>CM070712.1:22891732-23485866 GCA_036346275.1 Otatea glauca | reverse complement strand
TAAGGAAAGCGCTGATGCGAAGGCATACTTTCCGCTTTAGTAAATTTACTAATTTCAGATTTACAAAACCGAATGCATTCAAACTTAAATATCTTTTGAACTATCCAACTAAATGAAGTGAAATAAATTTCTAAATTCATCTAAAATCATGTAGATTCAGAATATGCAAAAATATTTCAAAATTAATTCTGTTTGAATTTGAGATTTAAATTTAAAGAAAGAATTTGAAATATGTTGTTAATAGAATTTCTAATTCAACTTCAAATTGAATGAAACAAATTTTATTAGACTCCATGCTCTGTTAGGAACCTGATTATGCAAAAATACTTAGGTGTACCATAGAAAATAATTAAAGTATAATATAGGTAAGAAAGTGGTTCCATAATAGCAATTTAAATAATTTTAATTTAGAAATTGAAAATCCGCATAATGAAACCTGTAAAAATAGTCTCTCAAAATGATAAATGAAAGTGAATTATTCAAGAAACTAAGATTGGGTATTATAAGAACCTAATCGTAAAATGTTCAAAACTTGTAAATCAATGAACAACAAATATGTTAATTCAAACAGTTGATTTTATTTGGTTCTTATGTCCGATCCTTTCGCTTTGTTGAATTGCATGTTATTATTATTCGACGGTAGCACCGACTAAACTCGTGAATTCGACGATCGAGTTTGACATCGAGGATCATCAACAAGGCAAGCACCCCTTTGATCATATTGATCCCGCTTTATAAATGTTTTCATTAAATGTTTTATCGCATACTTTACTTTTATTAAAGTCTACTATATTTTGGGTTTTGTAGTCATACCTATTGTCACATAGAACTTACTTGATAAGTATGAAATTGTGAACCTTGATAACCATAGAATAACTTAGACATTACTTAATGTCGATTTGGTTAATCACATTTAGTGTTATGCTTAGCCATGCTTAAATGAACATAAAATCTTGACATGATTAGAAATGTTGATATGACAACGTAATGGGTATGACCATTCTTGGTTGGTATTTTGATCAAAAATGAAAATAAAACTATGATTTTGATTCAGCAATTATTGGCATAGCCGGGTACAAGGAAGGGACTTGAGTGTAGGGTGGAGATTATTGCCCGGTCGGATTAAGGACCGAACTACGGTTCGTTAAACCCAAGAATTTACTGCATAACCACAAGTGCTGGTATGGGACAGCTCTAACTTATTGTTGCTTAAAACTAGCTTTACACATTGGTAGGCTTGAGTAGTACGAGCTTCTTCGGATCGTTGCTCGAGGGGCCACACCGAGGTGTTGGGAGTCACGCTTGCTAATACAACGTGAATGCCATACTATGGACATGCTTAATCATTATGCAAGATCAAAACATAAATACCATAGTATGGGTTTGATGTCACCGACGTGCAAAGTTAGGGTTAAACAATGTAACGCTTTGTTATGATCTCCTCTCCGACACACCAAAGGAAGTGTGTTACTAGCTTGGCAAAAGAGGTTGATCATTACTTGTGGGTAAAGCCGCACAACTCGCAGAGTGTCAAACTTTTCAAAAGCCGCCTCGGTTATGGGAATCTTGCGCCAAAGACTAGTTAACTGCTTTCATTTTCATAAAACTCGGATTTCTACCCGACCGTAGGAATGATTACTTGGCAATTTCAAGTAGACAGAGAAATGATTCTTGAAAATGGTTATGATACCCGTATTTGATTTTTACTTATGCTTATATTCAGCCATTTTCAAGATTAAACCGCTTACTTAAACTTCATTTTACAATCTATTATTCTCAGATTACATTCCAATTTAGCTTTATGCAAGATAACCATGAGCCTTTCCTTGAAATGGCCTGCATATATAATAGGTTTTTAAAAGTCTTATGAGTACGTAAGTACTAACTTGCCCGTGTTGATGTTTTTAGGTGAAGAAATGATTTCCGACGTATACCTTTTATGACGCAGATTCGTGGATGTGAACGATGAATTTTACTAGGATTCTCCTTGTCATTGCCCGTGGGGATTTTGGGATAAAAGGCATACTACAAGATGAATGTCTCCACCGTTATGCTTTTACTTTTGGTATTGTAAGAATGTTATGTATTTGCTCACTGTAATAATAAAGTTGTGTATGACTGTGATATCAATTTGTATTTGTGCGCATTAGCCACCGATCATGGAATAGTACTCAGATACATGGTATCCATTTTCGATATTAATTTATCGAAAATGGGGCCTTACACGTGAGGACCATAACGCACCACCTCCTCCCTGCCACCTCCTCCTGCGCAGCGCTGGCACTGCTCACAGCACCTCCTCCTAAGATCCGAGAGGGCGACGACACCACCTCCTCCTCCTCCCACCAAGCGCGAACTCCTCCGTCTCATGAGCACCTCCTCCTAAGATCCGTGAGGGCGACGACGGCCACCTCCTCCCTGGGCAACAAACCTCCGTCTCACGAGCACCTTCTCCCCAAAGATTCTGAGGTTACTAGTTAGGTATGGCTATGTGAGAATAAAATTCAGTGTGAGAGTTATTTGTAGCATGCTTTGGTTTGTATAATGTTTGTTACATCAAGCAAATTTGTTTATCTATATATGCTTCGCTTATCTTTTTATGAAAATGAAAGCCACATGAATGATGTGTTCGATCACAATGACTGATAATGCTTTAGCTTTACATAGTATGACATATAATGACTTAATTTACATACTTTAGAAATATTGATGCAAAGATGACTTCATTTACATACTCGCCATTGCAAGTTCACTTTGTATACATGGTGCTTAAAATTGGAACTACAATCGCTTATTGTATTTAAGTGTTGAATGTAATAATGTATATATAGTGCAATGCTAGCTTGATTTGCTAGATGGTGTCAGCTTGGGATTTGACTGAGAACAAGTATTACATTCTAGTAGATCGATTTACATGGAAAAGTTACTAGAAGCTAAAATGTAAATTTGAGATGGAGATTGAACAATCAAGGGGAAATCGAGATAATGTAAAAGATTTATGAGATGAAACAAAAATCAAAGATATAGATGATCGCTTGCAAGATATCGAATCCCTTAACACTAGACTCATCAAGAAGGACCATGGTATTAATGCAGAGTCGAAGAAGCTAAAGTCGAGTTTATAGAGGTAATATGAAGGTTTCTAGTAATCAATTGTGGTTACTATACTTCACAACAACATGATCTCTTTTAATTTGTAGGGACTGAGAGAAATGACTAAAGATCAATCGATTATTGGTGTCAAACAAATCGACACTTTATTGGAGTTGTGGAACTTCGAGAGAACCGAGAAGCCTCTATTGCACAAGCTATGGCACATATTATGGAAGACATGAAAAACTATAAGGTTTTCTTGAGCTATAAATAATGTGGTTTCTAGCTGAACACTTATTGATATTTGTGGTATATATCATATTTTGTTAATGTATTGTTACCCTAACTATGAAATATTTTGTTATCATATTTTGTTAATGTATTGTTACCCGAACTATGAAATATTTTGTTATCATATTTGTGGTATCATATTTGTGGTAAGGTCTTCTAGCCTTGAACTATAAAATAATATTTTCCCCATAACTTCTTAAAACGTAATGATTAGTATCGATGTTCAAATTTATTCTTAGATATTTATAATATACATAGGCACAACTAATTATAGATTTTGCAATTCAATATCAAAACATCCTAGATGTATTGAGGCAACAGCTTGTCGATGAGAGAGTCATAAAATCTATAATTGGTTGTGCCTTGTAAATGTCATTGCATAAATATGTAAGGAGAATAAAATTTCGAACATCGATACTAATCATAGAAGTTCTTGGCCAAGCAATTGCATCTAGAGTACTATAGAGATTTTTATGACCTCTCATCAGTAAGTCGTTGCCTCAATGCATCTAGGATGCTTTGATATTGAATTGCAAAATCTATAATTGGTTGTGCCTTGTAAATGTCATTACATAAATATGTAAGGAGAATAAAATTTCAACATCGATACTAATCATGGAAGTTCTTGGCCAAGCAATTGCATCTAGAGTACTATAGAGATTTTATGACCCTCTTATCGTAAGTCGTTGTCAATGCATCTAGGATGTTTTGATATTGAATTGCAAAATCTATAATTGGTTGTGCCTTGTAAATGTCATTGCATAAATATCTAAGGAGAATAAAATTTTCAACATCGATACTAATCATAGAAGTTCTTGGCCAAGCAATTGCATCTAGAGTACTATAGAGATTTTTATGACCTCTCATCGTGCAAGTCTTGCCTCAATGCATCTAGGATGTTTTGATATTGAATTGCAAAATCTATAATTGGTTGTTCCTTGTAAATGTCATTGCATAAATATCTAAGGAGAATAAAATTTTGAACATCGATACTAATCACTAAGTTCCGCCAAGAGAGTTACGGGAAAAGCATATCACTGACCATTCTATTTAAAACCATCCGTGAGTTCTAACTAAAACCGCTCAGGATTACTTATTATCAGATACTTGCCGGGTAGATAGAACCGCCTCGATATTAGTTTTACCGACGGCTTGAAACCGCTGTGATGTGCCTTCTCATCATCACATATTGCAAACGGTTCACAAAACCGCCGCGATGAGTTTTTCAACCGTCTGTGATGAGCTTATGTAGTAGTGATGTACACATATGTGTACTTTTATTAGCGCAGTGAGTGGCATTTGGTGTTCGAGGAATCGAACATAGGCAAACCGCCGACAACGTGTTTCACGCTTGCTGGCAACCATAGAATTGACCACTTTTTAGCCCCCATTGCATCACTTTTCAAATCTAGCCCCTTTTCACCGAAATTGCAAATCTAACCATTCAAAATGTGATTCCATACTCCTTACCGTGGAGACGGCTCTGCACTCGCCAGCAAGTGTGCCTCCTCCCACTGGCGCACAGCCCCATGCTCAAGCCTCCCGCACTCCACCTCCCGCCGCACTGATCAAGGCCACACACCACTGCCTCGGGCCGCAGACGGCCTCGATAGGGGAGCATGGGAGCACGATGGAGGGACCAAATTTATAAATTTTGAAAGATCGAAAAGGCGATTAGAGGGGGTGAATAGGAGCCAAATAAAATTTTCAATAAATTCTCCCTAGAATTCAATCCACCAAAAGACCGTAAAGAAAGAACTCAACCATCGATCAGTAAATTCATGAATGAGGCTCGAAAATATCTGGATGAACAAGAAAATCGCATCGGTCGGGTAGTTCGGCCTGATGAATCAAGATCGCGAATCGCTGTCAAAGATCGGGTTTGATGAACAAGATCTTCGACCGAAGTGGTTTGATGAATAAGATTCTGACCGAAGTGGTCGGATGAATGATCCCACCCGGCGTGGTCATGAATGCGATTCGGTGAGCAAGATTCCGACCGACGAATAAAGACGCTCATCATGGAGGTTCGATGAACAAAGATTGGTGAATAGTGCTCGATGAATAAGACTTCTCGACCGATGAAGACGCCTCGACCGCAAAGGTCGGATGAATAAAGCACTGGGTCGGATGAACAAAATCAGCACGATCTTAAAAATGTAAATCGATGTAACTTTTGATCGGCTGATCCAAAAATGTGAAACTTGGTGCACCTCTCCTAAGGATGTCAGAACCTATTTCACCATCAATCGAAGGAATTGATACCAAGGTTCCGCCCCTTTTCTAACAAATGCAACACACCAAAACAGAGTCACGAACACGATTTCAATTCTAACTTGCCGGTGGGAGTTGATGGTCGAATATCCTGGATAACTCTCCACAAATCACAGCAAGTAAGTACACGAAGAAACAACCTTCAAACGATAGAAACACTATCCAAAACTAGGCACGTAAATTGGTTTCTTCCAAACTGAATAGAAGAGGTTGTAGATTGCCTAGATGATTGGGATATGATCTATAGAAGATTCATCCAAAGAATCTTTCATCCTTGGCAATAAGAACCGTAAGCCAATCAAGACTAACGAATCGCAAGTCACACGCTTTGACTTTAAGAACACAGATTACAACTTGCAACAAGAACGCAAGGATTGCCTAAATGATTGAAAGCACCGAATCAGAGAAGAGTTCATCAATCATGAATTTCAAAAAGGACTCAAAAGCATGTAGAAGGAGATGAGGCAAATCCAAATTACGAAAGTAAATTGCAAGTAAGTAAATGCGAATTTAGATAACAATTTAGTGCGAATGTAAATACGTAAGAGAAATGAAACAAGAATATAAGAAGAACATTTTATTTCGAAGGAGGTTTACAAAGCCTCACAACAAAGTGGGCAAAACTCAAACGAGCAAAGAAAACTCGTGAACCTTCATAACCTTCACCGAGGAGGCTGCCCTACCTCTATTTATAGTGACTCCGATCAATTCCCACCTTGATGTTCTCGCTTCACTCCTAAGCCAACATCCGAGAGCCGGATTTGATCCTTACACCGCCACTCAACAACTCTCAACTACTCACGAGACTTTCCTCACCCGCCACCCCAAGGAGACACCCTCTCCCCGCCTATTCATAGTGTGCTTGAACACCTACCACCCTTGGATGAGCCTCTAAACCCTAGAGCACTCCATCAAGGGTGAGATTTACCCACTCACAAAGCTATGCATGGGCTCACCGAAACCCAACAACCCAACGGGTTTTGCACGCTAACTCACACTAACTTGACCGCCACTCTATCTTCTCCCGATCGCATCCAACGGTCCTCCTAGATCGTAGCAACTCCAAGTTAGCATCTCATCCATTCCTTTGTTCTTCGCTTGCAGCCACCCTCCTCACCATCTTTGGCGACACCTTGATCATCCGACCTCGCTCTCCCCAAATTTAGTCCCGATCCCTTCGCCACCATGACCTAGCTCCAAAGTCCCGCAACCATCATAGACAAGGAAACCACATCACATAGCAATGTCCAACAACACATATCCATCTCAACAGTAAGATATACACTATGTCGATCAAAGATAACTCACCACACGTGGTCCACTAACGTTTCATCCCGACCACCCATGGTCCACCACCGGTCTCCATCCCGACCACCGAGGTCCCACCATCGGTCTCCATCCCGACCACTGAGGTCCGACCACCGGTCTTCCATCCCGACCAACCATGGTCTCACCACTGCCCATCCCGACCACTCGAGGTCCACCACCAGTCTCCGAACGAAACCCACCACTCTGTCGACGATCGTCTCAGCCACACACTGCACCGCCTGGACAACCGGGTCTCCGACAACCAAAGACCGACCACTCAGTGGTCGACGACCGGGTCTCCGACCACCAAAGCCTGCACTCTCTGTGTCGACAACCGGTCTCCGATCAACCAAAGACCTGACCACTCAGGTCGACGATCCGTTCGATCACCAAAGCCAGACTTCAAAGGTTGGACGACCACCACTGACCCGGGTCCAGAACACACCAAAGCCCCGACCACTCAAACTGACGACCACCACTGGGTCCTGACGACCGGTCTCCAACCAAGAACTCAAATTGCTCTAGCTCAAAACAATCCAAATCAAACTCAAACTTGAGCACACCTTGCTCAGATAAAGTCAAATACTCATCACAAACATGGATGGACTCTCCACATGGTCCTTCAATCTCCCCTTGATGAGTATATTGACAAACCACACAAAAGGCATAAATTTGAGTTTGAATGAGACAAGAAGAAAGCAATTTGATTGCAAAGCCAAACTTGGTCCCAGAGAAAGATATAAAATTATGACCAAGGCGTAAAGAATTTAGAGCAAGACCATGAAAAGAGCAAGTTTTCAACAAAAGCTCTAAAACCAATCATAAGTGTCAAATGTGATTATGATCCATAAGAGATAGCAAAGATTTACAAAAATCATAAGAACCAACATGCTTTCACATTTCTATCTCCTCCTTTTCTACATTTTAAATGATGCCTTTTCTACATTTTCTCCCTTTGGCAATATAGGCATCAAAATAGAATTTTTCCTCTTTATGTATGCATGAAATGCAACCTCTTTGAAGATTATCCAAATGATCATAATGACAAGATATGACACCAAGCTTATTAATCTCAGATTATAACCAAACTAAGACATGTCCAAGTGCAAATAACAAATTTTGCTCTCATCAAGTTTTGAAAATGTATCATTTTTAGCAAGATTTGACAAGTGCAAAACTTAGCAAAGTTTCAAAACTAGAAGCAAAACCACTCAGGATCAAATGGAAAACCTAGAGTTCAACCTACTCAACACTTTGGGGAAATTTGAAGTATATAAGGTCCTTCGAGCCCATTTTTTTCAATTTATGCAAATTTTCTTTAAGACTTTAAAACATAAAGGGTGCAAATGTTTGACATTATTTGCATTCTTTACCCACTTATGTGTTTGATATTTGCATTTTTTTGTTGATTGACTCAAGCAATTTTCGATCATCTCAAGAGTAACTCTTAAGAGAATGATCTTGGTCATACACAATATATTCCAAGTTCATCCCAAATGCATGGGAGGCGCTTCGAGAATATAAAGTGTCAGATCAATTTTGCACAAAAGAGTCAATTTTTTTAATTTTCAGCTTAGCACATATAAGCAATTCAAGGACTCAAATATGGATCAAGCAAATTTCACCTGTTGCATAGGACTTAGAGAATTCCAAAATTTCACAATTTATGGTAAAAGCTCTAGAGAAGAAACTTAGTAAGTAAAAGCAACATGTTTCATCAAGTTTTCATTTAAAGCTTTTAAGTTTTTCAGATTTCAATGAACATTAGCTTGATAAATGAACTTAGACATATCTAAGCTAGTGATTTTCTTCAAAGATATAGCATGATGTATTTCACTTAAGATTGAGTCAAATGCATAATAGACAAAGCTCATAAAACGAAAAATACAAATAAATGCAATGCATGAACAGATTCCCAAACTCCTCAACAATTGAATCAATTTTAAGCTCAAATCAGTTAAAGTTGGGTTATTATCAAGATTAGGCATAAAGAAAACCCAATGAACTCAATAATAACCGTAAAAATGTAATGAGGAGAAGAAGTCGAAACCGCAACACCGGATGGCTATTGAGCATAGATAAGATAGAAGAGATTCACTATGGCTCGCATCGCCTTATCTTCCCCAGATCGACATAGGGAAGCGACTCTAGATCTCAACTAAGGAGTGCACATGCACTCGCGCTCACCAGAGGCCACAAAACCTACTAGGCTTATAAGACTGTGAGGAACTCAACCTAGAGAGAAGAGAGAACAGCCTAATCACGCATGATAGCAACCTAAAGCACAAGATAAGAGGTCCATGCAGGCATGCCAAGTCTAAGTGAGTGAACTCAACTCAAGAAAACAAGCCCAAAGTCACCTGTAAGAAGAAAGGAAAACTGGAAGAGAATATATAGTACATAATATACAAACCAACCCTCAAGATAAGCTATATGAGCTCATAAACCCAAGCTCAAATCCCTAAACACACTCTAAAACTCTCCTCACAAGAGATAGGTAGAAAGAGGAAAAGAGATAAGATCGAAACCACATGGTCTCTAAGGAGCAAGACTACCAAGGTAAAAGCAACCTAATTATGCTAGAAGTCCAACCAAAAGACTCTAGACAAAAGGACACAAGCTCTACCTACAAAAGAACCACAACCTCCTAAGAGATCCATCATTATCATCAACATTTTCAGAGGTACTTACCCATCAAGTTGTAGAACAAGTAGGCAAAGGACCAAGTGGATCCTAAAAGCAGAGGAAGAGATATTCCTAGGATGATGGTCTCTCACCAAAGCCTACACACATGCATCCAAAACTATGCTTTCAAATCGTTAGCAGATCCAGCCTAGGCAGAATGGACAAGATACATGAAAAGTGTGGCAAATGATCATCTAGAGCATGAACATGATGTAGGTAATGTAAGATCATGTTCACAACCAAGCTAAAGATAGCATCAAGATCCATATATCCATGTACAACAAGAAAACATATCCACATGATAAACAACAAGAAGGTGCATCATAGCATCGCATGTGGCATAAGAAGCTACAAGGTGTATCACAAAGAACAAAATGCTAGCAGGATCATGTGCAAGCCTAGAAATACATGGATCAAGATACTACCCTAAACATGGCAATGACCATGTAAATGAAGAAATACCATAATGAAGCACAACAACATGCTACTAGATATAATATGAGCAAGATAAATAAAGACAACCAAAGAGGATCATGCATAAAACAAACCAATTAGCAACATCAAGATCCATTTATCCATAGTCTCAATAACAATATTTACATGCCGCTAAAAGGCCCACAAAAGAAGACCAAACAAAAGGTCATGAGGACACAAAATGAAAGTAAATGGTGACCATGGACACAAAGATGAGAAGCTACTTATGTCAACACTCTATGCATGATGATGAATACATGCCATGAATGAAGAACACAAGCTCATGCAAAATAGGTATGAAGCATATAGCATGAAGGACAATAAAAGGTGATCATGAACAATATAAGTCATAATATGCACTAGATCATATAACCCTAATCTCATGAAAGCACTCACATGTAGCACAAAGTCCGACAAACAAAGTCTAAACAAGGCTAATCATGTATGTAATAGAAAATCGTATATATAACCTAGATACTACTCATGACAAAATAAAGTAAATGATATATAGCACGTGCCCATAGTTAATACAAATGCTCATACCAAATGAACAATATCATGGACAAGATAAAACAAGAAAATCACATGCGGGAAAGAGCTCATGAATTTAGGATATACATGAAGCACAAAGATGGTTGGGGAAAACATGCTATGGCACAAAACAAGATGTAAAAAACTAAGACCTAGCAAAGTACATATAATACACAGGAGCAAGAGCAATCACAACATGTCATGGAAATGATAATCACAAATATAACCGATATGAGGGTATGAGATAGCTCACCATGGAAGTGAAAGACCCCAAAGTCAAGTATCATGAAGCTCAACACTTGTGGAGCAAACACGAGGCAAACAAAATTGAAAGTACATGCAGTTAGCATGATGCTCATGATGGTCATGCAGAAGATCCAATCCTCTGAGACAAGCCGCAAAGGCCAACTCGAATTCACATCGAGTGCCAACATTGAAAAGCTACAAAACGATCCTAGATGAGATTAGTAAGGATCAACATGACCAAACATTTTACCTGCAACTCTTGCCGAGAGGTACTCGAGAAAAACGAGGTCCACTACTTATGCATCAAAGATGATGCCTCAGACAACTCGTGGACTAAGAATCGAACTAAGAAAGGACAAGTCCACAAGATGACCCAAATCCACTCCACTAGGCAAAGGATCATATCCTCAAGCTAGCCTCTAGCTTACTCATGCCATGAAAAAGGCAAAAGGCACTTAAAAGCACATACAGACATGACACAACGAATTGACACAGGGAAAGATGACTCAAGATCGGGATAGAGAGAAGATCTGGAACCCAACATCGAGCCACACGACGCTCTGTAGTACCACACGTAAGAAGATCGACTTGAGTGTCTTCTCGCCAACTCTCACACGATCAGAGCAACTCGTAGATAATCAGAGTCAAATGTTGGTACGCCGGTGCAAAAGCCGCACCATCCAAAGAAGGTCGCTCGGATCTCCTACCGACACACTCACGCCATATATTCTCGATGGGAAAACGAGGAATATCAAGAGGACGGCGGAAAGACCGACTACGAACACTCCAGACTAAAACTCAAGAACTAGCATGAAAACCAAGTCCTAGACGCGCCCAAACAAAGCGACTTTCTAACTCGTTTAGAAGCAGGTGCCTTAGGAGCACTCAAAGTCCGGGATGACCAATACCCCTAAGAGCAGCACACGCCACGCCGAGTGATCTGGCGGCGTGCTTGAAGCGTAAATTACTAGTGACCATCCTTCTTATAAGCATGTGTACTCGCTCGCCTGCTAGAGACATAACAGAGTAACACCCTTCTGTCGGTCAAGTCCTATGGACAACCCAAGAGATTAAACACGGTGGTGCTCACTGAGCTACCACAATCTCACCACTCTTGAGCCGCACAATGGGGGAGGATGCGCTCGAAGCTGTTCCAAGGATCAAATCCTAGACCTTGATTGAATCGCTAATTTTGGATTGGTCTAGAATAAGATTGAGCTTCTTCTGCTCTCCAACAAACTTCTCGAGAGTGCTCATAAGATACTAGCAATCTGAAGAGAGAAGCACAAGAAGAACAGGGAAGGAGAGAAAGAAGAAGAACTGTAAAGAGAAGATCTCTCAAAGACGTGATTTTGTTCCTTAGCACTACTGCCTCAATCTTGAGGGACTCACAAGAAACGCAAGAAGCATCTCTAATCCTATTGGCTTGGTCTTCTAATTTCTTTCTAAGCTCGACATGGATTTTATCCAAGTCATCCTTAACCCCAACACACAAAGCAGTACCAGCTGACTTATCTAGTAAGTCCTTAGCAAGTTGATCACACTTGATATTCAAAGCATCATTGTCAAGTTTTAGTTGCCTACAACTTCACATGAGCCGACTGGGTCCTAGAAGCATGCAATTCAAGTTCATCATTTCTAGCAGTAAAGCTTCTAAGGTGTGAACTCATGGCATCAATTTCAAGAAGCAATTTAGGCAATTAGCACAAGAAGGAGTAGAGGAGCATGAAGAAAACTAGCCTTAATGTAAATATCATCAATAGAACTAGTGCTAGCATTCTTCCTCCTAAGACCATCAAGTTCAAAAGAAGCACACTATCATGTATGGTCCTTAGGTTCTCCAACTCCACAAGAACAAAGATCACAGAACACAACCATCGAGGACTGAGGAGAAGATCTGCAAGCTAACTCCCGAGTCAAGTTACCTACTTTTCTAACTCGTAACACCGACCTAGCCTTAGCATGAAACTTGCCTAATTTACAAGACGCATCTGTCAGAGGTGGGTACTCCCGAGTCGCCAGATACCGGAGTCGCTTGTTTCTCAATGGCGCCATGAAGCACATCGGAGAAGTCGCCGCCTTCTTCACTTATGCTCATCCCGCTTCGCCTCACGCCTCCGAGTGAGAGCTCGAGCATCATCTAGCGCGAGGACCCATGAAAGAGCTTCTTGTTTTGGCAAAGTTGGTACTTCTTCACGAGTCAAATGGCCTTCTTGTTGCGGTTCTTATCGGTGTAGTCGCTTCCCGAACCGCTTTGTTCGCTTCGCCTTCTCCACCTGGGATAGTTTGTTCGAATGTGGTTGCCACCACACTAAACAGTGATCATCCCACCTCTTCCTCTCTCTCAATCTTTGTATGCATATGAAAATTTATGAGCAAGAAGAGCAAGCTCATTTTCTCGAAAATTTTCCAGCTTGGTCATCGCTAGCTCGCAAAGGGCGGAGAGAGAGAAACCAATGTAAGAATCGTAAGAGAGGATCCAATGGGATCGTGACCAGCCATCGATCGAGACTTCGTCTTCGCGAGACGACGCCGATCTCTCATCTTTGAGGCGGAATAAAGCCCGACAAGAGTCAAGGTCGCATGTGTCGGTGTCCTTGATGGTGGCCACTTTCTCCCAAACACGAAGATCGAAAGCGGTCAAGAAATGAGCATTATCCGAGTCGTATATGCAACCGATCGCCGAGGTCGCCGTAATCTTTGTAAACCGACCAAAGCACTCGCCAAGATCTCGCAAGTGTTGTTCAAACTTGTTGAACTCACGCTTGAATTGGTCCTGTCGAACTGCCTTGATTTGGGTAGTGCCTCATGGTAAGCATCGAGGGTCACCCAAATCTCATGAGCGTAACGGCAGAAATGTCATATTTCATCATCGCGCTAGACCTCGATGAGGATGTTCTTGCCTTAGCATTCGCCTCAACGCCAGCCATATTGCCCGCCGTGACGTTTCATCGCCAGGAACCTCTGGAGCTTCACCTTTTGCATATCAGAAGCTCGGGCAAGGATGTACGACTCCATCCGAGATTTCCAAAAGGAAAATCCAGAAAATAGGAGGCTTGGAATACTTGTCCATCGCCATGGCTCTTGAGACCGGTCAAGATCTAGAAAGAGCAGTAACTGCTCGATACCAATTGAAAGATAAAAGGCGACTAGAGGGGTGAATAGGAGCCAAATAAAATTTTCGAATAAATTCTCCCTAGAATTCAATCCACCAAAAGACCAAAGAAAGAATCAACCATCGATCAAATTCATGAATGAGGCTCCACGCTTAAGGCCTGGATGAACAGAAATCAGACCGGTCGGGTAGCTCGGTCTGATGAACAGATCGCGAATCGCCAAAGATCGGCTCTGATGAATGCGATTCTTCGATCGGAAGTGGTCGATGAATGATCTCACCAAGCGGTCGATGAACAGACTCGTGAGCAAGATCCCGACCGGACGAACAAGACGCCTGCCCCGCGGAGGCCTGATGAATGATCGAGTGAATAGTGCTCGATGAACAAGACTTTCTCGAATCGATGAACAAAGACGCCCGACCGCAGGTCTGATGAACAGATCCGGTCGATGAACAAGAAAATCAGCACGATCTTAAAAATGTAAATCGATGTAACTTTTGATACCGATCCAAAACACGTGAAACTTTGCACTCTCCCTAAGGATGTCAGAACCTATTTCACCATCAATCGGAATTGATACCAAGGTTCCGGCCTTTCATTAACAAATGCAACACCCAAAACAGAGTCACGAACACAGATTCACCCCTAACTTGTCGTGGGAGTTGATGGTCGAATATCCTTGATAACTCTCCACAAATCACAGCAAGTAAGTACACGAAGAAACAACCTTCAAACAGATAGAAACACTATCTCAAAACTAGGCACGTAAATTGGTTTCTTCCAAAACCGAATAGAAGAGGTTGTAGATTGCCTAGATGATTGGGATATGATCTATGAAGATTCATCCAAAGAATCTTTCATCCTTGGCAATAAGAACCGTCCAATCAAGACTAACGAACGCAAGTCACACGCTTACGCACTTTAAGAACACGATTTACAACTTGCAACAAGAACGCAGGATTGCCTAAATGATTGAAAGCAATCAATCCAGAGAAGAGTTCATCAATCATGAATTTCAAAAGACTCAAAAGCATGTAGAAGGAGATGAGGCAAATCCAAATTACGTAAAGTAAATTGCAAGTAAGTAAATGCGAATTTAGATAATGTAATTTAAGTGCGAATAAATACGTAAGAGAAATGAAACAAGAATATAAGTGAAGAACATTTTATTTCCGAAGGAGGTTTACAAAGCCTCACAACAAAGGGCAAAACTCAAACGAAAAGAAAAACCCGTAACCTTCATTAACCTTCACCCGGAGGCTGCTCACCCTCTATTTATAGTGACCTGATCAATTCCCACCTTTGATGTTCCTTCACTTCACCTAAGCCAACATCCGAGAGCCGTGGATTTGATCCACCGCTACTCTCAACAACTCAACTACTCACGTAGACTTCTCACCGCTCACCCCAAGGAGACACCCCTCCTCCGCCTATTCATAGCAGCTTGAACACCTACCACCCTTGATGAGCCTCTAAACCCTAGAGCACTCCATCAAGGGTAGATTTTACCCACTCACAAAGCTATGCATGGCTCACCTAAACCCAACAACCCAACGGGTTTTGCACGCTAACTCACACTAACTTGACCCGCTATTTCTTCCCGACCGCATCCAACGGTCCTCCTAGATCGTGAGCAACTCCAAGTTAGCATCTCATCCATTCCTTTGTCTTCTCGGCTTGCCGCCATCCCTGCCTCGCCATCTTTGGCGACACCTGATCATCCGACTCACCCAAACTTAGTCCCGATCCCCTTCGCCACCATGACCTAGCTCCAAAGTCCCGCAACCATCATAGACAAGGAAACCACATCACATAGCAATGTCCAACAACACATATCCATCTCAACAGTAAAGATATACACTATGTCGACCAAGATAACCCCGACCACACGTGGTCCGACCAATCGGTTTCCATCCCGACCACCCATGGTCCAACCATCGGTCTCCATCCCGACCACTGAGGTCCGACCACCGTCTCCATCCCGACCACTCGAGGTCCGACCACCGTCTCCATCCCGACCAACCATGGTCCGACCATCGGTTCCCCATCCCGACCACTCGAGGTTCACCACTAGTCTCCGATCAGAGAAACCCGACCACTGGGTCGACGATCTCCATCACCACACTCTCGCACTGGTCGGACAACCGTCTCCGATCAACCAAAGACTGCCACTGTGGTCGACGATCGGTTCTCCGACCACCAAAGCCTGCACCAGTTGGACAACCGGTCTCCGACTAACCAAAGACTCGACCACTGGGTCGACGATCGGTTCTCATCACCAAAGCTCGCACTTCAAGTGGACGACCACCACTCGGCCGGACGACCGGTCTGCAACACGACCAAAGCCCGACCACTCAGTCGTTGGACGACCCACCACTGGTCGGACGATCGTCTCCAACCAAGAACTCAAATTGCTCTAGCTCAAAACAATCTAAATCAACTCAAACTTGAGCACACTCTTGCTCAGATAAAGTCAATACTCATCAAAACATATGGACCTCCACATGGTACTTCAATTTTGATGGAAATGAAGCTAGATTTGTATTTTTGTGACGAAGATGGCTAAAAACAAGTGATCCCTCCACGACGAATACGTGGTATATACGAGTGACTCAAGATGTCACGACATTGTTAAGTGCCACGTGGCGCTGAGAGATGTTGCAGGCAGCCGTTAGCTAGTCCAGATTGTGTGGCACCGTTTAAAGGTCCAGGTCCTCTCTGGAACAGAAGATTAAATACCATAGCAATAGCGACAGCATAGAAAAATCATACATAGCATTAGCAAAAACACATCATGATCATAGGAATGCAAATAAAGAACACATAGTTTTTCGAAGAAATCTGCTAGTAGAGGAAGGTCTCCCAGGCATGAGAGACGTAGAACTGAAGAGAGAATAAATTATAATCCTAATCTAGAACAAAAACTAATCATCTATTCATTAAAGATCAAGATTTGCCACGCCAGTGTCGCTTGAGCTGTTCGGTATGCTCTGTTTTAAATAATTATTGCTTTGATCTTTTTTTCAAAAAATTACAGATCCTTTTCGTAAAAAATACATTAGGTCTTAAAAGAATATATTTACGCTTAGGTCCTTTATACGCTTTTAGGCATTGCGCCGGGTCCTTTTTTCGAAAATCAAAATTACGTTTAGGTCCTTTTTAAAAAATATACATTTCATTTAGGTTCTTTTGCATTTTTTGGCATTACATTTAAGCTCTTTTTCGAAAACAAAATTCTATTTAGGTCCTTTTCTCGGAAAAACAAGTTTACGCCCTTTTTCCGCTTTCCGCTTTTTCTCGAGCCGATCTTCCATTCCAACGAATCGCGGATTGTATCCTTTCAACCGCTTCGCATGTTTCTCGGTTTCACGAGAGAGCAATCACACGCTTTCGATTTGGTCATGAAGCGATTTGACGATCACGACGCCGCGATCGACATCTAGTAGAAACTACATGTAGGAGAGAGGAGCTTACGAAATTAAACTTCCCATGGAAATCATACCTTTACTAAAGCCTGCAAGGTTCCGCCACGAGGTGCATTTGAGCCGTAGCAAGTCGGCGAGTCGAGCCGGTCAAAATTTTTACATCCGATCCTTTTCAAAAAAATTACATATAGGTCCTTTTTCCAAAAAATTACGGTAGGTGTTTTTTCAAAAATAATATATATTACGGTCCTTTATGCTTTTAAGGCTTTGCCGGGTCCTTTTACCAAAAAAGGAATTACGATTAGGTCCTTTTGTAAAAGAAAAAACGCTCGTGTCCTTTTTTGAAAAATATACATTGCATTTAGGTCCTTGTTGCTTTTTCTAGCATTACGCTTAAGCCTTTGATAACACAAAAATCCTTTTAGGTCCTTTTCGTATGCTTTCTCGATTTGCTCGTAGGTGGATGCGCTGCTTTTCCGATTTGCCGCGCGGAGAGCCGCCGGGCGTGGCACGCCGCTGCATGAGTTTCTAGTTTTTTCAATGAGCTTCCACTTCTTTCTATTCCTCCAAAAATGCAAATCTGAAAACCAAACCACCTCATATTGTAAGAGGAGATTGTAGATGCGCTCCGCCCAAGAAATCTTCTTTGCAGTCCTCGACGGAACGCTAGAATTTCAGATTCTTACAGGTATTCGGTGAAACCTGTTCAATATGTGTGTACCCTAAATCAAGGCGCCTTTATCAAACTTTTTTAGGGATCTAATCTGTTTCTTCGACACGTACAGTAAAGAGGAAAAGGATCAGACGACAATCTCATCAATCAATGGACTAAGGTCAGTCGGCATCCATCGCGCAGAGGAGGAAAACAACGAGACGACAATCTCATGATCAACAGCACTGGTCGACACGACAGCTCCTCCACACGAGACACGCAAATCCAAGCATGCTGGCCCATGCATGCATTGCACCACAAAATTTAGATCGATTCAATGCCAATTAATTTGTTCCATGGCAGCCATCATGGGCTCTTGGCCCTTCAATAATGCAGAGTAAAATGCACTCCGGTCACCGAACTAATTGTTCGACAGGTTCAAATAGGTCATTAAACTCCTAAATAAATAGGTTGAATTTGACTATTTGAGCACATGACGTTTGTTCAGAGTGTTGGGCAGCTTAGTGGAGAGCAAGTTGATTGTGATATAGCTTTATGGTATCTCCTCAAGATAGATCTGAGTCACTAAACTCATTTAAGGGTCACCTTATATCGTTAACATGTCAACTCAGGTATGACCGATGAGATGACATGGCATATTGGCTTGTGCCACAGTGTGTAACATCTCAAAATTCATTAATGTGAAATATATATAAATTTATTTGGCCTTTATTTGAAACTTTGGCATTTTCTGAATCTTTCAGAATTTTCACCTTTAAAGGAAATTAATACTTTTCAAATTAAACCAAATAAGTTTTTGAAATTCAAACTGAGAGTTCAAACATATAAAAAGTCTGTCGATAATTTATATAAATCTAAAAAGTCCTCAAAACCTAATATAAGTCTCATAAATTTTTGAATTCATTCAATGTTTGAAAATCAAAATCCAACATTTCTTCATTAAAGAGAAGCACTTGATTTTATACAATTACCTGTAGATGATCATGTTCAAATTTTTATAGGAGCAATATTATGACTTCAAGATCTTTCAAAAATTCATAAAATTTAAAGTAAGTTTAGTAGCTAAATTAAATACAAAAACATTGGCTACAAATAAAATTTAAAAATAAAACCAGAAAAATCCAAAAGGGAAAGTGCCTTGACTAAAACCCTGCTTTCTTTGTAGAGAAGGCGTGAACCTAGAAAATACGCCTTCCCTTCTTGTTTTCTCCTCTACCATCCGGGCCTAGGGCTTGCCTCTTGGCCGCTTCTCCTTCTCCTTGGCACCGGGCCCTGGCCACCTCCTTGACCCCACCTATCGCTGGCCTTCCTCCGAGCATGCCCCCAGCCTCGCCGCATCGTGCACCCGGATTCGCTACACGCCATGCAGGCGAGCGCCCACGCCATGTCGCCATTGCGCCTCATCATGGCAGCCCACCTCCTAGCCCCGCCGCATCACGTAAAGTTGTTGCCCACGGAACTTGCATTGTTGAGCCATCTTATCCCGCCTCACGCCCATGCACACCGGCCGCATGTGCTCGCTGCACCCCGCCCGCCTCACTCCTCGTTGCTACCACCCTTACCCTCCGCACTGTGGTGCTTTTCCGCAAGGGAGACTCACGCTGTCCTTTCTCCCGTCAAGCATCTCTCCCACGGTCCAAACCACGAGCCTCCTCTACCAATAAAAGGTCGGTCGAGACTATCCTTAGCACCTTGCACGTGCCCACACATTCTCCAGCCTCACTGAGCTCATGCCACCGAGGACTCTCCACGTGAGCACCGAGAAGGAGGCCATCTTCATTTGAACTTCCCATGAGCATGCTCCCATTCCTTCGTACAAAGCTTCATAAGAATACTCTAAGAACTTTGCCACCCTATTTTTGCAGCCTTCCATAGCCCGTAGCTCGCTAATACCATCTCCATCTCTCGACTCGACAATGTCGCATAATCACCTGCATTCTTCGCCACAAGGTACAAAAACGGTTCCTCTTAGCACCTAGATGCTTTCTCCTCACTTCCCGAGCATAAGCACCCCCATTTTTTCCACCTCAACCGCCACCGACCTGGTGCCCAAGCTTCATCTCTTCCCATCTAGCAAGCCCAAAGAATCGATCGAGATGATTTGCCTCCTTATCACAGAAGCTCCGCCATAGCCTCCTCTCTCGCCGGGTCACCAACAGTGTACCCCACCTGTCATGTGCCTTGAGCTCCTCTCACTGCATGAGTCACCGATATTTTGGCCCCACATGTCGCTTATTTAATTAAACCCGATTTTAAGTAATGTACCTATAACATGTGGGTCAGTGGGTTTAAATGAAATAAAACTTAAATTAGAAACTAAATAAAGATGAGTCACGACATGTGGTCCCACATGTCAAGTATTATGAAACCAAAAATGAGAAAATGAGAAATACATATTCTCAAGAGAAAGTGTATTTTGCTATTTTAGATGATTTTTAGAATATACAATATTCAAATATTCATAACTTTGCAAATGAGCTCCAAATTTAGCCAAATTAGTTTCTAATTTTTTTTCTAAAATCATGAAACTTCCGCTTATGCAAAAGAGTTAGAATTTGAAATCTATTTAAACTTAAATTATAATTAGAATGATTCCTAGCACATTCAAATTTATAATGCTTATAACTTTTACAAATGAAATACAAATTTGGTGAAACTAACTTCTAAATTCATCTAAAATCATAAACATTCCATTTCTCAGATAAAATAAATAAATGTGAGCTCTACTTAGATTTAACCTCCATTTAGGATAATATTTTAGTGCATTTAAAATTCAAATATCTATAACTTCTACAAATAAATTTTAGATTTAGTGAAACCAGCTTTCTAAAATCATATATACTCATGAGCCCTCTCGCCCATAGAAAGATTTAAATTTGGGCCTCAGATACATTAAACTCTTATTTAAATTGACTCAGTAGCACATTTAAAATTTGAAAATCTATAACTTATGAAAATAAATTCCAAACTTGGCACAACCAATTTCTAAATTTTTATAAAATATCTTTCTTCTGAGAGTAACATTTGGATTTTGATCTTGTTTGGATTATTCTCGCTCTTATTTCTTTTGTTGAAACCACGCCTGACACCGATAATTCTGATACCTCCACTATCGATTCTCGATTTCCCTCAAATCAAAGAGCAAGGTAAGCAGCCCCTTTGATCATGTTGATTTAGTATTTACATTTAATTTATTTAATTGCTATATTTTGGGCATCTGTAGGTATATCCTAATTCATATAATGTCTTTAATAAATATTTTCATATCAACCTTGATAACCTTAGGTAGTCTTAGACATTATAGAAATGTCAAATGGGTATAATCAAATATTATGCATTTACTTAGCCATGCTCTAGACTTGGGTTAATAGGTTGTTGGATACACTATTTATTTGGAAATAAAAGTTTGGATATAATGGTAATTGTGGTTTATGTTATTTTGGTATAAAAATCAAAATAAAACTATGGTTTGACATGTCATGTAGATATGGCAATGTTAGCATGTGACTTGGCACGTGAGTGTAGGGAGTGTTCTCGCCTCACCGGATTAAGGACCAAACGTAGTAGTATATAATCCAAGATAATTAGTGCAACCACAAGTGCTATTATAGAGTGGTCTTAACCTATTAAGTTTCTTGGTTTTAGCTTTACACATTGAAGGCCGAGTAGTACGGCTTCGAGATAAATTGTCAGAGGGCGCCCACATGTGGGGGAAACATATATCAATACAATAGTGTATACCTTGATATGGGATGACATGACAGATGGATCACACATGAGTACAGAGGTACAAATATATTTCACCACCATAGTAAGGGTTTATCATCACCTGACCGGTGCAAAGTTAGATTTAGGTGATATAACGGTTCATGTCATGATCTTGGCCACACGCCAAATGAAGCACCTAAAATAGCGTAAAAAGAGTTGGTCAAGTCTTGTGGGTAGTGTGCTCCTCGCACAGAGTGTAAAACTTTTCAAAAGCCATGTCCGCGATCATGGGAGACTTGGTGATCATCGACACTAGTTAGTTTTGGTATTTTCATAAAAGTATTGAATTGGAAATATGTGAAAGTTGTTTCAAATATTATGCCAAGCAAGCTGGCAAAAGGGTGGTTCAATACTCACAATCATGGAGGACCGTGAGTTGTTACGCTTATGCTTTTATATTTGTTATTTATATATCTATCAAGTTGTTCTTACAAATTCCATTTACAATCTATTACTTATATCCATGTGTCAATATCGCTTATGCAAATTAACTTAGTTTCTCTCTGACATATACCTCGCATTTACTATACATTTGTGATACACTACAAGTCTTGATGCAAAAGTACTCAACCTTGCTAAAATTGTTAGTTCAAGGTGGGTGAGAAAGCAACATCCTCCGAAGATAGTACACATCACCAAGCTTATGGGGAATATGACGACGAAGTTTTCTAGGGACTACTCCTTGTCGATTAGTCGCTCGTGATATTTTGGGAAAGGCATACTACTAGACTTTTGTATCTTCCACTACATTTCAATCGCCTATGGCCATATATTGTATGAACACTAATACATTAATGAATTTGTAACCTTGTATATGGATGTGATGATAATGTTGTAAATATGTGTACTAGCATGATCATAGGACTAGTATACAGGTGCACATGTGACCTTCTCAAGATTCCATAATGTAAGAGAAGGCCACGACACTATGGCATGGCGTACATCTATTAATAGAAAAGAACACAGCTAGTTGCAAAACCATTTATCGAGACCAAGGTGACTCACACTCTCCCAAGTAACTAAGTCCCATATTATCATCGCATTCAATCAACCTCACTTTGTCGTCGCCAAAGAACAATTGTCGCCATAGGATCCTAACACTAGCATGCCCCACCACTCCTGATCGCCTTATTCACCGCAACAAGGGGTTTTATTGAGGGAGAAAATTGCTAAAAAATTTTGGGGTTCCATGCAAATTGCAATGGCATGCTCGTTGTCGCATTGAATTGGATTGATGCCCAAGAGGAGATGAATTGGGCTTATTTTTGGCAACAAGATTTCATTAAAAATTTAAACTTTACTTGCTTACTTGCTCAACCTATATCTCTAGCTTTCTATGTGAATATTGCAAACCAACTACAATCTTGCACAATTTAGGAATCTAGTGATAGAAATGCGATAAAGTAAATACAAAAGTAAAAGAGATACAAGAGGCACAACCAATTTTTATCGAGGTCTTGGAGATTCTGTTATCTCCCAACTCCTAGTTGGAGCAATGTCATAAGAGTCTAGCTCCGACTTGAAACCGCAAAGAGACATTTACTCGTGATAGTCCTTCTCCACTATAGATAGGTGGACTCCAAACCCTAACAAGAATCTTGGAACCTTTCACAAGCACTTCCACAAAGTTCATCGAGTCAAAATGCCTCTAAGCCATCTTGGAGTCACTAACCCGCAAAAGTAATAAGCCTGTAATGCTTTATAAGGTCAAGCAACTAGGAGTGACACAAAACTGGCCTATCTACTCAACTACTCAAACGAACTTCAATCCAAGCTTTCAAAGCGCTTGCTGTCCTTACGAGGATGAATACCGAGATGGAGTCATCACATGGACCCGATTTCAGAATCGACTCTTCAGGTATTCTGCTAGTCCAGATCACGCTAGCACACACAGCTTACAAGGTGGAACATCACGCATATTCACAACGATACCATTATAATTAGTGCAAACATTTATATAAATCAATTGTACGACCTTATGGTTTCTTACATAAGATTAGCTACGCAGGCTTACATTATCGTAGTATTAAAAGATAACAAATGAAAGCAAATAAACTTCATGGAAGCCTTCATCTTGCCACAGTGCAACCGATCGGGCTTGCCCCTAATTATCTCGATCTTCAATGTACTCTCCTCCCAAATCGGCGCGAGACTCCACCACCGATGTTGGGTTGATAAGCAGAGGTGAGTACTCAAGGCACTCAACAAGTAAAGCATGCACGCATTGCTATTACTATATGCAAGACTTATTCCAAAGAATTGGCTTACTTGGCTCATTTGCATCAAACAATATTTTTAAACCCATATCTTACTTGGATTAAAAGCAAAGAAATGCTTAATAATAATACTAAGTTCTTTTGAACAGTTCTCCGTAAACTTGGCACATAGCCTTAATCAATTTATTTTCACACCGCACACCCACCCTTTCCCATTTTATTTTTGAAGATCTAACCCTTGACTGTAATCCTAGCAATGTCCAATACCATGACACGCTATTCAATAAATTTGACACTCGCAGAGATTGTACACTTTACCCACAAGATATAGCCGCCACCACACGTGTGATTGTCCGCAACAAAGCCTTTCAGAACCTCTAACTTACCTAATAAACCTCCTGATTGTCTTCACTACCACTTCCTCACACAGTCGGCGACAGGACCAACACCGCTGGATGGGCACTGTCAGAGCACGTGCAGTACGCCCCACACAGACATACCCCTGCATCACACCCCCGAGGTTTCAGAGGAAAGATATCGTAACCCTAATCAACTAGATCTGTCCCATACTGCATATGTGGTTGTACGGTGACTCAATTCAAAGACTTGCAAGGTGGAGTCCTTACGACTCAAGGCAAGATCATCACTCAATCAACAAACAATGTGCACACATCACTCATTAGCCCATTGCCACATAGGCCCACCTAGCACAAAGCCTCTTACCACTTGCCTAGTCCTAAATCATTTCCATCCGTTGATTATTGTGCAACACATGCCAAAGAATAACTCAACATCGATACGAACAGGTCAGTCTCTCTCAATCAATTTCATCACGTGGCATCACCACACCATTTTCAAATACATTCCATATGTCATTAATCATTGTTGTATTTTTTAGAAAATCTTCGATGACCCGCTGCAAGGCTAAGCATCTATTCACTGCCTAGCCTCCCAAGTTGGCATCATATTAATATCCAACATGTATAAATAATCTTAGGTGACAATGATTTCAGGGCATACAAATAATAATTTCAAGTTGGTAATATGGGTTGATTAGCTACTTCACCCAAATTAATTTAAATATGTTTTAATTAACTTAGCATGCATAATTTCAAAATAAAATACATTTAAAAACTGGGATCAAAATGGTAAAAGCATCACTTGCCTTCAAAGAGTTGCTGGTCGTGTTCAAGCTTGATCTTGGGTGATTTAACTCTTCTTCAAACTTTTCACAGATTTATGCTTCACGCTGCAAAAATTATATATGCAATAAATAATCAAAACAGTAGGCTATATAACCTCAAAATTCAAATAAAATTCACCATTATAAAGAGCACAATTTTACAAATTTTAGAAACTGAAATCACCTCAATCGAGTTCAAATGCAAAAGTTATAACCTTTCAAAGTTTTAAATAAATATAAATCGAAATGAAAAATCCCTTAATTAAATTATTTATTTTTCTATTGAAAACTCGTTTCATTGCGCCAAGATGACGTCATCCGACACGTGGCGCCTTCTCGTGTCGCCACGCCACCGCCCATGGATCGGGTCCACGCCCGATTTTTGGTCCACGGTGGACTTGGTCCACGTAAGGCCGACGCCGACAAGTGGGTCCCATTGATGACGCCAAGATCGGCATCATTGCAGACGCCACACGCATGCCTCCTCCTCGGCTCGCACACACGTGGCAAGATCCGACCGCTCTCAACCAAAGGTCGATCCACGCGCACGCCATCTCTGTGACGCCGATATCCGTGCGTACACGGGCACTGACGGCTTCTGAAATCAACGCCGAGACCCGCCGTTGTTCTCTGGTCAACACGCACACGCCAAGACGCGAGCCGAGGGCGCGCGTGTCATCCATGCCGCGACGCTCAAAAATGAATGGTGCCGATTCAACCGCAACGCTAACTAAAGACGCATGTATGCATCACAACCACACGACCGATCGACGGCCACGATACCGAGCCGTTTATCGCTCACCCTAGCGACGCAAGAAGATCATCTCAAGCATTCAAAAACAATCCAATGTACCCCGCATCTAACTAAAGCACACACTAGAACTAATCTAAACCGCTCATCTTCGCACTTGATCATCCGAGTCCCTTTGAAATTTCCGAACATGTCCTCTAGCAAATTATTTGATCTCAAATGATATTTTCTCGCCAAGTTTTGAAATTTCACATTGAGTCCAATCTTGGCACCTCACTAGGTTTTTGGCTTCTATGAGTAGATATGAGCTAGAGAGACCAAGTGTGCATCACAACTAGCTACTCTACCTCAACAAGTTCAAGATACTAGCCTTGATACCCTTAATAGTACCTGACAAAACAAAAACAAAATATTTCACTAAAATGATCCAAGCACTACTCCTTAGATCATTTCTAGTCTCAAGGTCCTTACTCATCATACTTTACCATAAAAACTTTGTGGATCCATGAATACCAAGAACTCCCATATGTTAATGCCAAGCACTAACTCATCTTGAAACCTTGAAAATGGGGTTAGTCTTGACAAACAAACATCATTAATCACCAAAACACAACCAAAGAAATTTAAAGCCTAGATGCTTACACACGTGCCACTCATGTGTACCCCATGTTATGCCAAAGATGAGTCAACATGTTAGGTCGTGGTTGTACCTGTGCTAGCATGCTATGGCGCTAATTAACGACCTAGATTGACCCACTTTAACAAGTTTAGCGACCTATATCTATAATTTGGGAGTTTAGTGACCTACTTGAACTAGTTGGACATGTTCGACAAGACGCAGGCCATTTACTCGACAATCTATTCCAATAGTGCTCGACCGGTTCAACTTCAGGCTCAACCATGATGGACCTAAGCATTCCATCACACCCTCTTTACAAAGGTTTAGGTACGGATCAAAAGTAGTGTCTTGCCGACTAGTCGCATCCATAATTGTCACATACCACAACAATTCAATTGGGACTGTATACATCATTCAACTCATTTGTTCAAAAATTTCAATCAAATTTGGACCGTTAGATGAAAATTGAACCGCCTAGATAAACCCATCTAGATCTAAGATCCGAGTCCATCTCTTCAATAAAATCCTCCTCCGAGCTCCCTATTCAACCATCCATGCTCGCGCATCGACAGCCCTTGGTCACGCCACCACCCACTCGACCTCACCAAAGACCAACGAGGCCCAACTGAGCTCCAAATCCAACTCCACCTCCTCCTCCCCAAGCTTCCCTTGTCAACTACCCTCTCCCACGCCTTCCTACGGCATGGCCATCGACATCCTCCCCACACCACATCACTACTACAAACAGGCTTTTCTTATATGCCTCTTCATAGGAGGTTTTGAAAAAGCCATTTGTATTATATATAATCACATACGTTTTTGTAAAACCATCCGTGATATTAGATTATAACATATAGTTTTTTAATAGTACCGCTATGATAACACACTCTAAGTATATATATCATTCTAGGTTTTGTGCTCACTGCTGCATATCTCAACCAAATGAAATTGAAAACCGTCATTCCTTTCTCGCCTGCCGCCGCACTCCTCAAAGATCCTCCTCCGCGACGACACCTCCCTATCAGATCCTCCCTATCACCGTCTCTCCTCGCCTGCTCGCCACACCCCTGGTTCTTCCCACGCCACCTCTCCCGGTGATCTCCCTATCTGCCCTCCCATTGGCATCCTCCCCGCAGATCCTCCCATCGGCCGCTCACCTCCTTCCTCCGCACTTCGCCGCATGCCGGCCCCTCCCTCGTGGTGACCTCTCCGCTTGTGTCCTCCTCTCGCATCCTTCCCGCAGTGACTCCTCTCCTGCCGGTGGTGAACTTTCAGCATTATCTCCCTGAGCAAGCACCACCGAACCTCGAACTACCGGACGCTACACTTATATGGGGTTTTGCCAAGTAAGGCCCCATTTTTGATAAATAAATACCAAAATGGATACCATGTGCATACTGATTACTAGTCCCATGATCGGTGAGCTAGTACGCACAAATACAAATTGATATCACAGTCATACACAAACTTTATTACACAAATGAAGTAAGATTACATATTATTTTTACAATACCAAAAGTAAAAGCTGCGGTGGAGACAAATTCTTGTAGTATGCCTTTTAACCCATTGTTCCACGAGTGCAACCGACAAGGGAAAATCCTTAGATAAATTCATCGATAAATTCCCCGTATCCTGCATCAACGTAAGAATCGTCGGGGAAATCTGTTTCTTCACCTAAAAACATCAACATTGGCAAGTTGAGTACTTACGTACTCGCAAGACTTATGCAAATCCTAAGATACATGCAGGCCATTCCAATGAAAGGCTATTAAGGTTAATTTGCATAAAGCTGGTTTGAAATGTAAATACAGAATAATAGATTGCAAAATGGAATTTAAATAAAAGCAATTTAATATTGAAAGTGATAGAATGTAAGCATCAATAAATCACGAATGTTTGGGTATACTGATCATACTTAAAACCATTTCCTTCCGCACACAGCGGAAATGACCAACACGTGGTAGAAACCACTTTTTATGAAAATAAGCAAAACTGCTAACTATGTGATGACTTTACCAAGTGTCCATGACCGAGGACGCGGCTAATCGATTAGTTTTACACTGCAGAGGTATACAACTTTCCCACAAGACATGACCTGACTCTTTGAGCAATCGATATTTGCACACCGCCTTTGGTGTGCGCGCAGAGAGTCATGTTATAATCATTACATTATTTAAACCTAACTTTGCACCAAAGACGGTGGCGATAACCCATTTCGTGGTGTAAGAACTCGAGCATAGAAATGATGGAACTACCCACGTATGGCATACACCGTTATATTGGTAGACGTTTAATCCATGATCACCTCGGTGTGGGACGTCCGTCGAGCAATTCATTAAGAAACATTTCGTACTACTCCGGCCTTCCAAGTGCAAAGCTAGTTTTAAACAACTTAATAAGTTAGAGCTGTCCCATACCAAAGACTTGTGGTTGTATGAATGTTCTTGGCCTGAAAACAACCCATAGTTCGGTCCTTAATCCGACACGGGCAATAATCTCCACCCTACACTACGTGCAAAGACATGCACAACCGGCTATTGCCAATAATTGCCCGCATCTAAACCATAGTTTTGTTTTCATTTTCCAACCAAATACCAACCACAAAAATGGTCATACCCATTTTTATGTCATATCCAAAGTCTTTAATCATTTCATAGTTTTATCTTCATTTAGCTTTGGCTAAGCATTTCACTAAATGTGAGTAACCCAGATTGACATTAAATATTGTCTAAGCTATTCTAGGGTTTTCAAGGTTCACAATTTTCTACTTATCAAGGAAGTTCTATAAGTCTCATGGTACAATTACCATTACGAAATATAGCAGATTTTACAAAATAAAGTATGCGAGAAACATTTAATGAAAACATTTATAAAACTGGGATCAATATGATCAAAGGGGTTTGCTTGCCTTGTTGACTATCCTCGACTTCAAACTCCTGGTCGTCGAATAAACCGGGTTAAATCGGGTTCTACACGTAAATGACGCAACATATAACAAATACCAAATTTCAATAGAGCCAAAAAGAAATCAGATGGAAATATTCAAATAAAATGATTTCACAAATTCAGGAATGATTACATGAGTTATTTGTTTTCTTTTGCAATTTAAAGATTTGATCTATTTAAACCATTATTGCATTATTTTCTACTCATTTTATAACTTAGATTTTTCCTACAACACACCCTAAGTATTTTTATAGATTCTGGTTCCTGAGATTATAAGGATTCTAATAAAATTTATTTTACTAAATTTGGAGGTTATTTGCAAAATTTTCATGAATGGCATATTTCTAACTTTTCTTTTGAATTTGAATTCGAATTTCAAATAAAATTAAATTCTGAAATATTTTGCATATTCTGAATCTACCAGATTTTATATGAATTTAGAGATTTATTTCATCAAATTTGGTTAAATGATTCAAAAGATATGGCTATTTGAATATCTAGGTTTTGAATAAATACTAAAAATCGAAAACCGCGAAAATGGAAAGTACGCTGCTACGAAAACGCGCTTTCCTTTTCAAAGCGGAATCGCTGCCGAGACGCTGACAGACGGGTCCACCAATCAGCCAATACAGGCTGCGGTCGGCAGCGCTGGCTGAACGCCACGACGGTCAGTGAGGTCGACAGTGGGTCCGATGATGTCGATGACGACGATGCATAGCGGATCGACACCGAGGCCCACATGGCGATGATCGGCGACGCGCATGAGATCGACAGTTGGGCCTGGCTGGTCACGACGATCTCGCCCTGCTTTATGGCGCGAAGGCCGACAGTTGGGCCCTGGCTTAGCGGTGACTCAGAGCGAGTACGCTGGCCCGCTTCACGGCCGGCGAACCGGAGCGGAGGCTGAATCGATTCCACCTTGAGCTTCAAAGAGCTAAGGCGAACCTTTGGGTGGCGCGGTGACCGAGGTGGTCGAAGGCGGCTCGGCCTTCGGCAGTAGGCGCGAACTCACGGCCGCACGGTAACGCGATTTAACTAGCTACTCCCGAGCTTGAAGATCACCCTACGAGCATCGATTGCATCACAAGGATCCCATTTCCGGTTTAGCTCAAAGAATGAATGGCAGAGGAGGGTTCTCCGCGCGGTGGTGGCGGAAGAAAAACACGCGGAGGAGCTCGCGGGAAGAAAGGGCTTCGGTGGAGCTTGGGATGGGTTCTGGAGGCTCAAGGAAGACTCGGTCGAATGAATTGGGTTGGAATGGATCGAGGCGGAAGATTTGAAGTTTTGCCCTTTTGCGTTTTTGCTGTCCGGAGAAGATGACCAAAGCGGCGGAATGGGTTTGTAAGGGCACGGCTAGGTCTGGCCGCGAACGCACGAGAGGGTTTATATAGGAGAGAAAGGCGGTTTGAGCGGGTGAGAGAAAAACCGAGAGGCGACGCCGGCGCGGGAGAGGCAGAGAGGGAGGAAGAAGGCGTGGCGGGTCACAGACGCGTGGGGGCGAAGCTGGCAGCGGCTGTCGGCTGAGGTGTCTCACCGACAACCCGGGCCCACATGTCGAGAGCGAAAAAGAAGTCCGCGAAGACTCAAGACGAACGGGATAAAACGGGATTTCGAGGCTCAAACCGACTCTAATTTTATAAACATTTTACCAGCAGTCGGCAAGATAATTACCATACTCCAGTAAAATTTTCGATATTTTATGATGCATGCAGATTTTTATAAAATTCTGACATTGCAATAGTTGCTGCATTGCCCATTCGGTTTTTCTTTTAATTTGTGATTTAAATTAAGTTATTATTTTACAAAATTTTTTATGATAGTTTGAAATGATATTATACACCTTCTGTAAAAATTACAGACTTTAATTATTATTATTTAAGTTTTAAAAATTCTGACATTACTGTTTTCCAGATTATTTATTCACTGTTTTTGAATTTTTAAAATTACAAAATTAATTAATAAATTCTTGATATTTTTACTGAAGGTTGATACTGTTTTAATGTCGGCAAGATAAAACTTTTGGGTCAGGATGACTTACAGATATTTTTACCAAATTGTTTTACCATTTTACCCTGAGATATTTACTCATGATTATCTTTGATTAATTGTTATTTTTATTAATTCAGCTTACCCACCGACTTAAGCAAGCTGAGGAAAGCCCTCAGATATTTTTAGAAACTTTGGTAAATTTTTGTTGAATTAACATTTTTACTTTTTACTATTTTCTATTTACCATATTCTTTGTTTCACTTTCTTGCATTAAAGAAAAGCCAAAAGAATATTCAGAAAATCTAGAAGATTCAGAAATTTCGAAAATAATACACAAAAGATTTTTATTTCATTTTTCTTTATTTTATGATTTTTGAGGCTGTTACAAATCTACCCCCCTTACAAAAATCTCGTCCCCGAGATTTGGAGATGACTAGAAGAAATCGGGGGAACTCTTGTCGAAGATGATCTTCTCTTTCCCATGTAGCTTCGTCTTCAGTATGATTGCTCCATTGCACCTTCAACATCTTAATGATCTTGTTTCTTGTTTGGCGTTCGGCTTCTCCCAAGATACGAACTGGATGCTCTCGATAAGATAAATCGGTCAAGATCTATCCTTCCAAATCGCGAGGTCAGAGGGAACACGAAGGCATTTCTTAAGCTAAGATACATGGAAGACGTTAGAACGTCGATAGTTGAGGTGGCAATTCTAATTGATATGCCATCTCACCCATCTTTCCAATGATCTGAAACGGTCCAATGAATCGAGGAGCCAACTTCCCACGGATTTGAAATCAACGAATTTCACGAAGAGGCGAGACTTTGAGATAGACATGGTCACCAACTTCGAAACTGAGTTCACGACGACGATTGTCGGTGTAACTCTTCTGACGAGACTGAGCCTCTTTTAGTCGGCTTCTGATCATGTCCACTTGCTCTTGAGCTTCTTGAATAAGATCTGGGCCGAAGAATTTTCTTTCTCCAACTTCAGACCAGAAAAGAGGGGTTCGACATTTCCTTCCATACAGCGCTTCAAAAGGCGACACTTGCAGACTAGATTGGAAGCTGTTATTATAAGAGAATTCAAATAAGGCCAAACTTTTCTCCCAATTAGAGCCGTATGATGACACGTGCTCTTAACATATCTTCCAAAATTTGATTGGTCCTTTCCGCTTGTCCATCACCGAGGATGATAAGTCAGATTGAAATTCAACTTAGTACCTGTAAGACGGTGCAAACTTTCCTAAACGAAGTAAACCGGGAACCTCGGTCGAAACAATTGTCTTGATGACGCCATAAAGACGGACAATATTCTCCAAATACAACTTGGCAAGCTTATCTCCGAATGAGTAGTCTTGACCTAATAAAGTGAGCCACTTTAGTCGACGGTCAACGATTACCCAAATGGAATCATGCCCTTTCACGGTTCTTGGCAAACCAAGAATAAAATCCATGCCGATGTCTTCCCATTTCCACTCTGGTATCTTCAAAGGTCGCAAAGTCCCGCGGACGTTGATGCTCGGCTTTGACACGCGGGCATACATCATGACATTGCGACATATGCGCGATATCCTTTTTCAAACCGGGCCACCAATATTCCCGTCGGAGATCTTGATACATCTTTGTACTTCGGGGTGAATTGAGAGGAGACTCATGGGCTTCTTTGAGAATTAATTCTTTTAATTAGGATCATCGAGAACATATATTCGATTTTCGAACATAAGCACTTCATCCTGAACTTTCACGAATTTGGATTCCTTTCCTTGCTTCAACTCTTCACGGATTTTGATAATTGCTTCATCTTTGAGCTAAGCAGATTTAATCTGGGACTTAAGGGTTGGTTGCACCACTAGGGCGCCAAATAACCTTTTCGACAACTCCCAAATTAAGCTTTTGGAAATCTTTTACGGATCGAATTGATCGGTCAAAGATGAAACCGAAAGACAATGAAGCTTTCGACTTAGAGCATCCGCTACGACATTGGCTTTACCAGATGGTATTGAATGCTAAGGTCGTAATCTTTTATCAACTCTAGCCATCTTCGTTGTCTTAAATTTAGATCAGTGGGTGAAGAAATATTTGAGACTCTTATGATCCGTGAATACACCGCATTTGTTTCCAATCAGGTAATGACGCCAAATTTTCAGAGCGTGCACTACCGCAGCTAGTTCCAGATCATGAGTCGGATAATTGAGCTCATGAGGTCGCAACTGACGGGAGGCGTAAGCTACGACTTTTCCTTCTTGCATAAGCACACACCCAAGCCCATTCTTGGAAGCATCACAATAAACATCAAAGCTTTTATGGACATCAGGTAACACTAGCACGGGAGCTGATGTTAGCCTTTTCTTTAATTCCCAAAACTTTCTTCGCATTGGTGTCCATTCAAACTTCTTTTCTTTCTTGAGAAGTCGGGTCAAAGGACGAGCGATTTTAGAGAAGTTCTCGATAAAGCGCGATAATATCCCGCTAGACCGAGAAAACTTGAATTTTCTAACAGATCGAGGGGCTTCCTACCTAAAACAGCTTTGACTTTATCGATCAACGGAAATACCACCTTTCAAAGAATATGACCTAGGAAAGCAACTTCTTTTAGCCAAAATTCACATTTTTCAAATTTGGCATAAAGCTTATGCTCTCGAAGCTTTTCAAGAACCTTACGCAAATGATGCGCATGATCTTCTTCGGATTTGGAATAGACGAGAATATCATCAATGAATACCACTACGAACTTATCTAAATACTCCATGAAAACTTTATTCATGAGGCACATAAAATTAGCAGGAGCATTTGTAAGTCCGAAAGACATCACTAGATATTCATATAGACCGTAACGAGTGGTAAAAGCGGTTTTAGGAATATCTTCTGGTCTGATCTTCAATTGATAGTACCCATGTCTTAAATCAATTTTTGAAAAGATTTGAGCACCGGTCAATTGATCGAACAGATCATCGATACGAGGCAAAGGATATTTGTTCTTAATTGTGACATCATTCAATGCACGATAGTCCACGCACATGCGTATTCCACCGCCCTTTTAGGCACAAAAAGAATGGACTACCCCAAGGAGAAGAGCTAGGTCGAATAAAGCCTTTTCTTAACTGCTCTTGAATTTGATTCTTTAGTTCAACTAACTCATCTCGGGGCATTCGATAAGGGCGCTTGGATATAGGCGCTGTTCCAGGAACAAGGTTTATAACAAACTCTATATCCCTATTTGGAGGCAGCCCGCAACTCATCCGAAAAACATCGAGAACTCTGAGACAATTGGAATCGCTAAGATCTTTTACTATGGGTGAACAAAGGAAGCTTGAGAATTGAAGAACTTTGAATGGAAGAGAAATGAACTCGAATTCCTTCGGCTAACCAAAGAAATGGATCGATTGGCACATCTATGCATCCTTTAAACTTAGACAACCAATCCATACCAAGGATTACTTCTAACCCCGAGGTTTCTATAAGGATAAGATCAACATGAAACATGACTCCATTAATTTCAATGCTAACCTTAGGACAAAACTTAATTGAATTCATGGTGAACCAGGAATAGATTATCATTTTGGCAGAGAGGAGATCAATTTCTAAGTTATTCGATCAAGCAAATTTCTTAGAAATAAACGAGTGCGATGCTCCGTAATCAAACAATACCAAAGTAGGTACCGAGTGCACAGAAACATACCCAGCACTACATCCGCGCCGCTTGCTTCTTCAACGGTCACATGATGAAGGCGATCGCTACTCAGATCGCGATTAAGAGCGCAGCAGCTTGACAACCTGAGAATTCCTAGCTCCTCAAGGTCGACACAGGGGTCTCGAACTCCTCGCGACGATCGCGCCTCGACGCTTGACCTCTTTTAGGCGTGCATTTGCATAATGCCCGCGCTTTGCAATGATAGCAGTCACACCACCGCTTGATTCAACTCGTAAGTCCTTCCTTCATTGCCGCCGAGGGATGAATAGAAGACTGCTTGGGGCGGGTGCTCGACCTTGACGCTTTGTCTTTGCCACGACGAGGCAGAGGAGGTCGAACATTGGTCTACGACCAACGCGCGGTCTCTCGGCAAATTCGGCCGGCAGACTTTCGCGCCATCCACTTCCTCTTCGACTTTCCATAACATCGCGCGAACTATGCTCGGCGATTATAGCCTTGTCCACGAGTGTTTGGAAGTCGTGGAAGTCATGAATGGCGAGAAGATGCTTAACTTCATTATTCGATTGTCCGGAAGTGCTCGATTCTTCGGCTTCGAACCGACTTCGATGACGATAGCGAGCAAGGTAATTGAAACGGTGAAGATACTCCATTACGGACATATTTCCTTGACGCAGTCAAGAAATTCCGCCTTTTAAATTCACCAAGCTCAAGGAATATGCGCCTTCTGAAAGCTTCTCGAAAACATCCCAAGTAACTTCTTGACCTTGGGGCCTTGCCGCTTGGAAATTTTCCCACCAGACTGCAGCGGCTCCCTGAAGTTGGTACGACGCATAAAGGACCTTCTCATGATCATTGCATTGGGCAATGGTCAACTTGCTTCCAATAGCTCGTAACCAATCATGAGCGTCCTGAGGATCTGATGAAGATGAAAAGGTTGGAGGCCGGGTCTTCAAAAATTCTCCTAATTTGGACTGATGGGAGGCTTCACCAACACTGGGCCTAGAACTTGGAGCACCAAGGTTAGTTGTATTTTGGACCAACTGTTGGAGCAACAGGGTATTCGTCTGGCGACCCTGTTCTATCATTGCAAGCACTTGGGCCATGGTTGGCGGCCCTGGCAACTGCCCCTCCGGAACTTCTTCTTCTTGGACTTGAGGAGGCGGCGAATCTCGACGGCTTGGACGACGCGACGAAGATCCTCGGACTGCCGACGGATGGATCGGATTAAATTTGGCCGAGTGGCGAAGTCACTCGCCGAGGGTGAGTTTTCGGTTTCTCACTCCCGTAATCTCATCCAAGGACCGGGTTGCGAGCATCCGAACAGGATTATTAATGAATTAAGATCTACTTTAATTTTAATCTCGCTTGTTACCAAATGTTTTAAAAGCACAACTTGATTACTATTATTACGGATCACAACGTCGTAAAAATATTAACTGAAAGTTAAATATTTACGAGTAGGAACCAAAAGCACACAAAACAATATCAAGCAAAAACTTTATTTCAACTTTATAATATTCACAACAAAACATAACATTTATTTTTGACGTTACTACATAGAAGGGCAACACCAAAACCTCTTCTAACACTACTCATCATCCGACAAACTCACGGATCATTACTATCTCTACGACTAGAACTCTCGGCATCGAGGATAAGGGTCTCTCGACAATGATGCTCTGCGCAGATCCGAGGACTCGCAGAGGAAAACTATGGGGATCCACCGATGCTCGGTAACCTAGGGCGACTCCTATCATCGACATCCTTGCTGGCGACACCTAGGTGGTACTGGGTGTCGTCAGCACAGTGCCCGAGGAATTGCCCAGAATCGAGCGAGGAACAATACCTCCGCAACGCAGGAGCGATGGCATTCTCTAGAATGCTACACGGCGACGCCGCCTCAGATTCGATTATTGCGACGGCACATCGTCGAGGCATTTATGAATTCCACTAGGTTACGAGAGTAGGATTTTGTAACCCAAATGGCATCCATATAATTATTCTCCCCACCTGGTGGCGAGATGGAATCCTCCTATATACCACTTGCGCGAGCCTGTAAGGTGTGGCGAATCGACAATAGCCATATAGGCGCTTCATTCATGGCCATCATAAGGGAAGATCCAGACCTCAAAAGACAAAAACTCTTCACTATCTTCATCTCGGGTAGGGATATCCACTTAGCTATGTATTCCACAGAGACAGTAACTAATCGTAGCGTGGAATACTATATATCGTGGATTTTTGGAAAATGGGCGAATTCTAGCAAACGAGTAAGAATTCCCGCCATGCCGTAATTCTCCTATTAGTGGAAGTATAACATGGGTGTATCCATTATCCGCACATTTAACAAGGAATTAGTATTCTGATTAAATGTAAGACAGTAAAGTAATTTTTGGAAGAAAAGATTCTAGCAGAAATTTAAAAATAGGAAAGAGTTATTAACAAGTATACGCATAACCAAAAGAGGAGTTTCATGCATATAAAGAATAGACAGAAAGATGTCCTAATTCAAAATTTTAGTTCACTTGGATCCTAATATCAAGTTTTAAGTTTTATTACTCCCATACTACCTAAGGTTTCTTACGGTCAAGATGGCTCGATACTAACTTTAAGGCCCCATTTTTGATAAATAAATACCAAAATGGATACCATGTGCATACAAGATTAGTCCCATGATCGAGAGCTAGTACGCACAAATACAAATTGATATCACAATCATACACAAACTTTATTACACAATGGAAGTAAGATTACATATTATTTTTTACAATACCAAAAGTAAAACTGCAGTGGAGACAAATTCTTGTAGTATGCCTTTTAACCCATTGTTCCACAGCAACCGACAAGGAAAATCCTTAGATAAATTCATCGATAAATTCCCAGATCCCGCATCAACGTAAGAATCGTGGGAAATCTGTTTCTTCACCTAAAAACATCAACATTGGCAAGTTGAGTACTTACGCACTCGCAAGACTTATGCAAATCCTAAGATACATGCAGCCATTCCAATGAAAGGCTATTAAGGTTAATTTGCATAAAGTGGTTTGAAATGTAAATACTGTAATAATAGATTGCAAAATGGAATTTAAATAAAAGCAATTTAATATTGAAAGTGATAGAATGTAAGCATCAATAAATCACGAATGTTTGGGTAAATCGATCATACTTAAAACCATTTCCTTCCGCACACAATGAAATGACCAACACGTGGTAGAAACCACTTTTTATGAAAATAAGCAAATCGCTAACTATGTGATGACTTTACCAAGTGTCCATGATCATGACGCGCTAATCGATTAGTTTTACACTGCAGAGGTATACAACTTTCCCACAAGACATGGTGACTCTTTGAGCAATCGATATTTGCACACCGCTTTGGTGTGCCGCAGAGAGTCATGTTATAATCTGTTACATTATTTAAACCTAACTTTGCACCAAAGACGGTGGCGATAACCCATTCGTGGTGTAAGAACTCGAGCATAGAAATGATGGAACTACCCACGTATGGCATACACCGTTATATTGGTAGACGTTTAATCCATGATCACCTCGGTGTGGACGCCCCGTCGAGCAATTCATTAAGAAACAGCTCGTACTACTCCGCCTTCCAAGTGCAAAGCTAGTTTTAAACAACTTAATAAGTTAGAGCTGTCCCATACCAAAGACTTGTGGTTGTATGAATGTTCTTGGCCCAAAACAACCCATAGTTCGGTCCTTAATCCGACACGGGCAATAATCTCCACCCTACACTACGTGCAAAGACATGCACAACCGGCTATTGCCAATAATTGCCCGCATCTAAACCATAGTTTTGTTTTCATTTTCCAACCAAATACCAACCACAAAAATGGTCATACCCATTTTTATGTCATATCCAAAGTCTTTAATCATTTCATAGTTTTATCTTCATTTAGCTTTGGCTAAGCATTTCACTAAATGTGAGTAACCCAGATTGACATGAAATATTGTCTAAGCTATTCTAGGGTTTTCAAGGTTCACAATTTTCTACTTATCAAGGAAGTTCTATAAGTCTCTTCGTACAATTACCATTACTCGAAATATAGCAGACTTTACAAAATAAAGTATGCAGTAAAACATTTAATGAAAACATTTATAAAACTGGGATCAATATGATCAAAGGGGGTTTGCTTGCCTTGTTGACTATCCTCGGCTTCAAACTCCTGGTCGTCGAATAAACCGGGTTCGCTTGTTCTACACGTCGTACGGCAACATATAACAAATACCAAATTTCAATAGAGCCAAAAAGAAATCAGATGGAAATATTCAAATAAAATGATTTCACAAATTCAGGAATGATTACATGAGTTATTTGTTTTCTTTTGCAATTTAAAGATTTGATCTATTTAAACCATTATTGCATTATTTTCTACTCATTTTATAACTTAGATTTTTCTTACAACACACCCTAAGTATTTTTACAGATTCTGGTTCCTGAGATTACAAGGATTCTAATAAAATTTATTTTACTAAATTTGGAGGTTATTTGCAAAATTTTCATGAATGGCATATTTCTAACCTTTCTTTTGAATTTGAATTCGAATTTCAAATAAAATTCAATTCTGAAATATTTTTGCATATTCTGAATCTACCAGATTTTATATGAATTTAGAAATTTATTTCATCAAATTTGGTTAAATGATTCAAAAGATATGGCTATTTGAATATCTAGGTTTTGAATAAATACTAAAAATCAGAAAACCGCCGAAAATGGAAAGTACGCTTTCGCGCGGAAAACGCGCTTTCCTTTTCGGCGGAATCGCCGAGAGGCGCCGCCGACAGACGGGTCCATCCGTCGGCGTCAGCCAGCATTCTGTGGTCAAGCGGCTTGAGCTCACATGGATCGCGACAAGGCGCGAGGTCGACAAAGCGGTCCGCATGTCGACGACGACGACATAAGCTAAGCGATCAATGTACCGAGGCCCACATGGCAGTGACCGGCGAGACGCGCATGAGATCGACAGCCGGGCTCGCTGGTCGGCCGACGATCTCGGCGCTGGCGCGAAGCGGCCGACAGTCGGGCTGGCAAGCGGTGACTCCAGAGCAGCAGCGCCGGCTCCGGCTTCGCCGGCGCGAACCGGAGCGCGAGCGGCGGAATCGATTCCACCTTGAGCTTCATGAGCCAAGGCGAACATTTGGGTGGCGGCGCGGTGGCCGGAGGTGGTCGAAGGCGGTCGCCAGACCGCGAGGGCGGCGGAACTCTGGCCGGCACGGCGAACGCGACAAACTAAGCTACTCCCGAGCTTGAAGATCACCCTACGAGCATCGGTGCATCACAAGGATTCCATTTCTAGGTTTAGCTCAAGAATGAATGAGCGAGGAGGGTTCTCACCGCGTGGTGGTGGCGGAAGAAAACACGGCGGAGGAGCTCACGGGAAGAAAGGGTTTCTACGAGAGCTTGGGATGGGTTCTGGAGGCTCAAGGAAGACTCGGTCGAAGGAATTGGGTTGGAATGGGACCGAGGGAAGATTTGAAGTTTTGCCCTCTTTGCGGTTTTTGCCGGAATTGGAGAAGACGACCAAAGCAGCGCGGAATGGGTGGCACGGGGGGCAGCTAGGTCGGCCGCGACGCACGAGGGGTTTATATAGGAGAGAAAGGCGGTTTGAGCGCGCAGCGAGAAAAACCGAGAGGCGGCGCCGGAGGAGAGAGGCGAGAGAGGGGAGGAAGAAGGCGTGGCTGGGAGGCTGACACTGGGGCAAATGGCAGTGGCTGTCGGCTGAGGTGTCTCGCTGACAGCCCGGCCCACATGTCGTGAAGCGAAAAAGAAGTCGCGAAGACTCAAGACCGAACGGGATAAAACGGGATTTTGAGGCTCAAACCGACGTGAAATTTTATAAACATTTTACCAGCAGTCGGCAAGATAATTACCATACTCCAGTAAAATTTTCGATATTTTATGATGCATGCAGATTTTTATAAAATTCTGACATTGCAATAGTTGCTGCATTGCCCATTCGGTTTTTCTTTTAATTTGCGATATAAATTAAGTTATTATTTTACAAATTTTTTTATGATAGTTTGAAATGATATTATACACCTTCTGTAAAAATTACAGACTTTAATTATTATTATTTAAGTTTTAAAAATTCTGACATTACTGTTTTCCAGATTATTTATTCACTGTTTTTGAATTTTTAAAATTACAAAATGAATTAATAAATTCTTGATATTTTTACTGAAGGTTGATACTGTTTTGATGTCGGCAAGATAAAACTTTTGGGTCAGGATGACTTACAGATATTTTTACCAAATTGTTTTACCATTTTACCCTGAGATATTTACTCATGATTATCTTTGATTAATTGTTATTTTTATTAATTCAGCTTACCCACCGACTTAAGCAAGCTGAGGAGAGCCCTCAGATATTTTTAGAAACTTTGGTAAATTTTTGTTGAATTAACATTTTTACTTTTTACCATTTTCTATTTACCATATTCTTTGTTTCACTTTCTTGCATTAAAGAAAAGCCAAAAGAATATTCAGAAAATCTAGAAAATTCAGAAATTTCGAAAATAATACACAAAAGATTTTATTTCATTTTTCTTTATTTTATGATTTTTGAGGCTGTTACAAATCTACCCCCCTTACAAAAATCTCGTCCCCGAGATTTGGAGATGACTAGAAGAAATCGGGGAACTCTTGTCGAAGATGATCTTCTCTTTCCCATGTAGCTTCGTCTTCAGTATGATTGCTCCATTGCACCTTCAACATCTTGATGGTCTTGTTTCTTGTTTGGCGTTCGGCTTCTCCCAAGATACGAACGGATGCTCTCGATAAGATAAATCGTCAAGATCTATCCTTCCAAATCGCGAGGTCGAGGGAACACGAAGGCATTTCTTAAGCTAAGATACATGGAAGACGTTGTGAACGTCAGATAGTTGAGGTGGCAATTCTAATTGATATGCCATCTCACCCATCTTTCCAATGATCTGAAACGGTCCAATGAATCGAGGAGCCAACTTCCCACGGATTTGAAATCGACGAATTCCACGAAGAGGCGAGACTTTGAGATAGACATGGTCACCAACTTCGAAACTGAGTTCACGACGACGATTGTCGGCGTAACTCTTCTGACGAGACTGAGCCTCTTTTAGTCGGCTTCTGATCATGTCCACTTGCTCTTGAGCTTCTTGAATAAGATCTGGGCCGAAGAATTTTCTTTCTCCAACTTCAGACCAGAAAAGAGGGGTTCGACATTTCCTTCCATACTGGCGCTCAAAAGGCGACACTTGCGCACTAGATTGAACTGTTATTATAAGAGAATTCGCCAAGGCCAAACTTTTCTCCCAATTAGAGCCGTATGACAAGACATGTGCTCTTAACATATCTTCCAAAATTTGATTGGTCCTTTCCGCTTGTCCATCATGCGAGGATGATAAGTCAGATCAAATTCAACTTAGTACCCGTAAGACGGTGCAAACTTTCCCTAAACGAAGTAAACCGGGAACCTCGGTCGTAAACAATTGTCTTGATGACGCCATGAAGACGGACAATATTCTCCAAATACAACTTGGCAAGCTTATCTCCAGAATGAGTAGTCTTGACCGGAATAAAGTGAGCCACTTTAGTCAGACGGTCAACGATTACCCAAATGGAATCATGCCCTTTCCTGGTTCTTGGCAAACCAGTAATAAAATCCATGCTGATGTCTTCCCATTTCCACTCTGTATCTTCAAAGGTCGCAAAGTCCTGCGGGACGTTGATGCTCGGCTTTGACTTGCCGCATACATCATGAGTTGCGACATATGCAGCGATATCCTTTTTCAAACCGGCCACCAATATTCCTGTCGGAGATCTTGATACATCTTTGTACTTCCAGGGTGAATTGAGAGGGGAGACTCATGGGCTTCTTTGAGAATTAACTCTTTTAATTCCGGATCATCAGGAACATATATTCGATTTTCGAACATAAGCACTTCATCTGAACTTTCACGGAATTTGGATTCCTTTCCTTGCTTCAACTCTTCACGGATTTTGATAATTGCTTCATCTTTGAGCTGAGCAGATTTAATCTGGGACTTAAGGGTTGGTTGCACCACTAGGGCGGCCAAATAACCTTTTTCGACAACTCCCAAATTAAGCTTTTGGAAATCTTTTACCAGATCGAATTGATCGGTCAAAGATGAAACCGAAAGACAATGAAGCTTTCGACTTAGAGCATCTGCTACGACATTGGCTTTACCAGGATGGTATTGAATGCTAAGGTCGTAATCTTTTATCAACTCTAGCCATCTTCGTTGTCTTAAATTTAGATCAGGCTGGGTGAAGAAATATTTCAGACTCTTATGATCTGTGAATACACTGCATTTGTTTCCAATCAGGTAATGACGCCAAATTTTCGTAGCGCGTACTACCGCAGCTAGTTCCGCATCATGAGTCGGATAATTGAGCTCATGAGGTCGCGAATCGACGGAGGCGTAAGCTACGACTTTTCCTTCTTGCATAAGCACACACCCAAGCCCATTCTTGGAAGCATCACAATAAACATCAAAGCTTTTATGGACATCGTAACACTAGCACGGAGCTGTTGTTAGCCTTTTCTTTAATTCCCAAAACTTTCTTCGCATTCAGTGTCCATTCAAACTTCTTTTCTTTCTTGAGAAGTGGGTCAAAGGACGAGCGATTTTAGAGAAGTTCTCGATAAAGCGCGATAATATCCCGCTAGACCGAGAAAACTTCAATTTTCTAACAGATCGAGGGGCTTCGGTCTAAAACAGCTTTGACTTTATCGATCAACGGAAATACCACCTTCAAAGAATATGACCTAGGAAAGCAACTTCTTTTAGCCAAAATTCGCACTTCTCAAACTTGGCATAAAGCTTATGCTCTCGGCTTTTCAAGAACCATGCGCAAATGATGCGCATGATCTTCTTCGGATTTGGAATAGACGAGAATATCATCAATGAATACCACTACGAACTTATCTAAATACTCCATGAAAACTTTATTCATGAGGCACATAAAATTAGCAGGAGCATTTGTAAGTCCGAAAGACATCACAGATATTCATATAGACCGTAACGAGTGGTAAAAGCGGTTTTAGGAATATCTTCTAGTCCGATCTTCAATTGATAGTACCTATGTCTTAAATCAATTTTTGAAAAGATTTGAGCACGGTCAATTGATCGAATGATCATCGATACGAGGCAAAGGATATTTGTTCTTAATTGTGACATCATTCAATGCACGATAGTCCACGCACATGCGTATTCCACCGCCCTTTTAGGCACAAAAGAATGGACTACCCCAAGGAGAAGAGCTAGGTCGAATAAAGCCTTTTCTTAACTGCTCTTGAATTTGATTCTTTAGTTCAACTAACTCATCTCGGGGCATTCGATAAGGGCGCTTGGATATAGGCGCTATTCCAGGAACAAGGTTTATAACAAACTCTATGTCCCTATCTGGAGGCAGGCCTGGCAACTCATCTGGAAAACATCAGAGAACTCGGAGACAATTGGAATCTGGCTAAGATCTTTTACTATGGCTGAACAAAGGAAGCTTGAGAATTTGAAGAACTTTGAATGGAAGAGAAATGAACTCGAATTCCTTCTGTATAACTAAGGAAATGGATCGATTGGCACGCCTATGCATCCTTTAAACTTAGACAACCAATCCATACCAAGGATTACTTCTAACCCCGAGGTTTCTATAAGGATAAGATCAAGATGAAACATGACTCCATTAATTTCAATGCTAACCTTAGGACAAAACTTAATTGAATTCATGATGAACCGGGGAATAGATTATCATTTTGGCGAGAGGAGATCAATTTCTAAGTTATTCGACAAGAAATTTCTTAGAAATAAACGAAAGCGATGCTCCGTAATCAAACAATACCAAAGTAGGTACCGAGTGCACAGAAACATACCCAGCACCACATCCGGCGCCGCTTGCTTCTTCAACGGTCACATGATGAAGGCGATCGCTACTCAGACCGCGATTAAGAGTCGCAGCAGTTTGACAACCCGAGAATTCCTAGCTCAAGGTCGACACGGGGTCTCTCAACTCCCCGCGACGATCGCTGCCTCGACGCTGACCTCTTTTAGGCGTGCATTTGCATAATGCCCGCGCTCTTTGCAATGATAGCGGTCACACCACCGCTTGATTTCAACTCGTAAGTCCTTCCTTCATTGCCGCCGAGGGATGAATAGAAGACCGCCGGGCCGGGTGCTCGACCTTGACGCTTTTGTCGCTGCTGCGACGAGGCAGAGGAGGTCGAACATTGGTCGGCCGACCAACGCGCTGCCTCGGCAAATTGGCCGGCGACTTTCGCGCCATCCACTTCCTCTTCGACTTTCCATAACATCGCGCGAACTATGCTCGGCGATTATAGCCTTGTCCACGAGTGTTTGGAAGTCGTGGAAGTCATGAATGGCGAAGATGCTTAACTTCATTATTCAGATTGTCCGGAAGTGCTCGATTCTTCGGCTTCGAATCGACTTCGATGACGATAGCGAGCAAGGTAATTGAAACGGTGAAGATACTCCATTACGGACATATTTCCTTGACGCAGTCAAGAAATTCCGCCTTTTAAATTCACCAAGCTCAAGGAATATGCGTCTTCCGAAAGCTTCTCGGAAAACATCCCAAGTAACTTCTTGACCTTGGGGCCTTGCCGCTGGAAATTTTCCCACCGCATCGCAATGCTCCTCGGTTGGTACGACGATAAAGGACCTTCTCATGATCATTGCATTGGGCAATGGTCAACTTGCTTCCAATAGCTCAGAACCAATCATGAGCGCTAGGGATCCGATGAAGATGAAAAGGTTGGAGGCCGGGTCTTCAAAAATTCTCCTAATTTGGAGTGATGGGAGGCTTCACCAACACCGGCCTAGAACTTGGAGCACCAAGGTTAGTTGTATTTTGGACCAACTGTTGGAGCAACAGGGTATTCGTCTGGCGACCCTGTTCTATCATTGCAAGCACTTGGGCCATGGTTGGCGGCCCCGCAACCGCCTCCGAACTTCTTCTTCTTGGACTTGAGGAGGCGCGAATCTCGACGGCTTGGACGACGCGACGAAGATCCTCGACCGCCGACGGATGGATGGATTAGGTCGGGCCGGAGGGCGAAGTCACTCGCCGAGGGTGAGTTTCCGGTTTCTCACTCCCGTAATCTCATCCAAGGACCGGGTTGCGAGCATCCGAACAGGATTATTAATGAATTAAGATCTACTTTAATTTTAATCTCGCTTGTTACCAAATGTTTTAAAAGCACAACTTGATTACTATTATTACGGATCACAACGTCAGAAAAATATTAACCGAAAGTTAAATATTTACGAGTAGGAACCAAAAGCACACAAAACAATATCAAGCAAAACTTTATTTCAACTTTATAATATTCATAACAAAACATAACATTTATTTTTGACGTTACTACATAGAAGGGCAACACCAAAACCTCTTCTAACACTACTCATCATCCGACAAACTCACGATCATTACTATCTCTACGACTAGAACTCTCGGCATCGGGAGGATAAGGGTCTCCGACAATGATGCTCTGCGGTATCTGAGGACTCCGCGGAGGAAAACTATGGGGATCCACCTGGATGCTCGGTAACCTAGGGCGACTCCCTATCACTGACATCCTTGCCTGGCGACACCTAGGTGGTACTGGGGTGTCGTCGGGCACAGGTGCCTGAGGGAATTGCCCCAGGCGAGCGAGGAACAATACCCGCAACGCAGGAGCGATGGCATTCTCTAGAATGCTACGACGACGACGCCTCCTCAGATTCGCTATTGCCCGACGGCACATCGTCGAGGCATTTATGAATTCCACTAGGTTACGAGAGTAGGATTTTGTAACCCGATGGCATCCATATAATTATTCTCCCACCGGTGGCGAGAGGAATCCTCCTATATACCACCGCCAGCCTGTAAGGTGTGGCGTAACCGACAATAGCCATATAGGCGCTTCATTCATGGCCATCATAAGGGAAGATCCAGACCTCAAAAGACAAAAACTCTTCACTATCTTCATCTCGGTAGGGATATCCACTTAGCTATGTATTCCATGAGAGTAACTAATCAGAGCGTGGAATACTATATATCGTGGATTTTCGGGAAATGGGCGAATTCTAGCAAACGAGTAAGAATTCCCGCCATGCGTAATTCTCCTATTAGTGGAAGTATAACATGGGTGTATCCGCTTATCGCACATTTAACAAGGAATTAGTATTCTGATTAAATGTAAGACAAGAAAGTAATTTTGGAAGAAAAGATTCTAGCAGAGATTTAAAAATAGGAAAGAGTTATTAACAAGTATACGCATAACCAAAAGAGGAGTTTCATGCATATAAAGAATAGACAGTAAGATGTCCTAATTCAAAATTTTAGTTCACTTGGATCCTAATATCAAGTTTTAAGTTTTATTACTCCCATACTACCTAAGGTTTCTACGGTCAAGATGGCTCGATACTAACTTGTAAGGCCCCATTTTTGATAAATAAATACAAAAATGGATACCATGTGCATACAAGATTAGTCCCATGATCAAGAGCTAATACGCACAAGTACAAATTGATATCACAATCATACACAAACTTTATTACACAATGAAGTAAGATTACATATTATTTTTACAATACCAAAAGTAAAACTGCGAGTGGAGACAAATTCTTGTAGTATGCCTTTTAACCCATTGTTCCACAGAAACCGACAAGGAAAATCCTTAGATAAATTCATCGATAAATTCCCAGATCCTGCATCAACGTAAGAATCGTGGGAAATCTGTTTCTTCACCTAAAAACATCAACATTGGCAAGTTGAGTACTTACGCACTCGCAAGACTTATGCAAATCCTAAGATACATGCAGCCATTCCAATGAAAGGCTATTAAGGTTAATTTGCATAAAGTCGGTTTGAAATGTAAATACGAATAATAGATTGCAAAATGGAATTTAAATAAAAGCAATTTAATATTGAAAGTGATAGAATGTAAGCATCAATAAATCACGAATGTTTGGGTATACTGATCATACTTAAAACCATTTCCTTCCGCACATAATGAAATGACCAACACGTGGTAGAAACCACTTTTATGAAAATAAGCAAAATCGCTAACTATGTGATGACTTTACCAAGTGTCCATGATCATGACGCGCTAATCGATTAGTTTTACACTCTGCAGAGGTATACAACTTTCCCACAAGACATGATCGACTCTTTGAGCAATCGATATTTGCACACCGCTTTGGTGTGCCGCAGAGTCATGTTATAATCGTTACATTATTTAAACCTAACTTTGCACCAAAGACGGTGGCGATAACCCATTCGTGGTGTAAGAACTCGAGCATAGAAATGATGGAACTACCCACGTATGGCATACACCGTTATATTGGTAGACGTTTAATCCATGATCACCTCGGTGTGGACGTCCGTCGAGCAATTCATTAAGAAACACTCGTACTACTCCGCCTTCCAAGTGCAAAGCTAGTTTTAAACAACTTAATAAGTTAGAGCTGTCCCATACCAAGACTTGTGGTTGTATGAATGTTCTTGGCCGAAAACAACCCATAGTTCGGTCCTTAATCCGACACGGGCAATAATCTCCACCCTACACTACGTGCAAAGACATGCACAACCGGCTATTGCCAATAATTGCCCGCATCTAAACCATAGTTTTGTTTTCATTTTCCAACCAAATACCAACCACAAAAATGGTCATACCCATTTAAATGTCATATCCAAAGTCTTTAATCATTTCACGCTTTATCTTCATTTAGCTTTGGCTAAGCATTTCACTAAATGTGAGTAACCAGATTGACATTAAATATTGTCTAAGCTATTCTAGGGTTTTCAAGGTTCACAATTTTCTACTTATCAAGGAAGTTCTATAAGTCTCTTGGTACAATTACCATTACTCAAATATAGCAGATTTTACAAAATAAAGTATTCAGTAAAACATTTAATGAAAACATTTATAAAACTGGGATCAATATGATCAAAGGGGGTTTGCTTGCCTTGTTGACTATCCTCGACTTCAAACTCCTGGTCATCGAATAAACCGGGTTCGTCGGGTTCTACACGTCGTACGACAACATATAACAAATACCAAATTTCAATAGAGCCAAAAAGAAATCAGATGGAAATATTCAAATAAAATGATTTCACAAATTCAGGAATGATTACATGAGTTATTTGTTTTCTTTTGCAATTTAAAGATTTGATCTATTTAAACCATTATTGCATTATTTTCTACTCATTTTATAACTTAGATTTTTCCTACAACACATCCTAAGTATTTTTACAGATTCTGGTTCCTGAGATTATAAGGATTCTAATAAAATTTATTTTACTAAATTTGGAGGTTATTTGCAAAATTTTCATGAATGGCATATTTCTAACTTTTCTTTTGAATTTGAATTCGAATTTCAAATAAAATTCAATTCTGAAATATTTTTGCATATTCTGAATCTACCAGATTTTATATGAATTTAGAAATTTATTTCATCAAATTTGGTTAAATGATTCAAAAGATATGGCTATTTGAATATCTAGGTTTTGAATAAATACTAAAAATCAGAAAACTGCCGAAAATGGAAAGTACGCTTTCGCGCGGAAAACGCGCTTCCCTTTCAAAGCGAACCGCCGAGACGCCGACAGACGGGTCCACCGTCGGCGTCCAGATCAGCGCTGCTGCGCTGCTGGCCCTTGACGCTACGGCCCGCACTGCCGCGCGAGAGGTCGACAGGCGTGGTCCGATGTCGACGACGACGACGTTAAGCGATCGACAACCGAGGCCCACATGGCGATGACCGGCGACGCGCATGAGATCGACAGCCGGCCCTCACTGGTCGGTCGACGACGCATCTCGGCGCTTTAGCGCGACAGTCGGGCCTGGGCATGGCGCGGTGACCAGAGCAGGCGCCCGGCCGGCTTCGCCGGCGGCGAACTACCGAGCCGGCGCGAATCGATTCCACCTTGAGCACCAGCGACCAAGGCGAACCTTTGGGTGGTGGCGCGGTGACCGGAGGTGGTCGGAAGGCGGTCAGACCGGCGAGGGCGGCGGAACTCATCTGCCGCACGGCAACGCGACGAACTAGCTACTCCCGAGCTTGAAGATCACCCTACGAGCATCGGTGCATCACAAGGATCCCATTTCGGTTTAGCTCAAAGAATGAATGGCGAGGAGGTTCTCACCGTGCGCGGTGGTGGCGGAAGAAAAACACGCGGAGGAGCTCACGGGAAGAAAGGGCTTTACCGAGCTTGGGATGGGTTCTGGAGGCTCAAGGAAGACTCGGGTCGAAGGAATTGGGTTGGAATGGACCGAGGAGGAAGATTTGAAGTTTTGCCCTCTTTGCGGTTTTTGTCGCGGAGAAGACGACCAAAGCAAGCGGCGAAATGGGTTTGCGGGGCACGGCTAGGTCGGCCTGCAAACGCACGAGAGGGGTTTTATAGGGAGAGAAAGGCGGTTTGAGCGCGCGAGAGAAAAACCGAGAGGCGGCGTCGGGCGGGAGAGAGAGCGAGAGAGAGGGAGGAAGAAGGCGCTGGGAGGCTGACGCGTGGGGCGAGATGGCAGCGGCTGTCGGCTGAGGTGTCTCACCACAGCCGGGCCCACATGTCGTGAGCGAAAAAGAAGTCCGCGAAGACTCAAGATGGAACGGGATAAAAACCGGGATTTCGAGGCTCAAACCGACTCTAAATTTTATAAACATTTTACTAGCAGTCGGCAAGATAATTACCATACTCCAGTAAAATTTTCGATATTTTATGATGCATGCAGATTTTTATAAAATTCTGACATTGCAATAGTTGCTGCATTGCCCATTCGGTTTTTCTTTTAATTTGCGATATAAATGAAGTTATTATTTTACAAAACTTTTTATGATAGTTTGAAATGATATTATACACCTTCTGTAAAAATTACAGACTTTAATTATTATTATTTAATTTTTAAAATTCTGACATTACTGTTTTCCAGATTATTTATTTACTGTTTTTGAATTTTTAAAATTATAAAATGAATTAATAAATTCTTTATATTTTTACTGAAGGTTGATACTGTTTTGATGTCGGCAAGATAAAAATTTTGGGTCAGGATGACTTACAGATATGTTTACCAAATTGTTTTACCATTTTACCCTGAGATATTTACTCATGATTATCTTTGATTAATTGTTATTTTTATTAATTCAGCTTACCCACCGACTTAAGCAAGCTGAGGAAAGCCCTCAGATATTTTTAGAAACTTTGGTAAATTTTTGTTGAATTAACATTTTTACTTTTTACCATTTTCTATTTACCATATTCTTTGTTTCACTTTCTTGCATTAAAGAAAAGCCAAAAGAATATTCAGAAAATCTAGAAAATTCAGAAATTTCGAAAATAATACACAAAATATTTTTATTTCATTTTTCTTTATTTTATGATTTTTGAGGCTGTTACAATGAAGTTTTGTCAAAAATATTTTATTTAAGTTTAGAATGTTTCAAGGTATTTATGAGAATTTTCTTGGATTTTTCCTGATATTTTTATTACCTTAAATGAATTAATCTAATTTTGGAAATTATTTTAATTCAAAAAGCTTTTGAAAAATCTTTGAACAAGATTGCTGCCAAGAAAATCACCTTGCGCGCGTGAGCCAGTGCATGCGCGCCGCTCACCGCTTCATCGCCTACGCGCGCCACCGTTAGATCAAGATCGTGCGGTTAAGATCATCGCGTGTTGGTTTGGAAAGATTTGACCGCATCCGCTGATTTTGGAAGGTGCGATTGGATTGGATCCGCCGAGATCTAATCGTGGCCTCTCGCTGCGCATCGACGGCTCGGCCGCCTTCTCCGATCCGGTTCGAATCCGCCGCCGCTGCCGCCGCCGCCGTGTGATTTAGGGTTTCCTTCGCGCGCATGCCGAGGCTATAAAAGCCGCAGCCCGCACTCCAATGTTCTCGTTCCTTGCGCGGCCAGCAGCTTCAGCCTCTTCGCTTTGTTCATTTGCCGTCGTCGCCAGAGCTCGCCAGTAGTTCTTTGCGGCGCCTCCGCGAAGTTTTGCGCCGCTCGCCGCCGCCGAGCCTCCTCCCGCCGAATCGGTTCCAGATCCGGGGTTGTCATTCCAAGACGCGCCGAGGCCGCCACTTATTCTCGCCGAGTCGCTACCAAACGCCGTTCGTAGTCGCTTTCCTCCGCTCCGTGCAAGCCCGCCGCCGTGTCTCGGAGCCAGCGCAGCCGCTGGATCTTCGCCAATCGTCCGGATCAAGCCACGCCGCTTCTTCAGCAGTTGTTTCGCTGGGTATATTTCTAACCGTTAGATTCGAATAGACGTTCGTGATTGAGACGCGTGTGCGAGTGTGTCACCGTTGGATCGTCTCGCGGATGTGCGACGCGTGTCGGTGTGTGGGTACCGAAGCATCGTCGCGCGGGTGCACCGTGGACAAAGCGTGTGCTGTGGACTTGGTCCATTGACCGAGCGATGTGGCGCAATTTGATTGGCCCACGACGCGATGACGCCATGCCGATATCACCGGTCCACAAGACAAGATCTCGAGTCTACGGTGGACGGCGTGTTTTGTGGACTAAGTCCATGCGCCGAGGCCACGGTCCATCTCGATTGGTCCACGTGTAAACATGCATTAATCGGTAATTTCCAGAAGAAAAATAATTCGGGAAAATCGGTTTTTTTCTAATTTCTGTATTTTCAGTATTTATTCAAACTTCAAAAGGCTATATCTTTTGCATTTTAACTCGGATTTGAGTGATTCAAATTTCTAAAAATTTGTAAAATCAAGATCTATTTATTGGTGAATTTTATTTTATTTTTAGAGTTTGTTTGCTCTCGGGTTTGGTGTTTATTTGCTATTTTGGCATCGTTTCGCGTAGACTTTGAATTGCTCGGTGATCCGGAGGAAGATTCGTCGCTCCAAGACCCAAGCTCAGATCAAGACAAGCACCTACTCCAAGGCAAGTTGTGCTTTGATCATGTTGCACCTAATTTTCACCAAAATTGCTATTTTATCTCTTAAACTTTATGCATGATATTTTATATGTATAAATGATTTCAATTAATCTGGGAATTAGATAATATGCCTATTTGAATTAAATCATACCTTGTCAATTTTATGCCATGATCTATTTGTCACCCTAGGATGTGGAATTATAGTTGGTTAATATTGATAATCAACCTGGGCTAGTTAGACCGTCATAGATTGCTTAGCCATGCCACGTCATCACATGTGTCCGAATGTTGATACTTAATCTTGACTAATGGAATATGGAACAATGTTTATGAATTGTGTGTTATGTGTCGTCACACGTTGATATCAAGTTGTCGTGGCAAGGAGGTCACACATCTAGATTGAAATGTTGATGGCATGTGGTGCTTGGTAATCAAGCTGGGGTGGTAATGATTTTAGATTGGTAATCAATCGTCGCGCAAGACGGCTTGCCGCTCTTCCACAGTAACATCCTGAAAATCTCAAACAGTGAAAGTGTATGAATTAAGTTTGAACATAAATATTTTTGAGTTTTCCTCGTGTTATTTATTTTAATTGGATTTTCTTGGATTTTTGTATTGTATGAAAATCAAATAAAAGAGAAAATGGTGAATAAGAAATGGGAAAAGGTAAAAAGGTAAAAGTAAAAATTTGGAAAAATTACCATGGAAGCCCTAAGCGTGCAGGTGGATGAGTCTAGCTGCCAAATAAGATTTTTACGCATAGGAATATGAATAAATGAATTGAGTGACTGCTCTCTTGACTAAAAACAGTAAAAGCTAGAATTAATATAAACTGTCGAAACTTATCTATGATGACCCCCATTTTCACATAAATGCAAAATGGAAACCTAATGTTCAATCGTACTAGTCCCATGATCAGTAGCTAGTACACACATACACAACAATTGGAATCACAACCATACAACATATTATTAAGCGGAAACTATTATACAAAGAAAACCTTACAACTCAGAGAATATAGCAACAAAAGAAGCAAAGTTTTATAGTGTGCCTATCCAACCCGCAGGTAACTGACAAGGCATAATCCCTAGAAAGATTCGATGAAGAAAATCCCGCAACCTGCGACGATAAGAGATATCTTCGAAGCTTCGCTAACTTATCCACCTAAAAACAACATATAAGCAAGGGTGAGTACTTTCGTACTCCGCAAGACTTTAGCAAAACCTATAATATATGCAGGCTATTTCAAAGGAAAGGCTTCTACGGTTAATTTGCATAAAGCAGAATTGATATTATAAATCAAGTTGTTTGTAAACGAAATTTGTAAAAGCATATTTGACTGATATGAAATAAGTAAAGCATAAGTAATACTCACAACCCTTCGGGAGCGTCGAGTAATCCAGACAATGGAATCCGACAATGTCGGTGTAATGATCCCCATTTTCACATAAATGTAAAAATGGAAATCTCATGTGCATACAGTACTAGTCCCATGATCAGTGGTTAGCACGCACATTTACAACAATTGATATCACATCCATACTCTTTATTACAAATGATAACGGTAATTTACATAATAAGATCTTACAAAGACAGAGTGAAATGCAGTGAAAGAATTAAGATTCTTGTAGTTTGCCCATCCAACCTCGGGCAACTCACAAGGCATAATCCCTAGAAACTCATCGTCAATATCCCGAATCCTGCGACAATTATGTTTCATCGAGCTAACTGATTCTTCACCTAAAATAACAATTAAGCAAGGGTGAGTACTTTCATACTGCAAGACTTTTGCAAAACCTATAATATATGCAAGCTATTTCAAAGGAAAGGCTAGTATGGTTAATTTACATAAAGCCAATTTGAAACGTAAATACAGTGATAATAGATTGCAAAATGGAATTTAAGTAAAAGCAACTTAATACTAAAAGTAACATAATATAAGCATAAATAAATTTCATGTACCTGGGTATCATGACCATATCCACGAACCATTTCCACTGACACACAGTAGAAATTACCAACACACGGTAGAAACCAGATTTTATGTAAATAAAACCATCTAACTATGTGATGACTTCACCAAATTCCCATAACCGCGGGTACGGCTAATCGATTAGTTTTACACTCTGCAAAGGTGTATATCTTTACCCACAAGTCATGACCTTTTCCTTCTGCCGCATAGTTCACGCACCTTTGGCGTAGTGGCCAGAATATTCATGACGAAAACCTTTACATTATCTAGGTTAACTTTGCACCCACTCCGGACGTTAAACCCATACTATGGCGTAAGAACTCGTAACATAGAAATGATGGAACTCCCCACAAAGATGGCGTACACGGTTTATCGGTAAACATTTAATCCATGATCACCTCGGTGTGGACGCCCTTCGAGCAATTCATTAAGAAACATTTCATCATCGCTCCAAACCTTCCAAAGTGCGAGTTAAACTAGATAACTTAATCGGTTTAAGGTCGTCCCATACCAAAGACTTGTGGTCGTCACAAAGAATTCTTGGCCCGAAAACAACCCATAGTTCGGTCCTTAATCCGACACGGGCACTAGACTCCCCTAGACTACGTGCAAAGACATGCATGTAAGGCCCTCAGTTTTGATAATTAATACCAAAAAAGGATACCATGTGCATACAGTACTAGTCCCATGATCAGTGGCTAGTACGCATAAATACAAATTGATATCACAGTCATACACAACTTTATTATTATAGCGGAAGCAAAGTACATAATATTTTTACAATACCAAAAGTAAAGACATTAGTGGAGACATATTTCTTGTAATATGCCTTCAACCCATTATCCCCACGGGCAACTGACAAGGAGAACCCTAGTAGAATTCATCGTTCACATCCCCGAATCCTGCGTCATAAAATGTATCATTGGGGAAATCTGTTTCTTCACCTAAAATCATCAACATAGGCAAGTTGAGTACTTATGTACTCGCAAGACTTTTGCAAAACCTAATATATGCAGGCCAATACAAGGAAAGGCTCATGGTTGTTTTGCACCAAGCTAATTTGAAATGTAAATACAGAATAGTAGGTTGCAAAATGGAATTTAAGTAAAAGCAATCTAATACTGAAGGTAATAAGATATAAGGATAAACAAATGTCAAGTACCTGGGTTTCATGACCATTTTCAAGAGCCAACTTCTACCATCACCTGGTAGAATCCAGTTTTATGAAAAATAAAAGCAGCTAACTAGTGCCGGCGCACCAAGACTCCCATAACCGTGGGAACGGCTTTTTGAAAAGTTTGACATTCTGCAGAGTTGTACAGCTTTACCCACAAGTAATGATCAACCCTTTGCCGTGCCAAGAACACACTTGCTTTGGTGTGTCGGCTAGGTGATCATAACATAACCGTTACATTGTTTAATCCTAACTTTGCACCGGCCGGTGACGTCAAACCCGTACTATGGTGTAAATGTTTGCGATCAACGCACAATAATGATTAAGCATATCCATAGTATGGCATTCACCGTTGTATCAGCAAACGTGACTCCCAACACCTCGGTGTGGGCGCCCCTCCGAGCAACCAGTCACTGAAGAAGCTCGTACAACTCCAGCCTACCAATGTGCAAATCTAGTTTTAAGCAACTTAATAGGTTAAGACTGTCCCATACCAAAGACTTGTGGTTGTACGGTAACTTCTTGGGTTTAACGAACACGTAGTTCGGTCCTTAATCCGACACTGGCAATAATCTCCACCATACTCTACGTACAAGTCCCTTATACACCCGGCTATTGCCAATAATTGCCCGCATCAAAATCATAATTTTATTTTCATTTTTGATCAAAATACCAACCATGAGATGGTCATACCCATTAAATGTCATATCCAACAATTTTAATAATGTCAAAGTTTTATATTCCTTTAAGAATGGCTAAGCACGACACTAAGTGCGATTAACCCAAATTGACATCAAATACTGCCTAAGTTATTCTAGGGTTTTCAAGGATCACAATTTCATACTTATCAAGGAAGTTCCATGAAACTACAGGTGCATCTACCAATACCCATAATATAGCAGACTTTAATAAAAATAAAGTATGCTGTAAAACATTTTATGAAAACATTTATAAAATTGGGATCAATATGATCAAAGGGGGTGCTTGCCTTGTTGATTATCTGCGTAGTCGAATTCTTGTTCATCGTCGACTACTCTGGACTCGTCGGGTTCTATACGTCGAAAAATAATAACATGGCAATTCCAATAAAATGAAAGAATCAGATGTAAGAGCCAAATAAAAACAACTGCATAATTTAAACATGATTGGGTATATGATTATATCATGTTGATTGTTTATTTATATATTACATGAATATTTTCCGATTAGATTTTAGTAATAATGAATCTTATTTTCTTGATTAATTTACCATTTCCAGAGACTACTCTATATGTTTTATTATCTTGGATTTTCAGATTATGAATTCTGAAATTATCTGATTTATTATTATTATTGGTCTATTTTCTCACCCTAAGCGATACTTTAAATATTTTCCATGGCACACCCTAAGTATTTTTGCATATTCAGGTTCCTAACAGAGCATGGAGTCTAAAAAAATTTGTTTCATTTAATTTGGAATTGATTTCCAAAAATTCTACACATGGCATATTTCAAATTCTTTTCTTAAATTTAAATCTGAAATTCAAACAGAGTTCATTTTAAAATATTTTTACATATTCTGAAACCACACGATTTTAGATGAATTTAGAAATTTATTTCATATTATTTGGTTGGATAGTTCAAAAGATATTCATGTTTGAATGCATTCGGTTTTGATAATTCTGAAAATTAGAAAATTTACTAAAAACGGAAAGTACGCTTTTACGGTGAAAACCAGCTTTCCTTTTCTGCTGCTACTGGATTGAGACGACAGTCGGGCCCAGCGGCGAGATCTAGATGCGGCCGACGACGGCCCGCGAGCTCACGCGGCGCATGAGAGGCTGACAAGGGGTCCCGCGTGGCAGTGGCTCAGCTCAGAGCGTGCGACTGGTTTTGTGGACCCGATTGTCTGTGACACCGAGCAGATGGCACGCCAGAAGCTTCACGGCGGCGAAGCTCTGCCGGAGAAGTGGAATGGGTTCCACTTCCACGCTCAGCGCGCTTGCGCGCATCTAGGGGATGTGTCGCTTCGGCCAGAGGTGGTCGGAGACGGCGCACCACCGTGAAGGGGGCGGCGGCGTCCATGGCCGACAGCGTAACGGCTAAACGACGGCATCCCAAGCTTGAACATCACCCAGGTGAGCATCCATGCATCACAAGGTTTTCATTTTCGGGTTCGGATAAGAAAATGAGTAACGGAGGAGGGCTCTCACCGTGCGACTGCGGCGACGGCGGAAGGAGCTCAGCGTGCAGGCTCGTCGGGGAAGAAGACCACCAATTGAGGTTGCGGACAGAGTCTAGGTGTGGCGAGGTTGCTTCAGGCGAAGCGGTTTGAGGATTGGTGCGGTGGAGAGCGAGATTGGATGTTTTTCGCTTTTTCGGGTGTTTGCCGGAGTTGGGGAAGAAAGGGAGTGGCTGGCGACGACGAGGCGAATTGGTTTGGCTTCGCGGTTTCCAGGAGGACACACGAGTGCCAGCGACGGCTTGCAACGCTTAAATAGATGGCGAAGTCGGTTAGAGCAGGGTTCGAATGGGGAGGAAAAGTGGCGGCTCGCGCGGGCTTTCTCGATGCTCCAGACGGAGAGAGAAATCGCCCGAGGCATCTGCGCGTGGCGGAGGCGACGCAAAGCGGCCTCGGGCGACGAGTTGCGGAGGGAAGCGACAAAACGTGAGGCGGCGGTCTCGGCGTGAGAGAACGGAGAGAGGCGCGAGAAAAACGGGAGAGAACGGAAGAGATGGAGCTGACAGGTGGGGCCAGGTGGTCAGCGAGAGAAGAGGAGGTCGGTCGGGTGGACAGCTGTCCTCGAGGGCCCATATGTCAGCGAGTCACTCGGGTAAGTCACGGGAAATCTCTGGACACGCTGAGGTAAAACCAGAGTTTAGGGTAAAAGATAAGCTTAATATTTTATGAACATTTTTAACAAAGTCTGCAAGGAAATGAAAAGTGTGTGGTAAAATTTTCCGATAAATATGATGAGTAAAAATATTATTAAAAATCTGACAGTTTACTGTTATGGATTTTGATTGATTCTGATTTTTATTTAATTGAGGGTTAAAATCATTTTATTATTTTATTAAACTTTTTGAAAGGGTTGATATTAAGATTTTTTATCTTGTGTAAAATTTTCATGCTTTTATATTTGATACTTTGTTTATGATAATTCTGTCATTGCATTTTCCAGCTTTTCTGATCGACTGTTATTGAATTTCTAAAATTACGAAATGAAGAGATAAATTCTTGATATTTTTACCAGCAATGGGTTAGGTGAATATGTCAGCATGGTTAAAATTTCAACCCTATTTAAGGTGAGATAAATTCTGAAGAAATCTAATGGGTTCAGATTGTGGTTATCTTCTCATGATTACTTTGTCTTTTTAATTTATTTTATCAATTCCAGATCAGAGCAAGTGGCAAAAACAGGATCCTGGATGTATCTAGGATTTATATGAGATTTTTATGAATTTTACTGACTTTAGGTTTTTACCTTTTTACCTTTTACCATTTTACTATATGGATCTTTTGGATTTCTTTTATTAGGAAAAGCCAAAAAGAATTCCTTTAATTCAGAAAAATCAGAAATCATAACAATAAATCATATGAATATTTTTAATATTGTATTTTTTTTTATTTTATTGAATTTTTTGGGCTGTTACAATGCACTCCCGGCTATTGCCAATAACTGCCCGCATCTAAACCATAGTTTCATTTTCATTTTCCAACCAAAATACCAACCACAAGAAAGGTCATACCCATTAAATGTCATATCCAACATTTTTAATAATGTCAAAGTTTTATGTTCATTTGAGCATGGCTAAGCAAGATACTATGTGTGAGTAACCCAAATTGACATCAAATAATGTCTATGCTATTCTAGGGTTATCAAGGTTCACAATTTCATACTTATCAAGGAAGTTCTAAATAAGTACAGTACAACTACCATTACTCAGAATGTAGCAGCGACTTTAATAAAAATAAAGTATGCAGATAAAACATTTAATGAAAACATTTATAAAACTGGGATCAATATGATCAAAGGGGTGCTTGCCTTGCTTATTTATTGCTTACGATTTAGCACGGCCACGCTGACTGAGGCAACGATTTGAGGTAGCGACGTCGATTCTACACGTCGTTAAATCGAAATATAGCAAATATCCAACTTTAATAAGGGCAAAAACAGATGTAAAATCAAATAAAGATTCATTGTAGAAAACAAGAATGTTTTAGGGTTTGGATTGGATGATTTCAATATCTTATGATTTAGATAATTATACAAACATATTGTTAATGACTTATGATGAAGAAAATATGGTTTCGTGATAGATTATCTATTCTTGAATCATGATTCAAGAGGCTAAAATTATGAATCGTTGCATTTATGACTTGAATTATAGATGCTAAAATTATTTGGATTAATAGAATTAAAACACAAATTAAAGGGTTATGCGAATAGCACTTAATTCCTTAAGTGATTTTGCATAAGATGTGACTTTGAATATGTTAGATCTATTGAGCTAGGTTACAGGATTTATTTATGGTTTTAAGAAGGTTCTAGTGATACAAATATCTTAATTACATATTTGTTCATTATTACAGAGTTTGCTTGTTTATATAATCGAGTCCATAAAACATATTACTTAAGGTTATTTGGCTAATAGGATTTATATGCAAAACATGATGAAATAAGATTATTTCTTTAGAATAGAATATTCTATACTTTGAAGAACATTTTTATGCTGATTTCATACATTTTAGTGTTTAGATGAGACATTATATTCATTGCTGAAATAGCTTATATGATATTAAAAGTTACGACGACCATATTATTTGAGGGTATTAGGCTAGCAAGATTCAGATGCAAAGCAAGTTGTAATAAGAATATTTTCTAGATTATGCTAGTACATATCCTAAATATTATTTCTAAACTGATCTTCAAAAAAATTGCATTAAGACGAGATGTTTTACAGGCTACTGAAAATGCTTAATTAGTTTTATAGTTTACACGATAAAGGTTCAGTTTTAGTTTCTAGTTTGCGACTGACCCTTACATGATTAGTTATTCATTTTTCTGGCATTAGCATGGGATATCATTAAGAGTGTTTTAAAGTTGGTTTCACAGTATTTAGCTTTTATCCGAGATGTTTTCCATATAAGTAAACATTAAGATCTGATATGTACTTAATTCAAATATGCACAAACATGACTTCTTGCATAACAAGAATATTATGGTTATATCAAAGATCTAGGAATCATTTTACCATTATTCGAATTTGCATGTTTTACGTTATACCTATTTTGATTCATATGCATTGGAAAGTAATCTATTCTCAAATTAATTCAAACTAGATTCAATTCTAAATGTTTTTGCATATCTAGGTATATTACTTCACTTTTAAGCACATAGAAACTGATTTGACATGATTTGAATCATTTTTGCAAAATATATTCATATTTGAATATTCAATGTATTGGAAACAACTTACTTTAGAAAATTATGTAAATCAAGTCAATAATTTAAATAATTTTTCCATATTTAGGTTCCTGAGGACTTAAGGTTTTTAACAAAATTGATTTCATTCAAATTGGAGTTCATTTGTAGAAATTCTTTATATGACATTCTTTTGATCCCTTCATTTAAATTGAGTTTAAAATTTATATATAGTTCATTTCCAAAATATTTTTACATATTCTGAATCTACAGGATTTATCATGAATTTAGAAATTTACTTCATTTCATCTGGACCAATGGTTCAAAAGTTATAAGTATTTGAATGTATTGCGGTTTGGAAAATACAGAAAATAGAAATATTACCATAAAGGGAAAGTACGCTTTCCGCTTCAAAGCGCGCTTTCCTCTTTTGGGCTCGGCTGGATTGAGGTGCTGACGGGCCGGGCCCAGGCGCAGAGAGAGGCTCGTGCGCTGCGGGTGATGTGCCTGTGAGACCAGCGCTGAGTTGAGGCACCGACAGTCGGGCCCCGAATGGCAGTGAGTGGCCACGTGCTGAGCGTCTGATGCGCGGGGTCCACTCGGCAGCGACCCAAGGCGGAGGAGGTGGCTAGGGCATGGCGGCGACGGCGGTCCGGCGGAGCTCTGGCGAAATCGATTGCACGATGAGCTTCAGTGCGCCATTACGCATCTGGTGGAGGGGTCAATCACCTACGGTGATGGTCGGAGCAGGCTGCCATCGGAGTCCTGCGGCGAAGAAAAGGGTGATTCGCCGGGGAAGAAAATTGATTAGAATCGGCTCGAATGGGTAACCATTTGAGCATCAGTGAGGCCAGAGGTCTTCATTTTTGTGGTCAGATGGACCGGGGACTCACCGAAGAGCGCCACCACCTTACGACCGGAGCTGGGGAAGAGGATGGCGGTGGCGTCAGCGCTTCAGGCTAGGAAACTTGAAAATGATGATTGATGAGTAGTCTGTGATGAAGTGCGAAGCTCTAGATCGAATCAATTCGAAAGATCAAAATACCGAATGAACTCAATTGGTCGATTTCCCTTTTCGTGTTTTGATGGCAGCGACAGAAGGAAGTGGCTCGTTCAAGTTGCTCGGCTCAGGAGAAGAACAAAGGAATGGAGGAGGTCTCAATGTGACGCTGTCGGGCCCCGAATCTGTAAATCCGGACCGTCTGTGTATTCTGTGCCAGTCCAGGATCACGCTAGCACACACAGTCATACAGGGTTGCACATCACAAACATCGCAAGGATATAAGAACAAATAGTGCAAACATGTATATAAACCGAGTTGTACGACCTTATGGTCTCCTTACAGATAAGTCAGCCACACAGGGCTTACATTATTCAAAGTAAAGAAATAGCAGCGGAACATAAATAAAGGTCGTGGAAGCCTTCATCTTGCCACAGGCAACCGACTAGGATTGCCCCCTAGTTGTTTGTATCCTCGATGTACTCCTCCTCCCAAGCTGGTGTAGTCTCCTCCACTGATGTTGGGGTTGATAAGCAAGGTGGGGTGAGTACACAAGGCACTCAACAAGTAATGCATGTAATGCAACGCTATTACTATATGCAGAGCTTATTCCAAAGGATTGGCTTAAATGGTTCTTTTGCATCAAGCAGCATTTTATTTTTCTAACCAATATCTTAATTAGATTAAAGCAGTGGGATAGTCATAAGTAATAATAGTTTCAAATGGTTTTTCCTTGAGGATTCTCTACACACACACTTAATAGTTCATTTTAACACTTGGCACACACATTTCTTCCATGTTTTGTTTATGAAAATCTATCCTCGATCAGTAATCCCGAGCAATGCTCAATACCGTGAGCACGGCTATTCGAATAGTTTTGACACTGCAGAGGTTGTACACTTTACCCACAAGATACACCCGCCACCACATGTGATTGTCCGCAACAAAGCTTTTCAGAACTTCTACCTTAACCAAAGAATCACTCCGTATTGCCTTCACTATCACTTCCTCACGCAGAGGCGAAGTATAGGACCGCCAATCACCGTTGGATGGGCACCAAGCCGTAGCAGCACGCACGCCCCATACAGATACACCCTGTATCTTGTCACCCCGAGGTATCGGAGGAAAGATATCGTAACCCTTGTCAACTAGGTCTGTCCCATATCGGACATGTGGTTGTACGGTGACTCGGATCAAAGGCTTGCAAGGTGAAGTCCTTAATCGACCAAGGCAAGACTTCCAACACTCAACATGGCACACGGCCCAATGTGGCACACAGACTCACATCACTCATCAACCCACTACCACATAGGCCCACCAGCACACGACCTCTTGCCACTTGCCCCGGCATTCTAAATCATTTCCCACCCGTTGATTATTGTGCAACACATGCCAAGAATAACTCAACATTGGTACTGAACCACACAGTCGTCAGAATCTCAATCTCTGTCGGGACCCGAATATGCAAATCCGACCCTCTGTATATCGTGACTAGTCCAGATCACGCTTAGTGCACACAAAGCTCAACATAAGTAAATATCACAATCATACATAGCGAAAATATTATGAGAGACATCATATGATACATACTATTGGTTGAATGACCTTATGGTCCACTTACATGACTATACTGCAAGGTCAATAATATATTAAATCGCAAGCGGAATGGAAACGAGGTAACCCTCAAGATACCACAGTAATCGACAAGGCTTGCGCCTAAACATTCGCTCTCCTCGAATCTTTCCTCCAAAGATTGGTGTAGACTCTTCAACCGGTGATGTTATTGTTGGCAAGAGTGAGTACTTAAAGCACTCAACAAGTTGTGCATGTAATGCAATTCTATGTAACTATATGCAAGGCTTATTCCAAAGGATAGGCTATCATGGCTATTTTGCAACAGAGCAAAGATTTACTTAACAAATACAATAAATAGATTGTAAAGACGGTAAAACAAATAACAATAATGATAGATTCATTTTCTCAAGTAAACCAAGTTTCCAATCTTAAGTCAAATTCCATCTTCCATATGGCATTTCGCCATCCCAACCAAGTTGTTCATTTTAATTAAGCTAACCCTTAATCAGTAATTCCGAGCATTGCTCAATACCATGAGCACGGCTATCCGAATAGTTTCACACTCTGCAGAGGTTATGCACTTTACCCACACGGCATGATATTCTCTTTGCGCCGCCATTAGCACACTTCCTTTGGTGTGCCGACAGAGAAATCATGACATGAGCCTTTACAATGCTCGACTTAACTCAAGACTACCCGTTAAGGTTTCAACACCGGTGGGTCCGAAACCACAACCTGTGGCCCCCTCTTGCGCCATGTGAATTACACCATAACTCGGGAACTCACACCACCAATGATAGTACCAAGTTAAGGCATTACAAATTAATCACCTAGGTCAGTCCCATTCCGCACATGTGGTTGCATGATTGACTCAGTCAAAGGCTTGCAAGGTTAAGTCCTTAGTGTGATCAAGGCAAGACATCCACATACCCTCCGCCCATTGGGCCCACCTTGGCATACTCGCCTTGTCACTTGCCCCAATCTAAGTTATTATCACCCGCTTGAATACAAGCACCACGTGCCATCAACAATTCAACATCGCTGCGTGACATGACTCGCCACAACAACTCAATCTCATCGTGTGATTCCACATGACACACAAGTTCTTAACATTGTTCCATATTCCATTAATCAAGATTAATTATCAATGATTACGACACATGTGATGACGTGGCATGGCTAAGCAACTAATACGGTCTAAACCTCCAATGTTGATTATAATTATTAACCAACTATATTTAACCAATCTAGGGTGACAATGGATCATGGCATACAATGACAAGGTAGGGTATAAATCAATCTGGTATATTAGCTAAACCCAATCTAATTTGAAACAATTGTATATTTGAAATATATGCAATAGGGTAAAATAAACATAGCAATTTTATAAACATGGGTTCAACATGATCAAAGCACAACTTGCCTTGGAATAGGTCCTGATCTGGTTCGAACTTGCTCTTGAGTTGCCGGATCTTCCTCCAAGTGTCGCACAATTCAACGCCTACGCTGCATCAAGAAGAAAAGCAAATAAATACCAAAACAGAGAGCAAATGAACTCCAACAATCAAATAAAATTCACCATTAAATAGATCTCAATTTTACAAATTTTTAGAAACTGGAATCACTCAAATCCGAGTTACGATGCAAAAGATATAGCCTTTTGAAGTTTGAAATAAATACTGAAATTACAAAAATTAGAAATTCAGAATTAACAGATTTATTTTTATTCTGAAAAAGCGATTTATGACGTCAGCACGAGGTAACGCTGATGTCATGCCCGACCCGACCAATCGGAGCCTGCCACGTGTCCCGGCGCATAGACTGGTTCCACCGCGTGGCTCTGGACCACGGTGAACCCGGTCCACGACGCTTCGGTGCTTGCGCCCGACACGCGGCTGCCCGTGATTGGTTGCGGCGACGGCGCCATCCGATGCGCCAGATTCGATCGAACGGCCACCGATCGCCACGACGCGCATCACGCTGCTACTGGATTTCGATCTAACGGCCTAGAGCTTCCGGATCTAGCGATGGAGATGCGACGCGAACTCTCACCGACCAAGACGAAGACCACGGCGGCGGCGTTTTGGCGCGACTCGCGACGAGACGCTGGCGGTTTCTGCGGCGTGGTTCGGCGAACGCGAAGATATTCCCAGCGGCGCGGAGACCCAACGGCGGCGACGAAACCGAAGCGAAAACCGAGGCGCCCTGCGCTTCAACTCCGGCGAGCTCCTCTCGCTCACCTCGACGCTTCTCGCCAAACGACCGATAAAAGTGTGCGGTCACGACGAGGAACCCCGCGACGATCACGGCTTTTATAGAGCATCGGAAGGCGTGCTCAAGGCGAGTCCTTTGCGAACATGGAAGCGCGCACGGAGGAGTCCTTGGCCGGACACGACGAAGACGGCAATCCGCCATCCACGTGTCGCAACAGACGGCCACCGCGGCGCCAACGCGAGGAATCCGAGGCGCATACCTAAATAGACGCCCAGATTCATTAGGGTTTCGACACGCCTCTACCCTCCGATCACGATCCTACGGCCCACGCTTGCTCCTCTAGAACGTGGGCCAACGGCCTGGCGACGCTGGCTACTGGGTGCGCCGAAATGGGCCCTAAGCACACAAGACTTGGGCTTGCCCAAGATCATTGCAAAGGATTTTACAACTTTATTATTTTAAATAATTCTAAATTTATTTAATTGGTTTTAGGCAATTAAATTATTAGGAAAATCCAAGAAAATCTCAAAATACTTTGAGACATCCCGACTCAAATAAAATATTTTTGGCAAAACTTTATTTTAACTTTGTATAAATTTAAATAGATTTGAATAAGAGGCAATAAACTTGATTTAAAATAAATTCCAATAAATCGAGAAAAATCCAAATAAATTCCAGAAAATCATAAATGCACAAATAAGAAATAAAACTTAATTAAGCCAAATTTTGGGATGTTACAAAACCTTCCTTAATGTAATCTCGACCGAGATTGGGGCTAACTAGAGAATAGGTTGGAAATTCTAACTTCAAATCTTCTTCTCGCTCCCAAGTGGCTTCACTCTAATGATTGCTCCATCAACTCGCAAAGCGAATAGACTTGTTTCGGTCTTGCGCCCATAACATCCAAAATTTCGATCGGTTGCTCTTTATAAGTCAAATCTTCTTGCAGCTCTATTGCATCCAATGGGGTTTGTTCTGCTGGCACTCTAAGACACTTCTTAAGTCGCGACACATGGAATACATCATGCACTCCGCCAAGGATCGAGGCAACTCTAATCGATAAGCTACCTCTCCTCGACGGCTCGTAATCTTGAACGGACCGACATATCTTGGCGCAAGCTTCCTTTAACATGATATCTTTTAACGCCTTAAGAGGGGTAACCACGAGATACACATGATCTTCGTTCAAAACTCAAATCTCGACGACGATTATCTCGCGTAGCTTTTCTCGCTTTGATCGTGCTATCTTCAACCTCTCTCGATCATTGCAACTTGACTTTCTCGCTTCTTCAAGAATATCCGCCCAAACACCAAACGCTCTCTGTTTCATTCCAATGTAACGAGTACGACAAGCACGCCCATACAACGCCTCAAATGGTGACATCTCGCAGCTAGCTTGATAACTATTGTTGTAATCGAATTTCGTGATATGGCAAACACTTATCCCACGACGTAGCATAAGCTAAAGCACAAGCTCTCAACATATCCTCTAAAATCTGATTTACTCTTTCATCGACCATCCGTCTGCGGGTGATATGTCAGACTAAAATTCGACAAGTCCCCATTGCTTCATGCAACTTGTTCCAACACCTTGAGGTGAATTGGGTACCTCGTCCGACACAATCTTCTTGGCCATTCCATACAAGCATACAATCCTTGACATGTACAACTCGCTAAACGATCTCTCGAGTAAGTGGTCTTTACTGTCTGGGATAAAACGGCGACCTTGGTTAGACGATCCACAATAACCCAAATGGAATCGTAATCTCTCTGAGTCTTAGGTAAACCGGTGATAAAGTCCATTTCGATTTCCTCCCACTTCTATTCCGAATTTTCAACTACCGCAATAAACCAATGGTCTTTGATGCATGGCTTTTACTCTCGACATACGTCGATAAAGCAACATGCTCAGCTACTTCACGCTTCATATGAGGCCACCAAAATCCTCTTTCAAATCCTCGTACATCTTAGCACTTCTGGATGAATTGAATACTCGAATCATGAGCTTCTTCCAAAATCAACTGCTTTAATCTCTTTCTTATTCAATACATAGCTTTGACCTTTAAACTGTGTGGTTCCTTGGTTATCCTCGGTAAAATCCTCGCCTAAGCCTTCATCCTTCGACCCACTTCGATCCGATCTTCAAGCATTGGCTTAACTTTCCAAAGCACTATAAATCCTTGTGAAACCACTTCTAATTTCAACTTTTGAAACTCTTTGCACAATTTCTATTGATCACTTGATATTGGTGTATTGGTACTATGGCCTTTACGACTTAAGATATCGGATACCATATTAGCCTTACCAGATGGTAACAGATCCCACTTTATAATACTTAATCACTCCAACCATCCTCTTCGCTTTATATCAAGGTCCGACTTCAACTCTTATGGTCCGTACCTATCCCCAATAATATAGTGACGCAATGACTTCAAAGCATGCACTACGGTAGCAATTTCCAATTCATGCGTAGTATAGTTCTCTTCATGTGGCCTCAATCGTCCCCGACGATAGGCAACAACTTTACCTTCTCGCATTAACACACATCCAAGATTTTGTCTTGAGGCATCATAGTATATATCACAATCTGCGCTTGCACATCCGACAACACTAAGACGGTGCTATCGCCAAACGCTTCCTCAATCACGAAAACTCTTTTCGCACCGCAAGGCCCATGCACACTTCTCCTACATGCCTAAGCGGTCTCTACCGCTCCCACGTAACATCGCTTTTGTTGGATCCACGATAACTCCTTTAGCGTACATCTTCCGCAAGAAATTCAACTTTCTCCTTCCAAAAGTCACATTTGCTAAGCTTAGCATACAGCCATGGGTCTAGCCATCTTTCCAACACTAATCCCAACTGCTCGCATACTTTCCTTTTGACTTGAAGCAACAAAGACATCCCACCTATACACCATAACAGCTTGACCAATTTCCCATGGAACTCCGTTCGTCATGTCCATAAATTCAGAATGGCATTGATCATTCTAGCGCATACTGCGTAACCTCATACCGCCCATACTGCGAGAAAACTCGACCTAAGAACATTCTCCGCATGTGTTCGAACTAATGATAACTCGATCAAGATCTATTCTTGAGGACACTCCGGCTCCTTTTAACCGATCAAACAAATTACGATCCCGGGCGCGAATACTTACCCTTTTAATCATCACTTCATTAAATGCTCGACGGTCGATACACCTCCCTAAGCTCCCATTTTTAAATAGAACAGCGCGCCCCTATGGTGACAAATTGGTTCTAGCGAACCACCTTTCTAGCAACTCTTCTGATCTCGCTTCTTCATCTCAACTAGCTCATCAATAGGCATTCGATGAGGTCTCTTTACTTTGGCGTTGTACGTGGACTAACTCCATCACACACTTGATCTCTCGATCCGTGGGATTCTTCTAAACACATCTTGATACTCTCCAACAACCGATACCTCTTCAAAGTCGACAATTTCACACTATTGACCTTCCACGACCAACACGAATTGTAGTCATTTGAAATTCCATTTTCCCGCTTTCGTGGCTTTTAACGGACACAATTCTTTGACCAAACTCGTGATGCCTTTATGTCCGGACGACCAATTCATTTCGTGAGTAGCATCTCGTGTTTGATACCCAATATCGCCGCTAGAAACTTTTCTCCAACTTAACTCCATCACATTCTAGGTTAGATCAGCAATAGTGTACTTTCCGACCATGATAATTCCTCGTCGACAATCTTTACAAACACCATCGAATCGATCATCGCTGCACACGCAACATCTTCAAGTGAACCGTCAACATAGGGAATACTCGAAACATCCTTTATCATTAATGCTTTTATTCCAACACTTCGCATATCAACCTCTCAACCATCTTTACTTTATTTATTTAGGCACGAAAATCTTTACATGGAATTCACCTCTAGTCACTTTTCTTTTACAAACGAGGGTATGACACTTGCATAGGCTAAAATCATCGATCTAAACTTCCTCGATTGGTATTGGCGCTGAAGTTTTTGACTGGAACAGAATTGAGATTGACTTGCACTGGTGCGATCACTTCCTTATGAGGGCAATTGTTAGCAAAATGCCCAGCTTGTTGCGAGTGTAACAAAGCTTAGGTCCACTCTCTTCCTTGAGCATTTGTCGACTAAGGCAGTGTCTTCATTCAGATGCCTCTTCTTCAACTGATTCTCCGCACAAACTTCTCTTGCGACTTTACTGCTCACTCTTGGCGTTATGAACGTGACTGAGGTAACTTCTGGAAGGACCGCGTCTGTAGGAGACTCTAGATTCTTTCGCGGGCATTTCTTAACAAAATGGCCTTCCTCATGACAGTTATAACACACCCGTGTTCGCTGTTGTGCAGCTACAGGTACATTGTTGTCTTCTTGTTGCGTCAGAACTGGTTGCTTCATAGGGCATTCACTAGCCCAATGGCCTTCTTCATCGCACAGAAACATGTTTGTTGGATCGCCAATTACTTCTTTCTTGATGAGGGTCAACAGATTAAGGTATTGTGTCCTTAGCTCTTCGAGTGGCACCACTTTTGCAATCGACGCTCCGCCTCTTCTTGACGACTGGAGCAACTACGGCTCAAGATTCTTTTGTCGATTTGAATTACAGCGGTGACTATTGGATTCAGAGGACATTGAGTCGACCATGATCTCGGCCTTCACAAAGGTAACATGTGATGTCACTCATAGGACATTCTCCCGAGAATGACTTCCTTCACATTGGAGCAATTAATCGCATGCTCGTCAACAGTATGTCCTATCTCTCCACAAATAATGCACGCACGATCTTCCGATTTGTTTGGTTGTGAGACTTCAGAGAGCAACTCTTAGATGTTGAACAAGGTGCAAGAATAGTATTCGCTCAGATTTATCGTGACCATACTGTCTCTAGGTGAAGCAAAGAGATTACTTAAAAGCAACAACAAATTCATTCCAAGTGATACTCGCTGGGCTTCATGAGCAACACAATATTTCTTCCACCATTCAAGAAATGATTCCTTGTAATCGATAAGAAGCATACAGACTTTCTCATCGTCTTCACACCGAGCAATGAGCAGCTTCCTCTCAATGGTCTTGAGCCAATCATCTACTCGAGGGTAACTCATTTCTGAAACGTCGGCGACGAGTCCTTATGAATTCGATAACCTTAAGTAGGAACGGAAATCATTGGTAGCACTTGGGACACTTGGTTGACATTAATTGGGTCGGTCATATTCTCAGATCCGCTTCATCATTGCATGCATCAACCGAGTCCGAGCGGTCAAGAACTCTCTGAAACTCGCATATCCATCTGCATCGATGGTTGAAGAACTAATCCACTATTGAGATTCTCCTTGGATTGATTTTCACGCCATCGATTATGTTGTTTCCACGAATCAACCCTCCGCTTGATTGCTTCACTTGGAATAGGGAAGAGGAAAATAGCATAGGTAAGAAGCAGAATCCTAAAGGGGAGATAGGTTTAACCCAATAACTTAAGCAAACAATATTAATAACTTGGTATGGTTGCTTGTATAAGCCTAAAAGCTCTGCAACACATCACGCACACTCAAAGAATCAAGGAAGAACCAATTCAACCTATACACACAAAACTACCGCCACTGTGGGTAACACTTCTATCTTAAGCGGACGCGACTCCACACCGAGTCCCAACTAACTACTCAAGCATAGATCTTCTAGCTCTTGGAACGCTTCATGGATCTACTCCTTCCTTGAGCACGATGATCCCTTCTTCATGATATCCGTGGTTGACAAAGAAGCACTTGATACTTTCTTCTATGATGTGGCACGCCAACTACCAAGACAACTCGATAAGGTTTTTAACTCGATCCAAAGAAGGAGAGAGAAAGAAATTCAAGAGGGAAAAGAGAGAAATTTTGACTAGGGAAGGAATAGAAGAATAAGATAAGTTAAGAACATATTATTCTTCCAAGTTAATTCTTTTCTTTAGAAAATAATTTTGAAGTTCCTATAGAGACGACTGGACTATCTAGGGTCAAGGCATACAACAAGATGGCTCGATACCACTGTCGGGACCGAATATGCAAATCCGACCCTCTGTATATCGTGACTAGTCCAGATCACGCTAGTGCACACAGGCTCAACATAAGTAAATATCACAATCATACATAGCGAAAATATTATGAGAGACATCATATGATACATACTATTGGTTGAATGACCTTATGGTCCACTTACATGACTATACTGCAAGGTGAATAATATATTAAACTGCAATGAATGGAAACGTAGGTAACCCTCAAGATACCACAGTAATCGACAAGGCTTGCGCCTAAACATTCGTCTCTCCCGAATCTTTCCTCCAAAGATTGGTGTAGACTCTTCAACTGGTGATGTTATTGTTGGCAAGAGTGAGTACTTAAAGCACTCAACAAGTTGTGCATGTAATGCAATTCTATGTAACTATATGCAAGGCTTATTCCAAAGGATAGGCTATCATGGCTATTTTGCAACAGAGCAAAGATTTACGAACAAATACAATAAATAGATTGTAAAGACGGTAAAACAAATAACAATAATGATAGATTCAGCTTTTCTCAAGTAAACCAAGTTTCCAATCTTAAGTCAAATTCCATCTTCCATATGGCATTCGGCCATCCCAACCAAGTTGTTCATTTTAATTAAGCTAACCCTTAACTGTAATTCCCGAGCATTGCTCAATACCGCGAGCACGGCTATCCGAATAGTTTCACACTGCAGAGGTTATGCACTTTACCCACACGGCATGATATTCTCTTTGCGCTCGCCATTAGCACACTTCCTTTGGTGTGCCGACAGAGAAATCATGATAGAGCCTTTACAATGCTCGACTTAACTCAAGACTACCCGTTAAGGTTTCAACACCGTGGGTCGAAAACCACAACCAGGGCCCCTCTTGCGCCATGTGAATTACACCATAACTCGGGAACTCACACCACCAATGATAGTACCAAGTTAAGGCATTACAAATTAATCACTAGGTTTGTCCCATTCCGCACATGTGGTTGCATGATTGACTCAGTCAAAGGCTTGCAAGGTTAAGTCCTTAGTGTGATCAAGGCAAGACATCCACATACCCTCCGCCCATTGGGCCCACCTTGGCATACTCGCCTTGTCACTTGCCCCAATGTAAGTTATTATCACCCGCTTGAATACCAAGCACCACGTGCCATCAACAATTCAACATCGCTATGACATGACTCGCCACAACAACTCAATCTCATCGTGTGATTCCACATGACACACAAGTTCTTAACATTGTTCCATATTCCATTAATCAAGATTAATTATCAATGATTCTGACACATGTGATGACGTGGCATGGCTAAGCAACTAATACGGTCTAAACCTCCAATGTTGATTATAATTATTAACCAACTATATTTAACCAATCTAGGGTGACAATGGATCATGGCATACAATGACAAGGTAGGGTATAAATCAATCTGGTATATTAGCTAAACCCAATCTAATTTGAAACAATTGTATATTTGAAATATATGCAATAGGGTAAAATAAACATAGCAATTTTATAAACATGGGTTCAACATGATCAAAGCACAACTTGCCTTGGAATAGGTCCTGATCTGGTTCTGGAACTTGCTCTTGAGTTGCCGGATCTTCCTCCAAGTGTCGCACAATTCAACGCCTACGCTGCATCAAGAAGAAAAGCAAATAAATACCAAAACAGAGAGCAAATGAACTCCAACAATCAAATAAAATTCACCATTAAATAGATCTCAATTTTACAAATTTTTAGAAACTGGAATCACTCAAACCGAAGTTACGATGCAAAAGATATAGCCTTTTGAAGTTTGAAATAAATATCAAATTACAAAAATTAGAAATTCGAATTAACAGATTTATTTTTATTCTGAAAAAGCGATTTATGACGTCAACACGAGGTAACGCTGATGTCATGCCCGACCCGACCAATCGGAGCCTGCCACGTGTCCCGGCGCATAGACTGGTTCCACCGCGTGGCTCGACCACGGTGAACCCGGCCCACGACGCTCGTGCTTGCGCCGACACGCGGTTGCCCGTGATTGGTTGCGCGACGGCGCCATCCGATGCGCCAGATTCGATCGAACGGCCACCGATCGCCACGACGCGCGCATCACGCTGCGCTGGATTTCGATCTAACGCCTAGAGCTTCCGGATCTAGCGATGGAGATGCGACGGCGAACTCTCACCGGACCAAGACGAAGACCACGGCGGCGGCGTTTTGGCGCGACCGGCGACGAGACGGCTGGTTGGTTACTGCGGCGTGGTTCGGCGAACGCGAAGATATTCAGCCGGCGGCGGAGACCCAACGGCGGCGACGAACCGAAGCGAAACCGAGGCGTCTCGCTTTCAACTCCGCGAGCTCCTCTGCTCTCACCTCGACGCTTTCGCCAAACGACTCCGATAAAAGTGTGCGGTCACGACGAGGAACCTCGGCGACGATCACGGCTTTTATAGAGCATCGGAAGGCGTGCTCAAGGCGAGTCCTTTGCGAACATGGAAACGGCGGCACGGAGGAGTCCCGGTCGGACACGACGAAGACGGCAATCCGCCATCCACGCCTCGCAACAGACGGCCACCGCGGCGCTCAACGCGGAGGAATCCGAGGCGCATACGAAATAGACGCCAGATTCATTAGGGTTTCGACACGCCTCTACCCTCCGATCACGATCCTACGGCCCACGCTTGCTCCTCTAGAACGTGGGCCAAGCGGCCGGGCGACGCTGCTACTGGTGCGCCGAATGGGCCCTAAGCACACAAGACTTGGGCTTCGCCCAAGATCTTATTGCAAAGGATTTTACAACTTTATTATTTTAAATAATTCCAAATTCATTTAATTGGTTTTAGGCAATTAAATTATTAGGAAAAATCAAGAAAATCTCAAAAATACTTTGAGACATCCTGGACTCAAATAAAATATTTTTGGCAAAACTTTATTTTAACTTTGTATAAATTTAAATAGATTTGAATAAGAGGCAATAAACTTGATTTAAAATAAATTCCAATAAATCCAGAAAAATCCAAATAAATTCCAGAAAATCATAAATGCACAAATAAGAAATAAAAACTTAATTAAGCCAAATTTTGGGATGTTACAATCTCATCATGTGGCATCATCACACCACTTTTCAAAATACATTCAAAGTCTTTAATCAGTATTGTAGCATTTTTCCGAAAGATCACTCATGATTCGTTGTAAGGCTAAGCATCTACTCACTGCCTAGCCTCCGTGTTGGCACAATATTAACATCCAACTAATATAATCAACTTAGGGTGACAATGATTTAGGGCATACAATTAATAATTCAAGGTGGCATAACAAAATGGGTTGATTAACTACATTATCCCGAATTAATTTAAATTCATATTAAATAAATAAGCATGCATAGTTTCAAAGCATAAACTACATTTTAAAAACCTGGGATCAAAATGATCAAAGCATCACTTGCCTTCAAAGAGTTGCTGGTCATGTTCCGAAGCTTGGTCTTGAGCGACGAATTCTTCCTCGAAACTTTCCGGCAAATTTGCGTCTACGTGTACAAATAAAGTAGCAATAAATAGCTAAAACAGAAGACTAGGTGACATCAAAAATTCAAATAAAATTCGTCATTAAATAGATCACAATTTTATGAATTTTTAGAAATTTGAATCACCTAAATCCGAGTTAAAATGCAAAAGTTGTAGTCATTTGAAGTTTGAAAAAAATCTGAAAATACAGAAATTAAGAAAATCCGATTTTACTGAATTATTTTTATACTGGAAATTGGCATTTATGACGTCAGCACTGCGTCATGATGACGTCAGCACAGAAAAGAAATTCGATCAAAATATTATATATATATAAAAAAAATGACGTCATCGCTGACGTTAGCTCGATACGTGGCACGCCAAAGGCTACCACGTCGCTCTGGTCTATCGTGGACTCGGTTCACCAGAACAGTGCAGCAACGCGGCAAGATCCGAGCCGTTCATTGAATCAACGGCCAGATCTCCTCACGCGCACCGCAACGCCCCGAGATACGTGCGACACGCTGTCGCGCGATCCGGTGGTCACCACGCATCCAACGCGGCGACGCCGGCTCCACGCTCCACGCGCCGCACATCCGACGGCGCCAGATCAACGGCCAAGACCGGCCACATCGCGACGTCTCGGATCATGCGACGACACGCGGCGCAATCGCGACGGTGCATCCAAATCGACGGTTGGATCGGTCTCCGCTCGGTCAAAACGCCCACGCCACAAGATGCGATTTGGCGAGGGTACGGTGCCATCTCCGCCGCACGCTCAAATCGAACAGCGCAGATCTTAGGCAAAACCGATCCAATCTCTACCGCTTAGATCTAATCTAACAGCCCACGGCATTCGAGCGATTCATCGCTCATGGCGCCACGTGGCTCAATCCTACGCGCCCAAAAGGTCCAAGGGTTCGATTAAATCTAGCCGCAGAATCTAGATCTAATCCCTACCGCATACATCAAGATCCAACGGTCACGATTCAATCTAAACATCTACAGAGATGGAGGCTACGTGGACTCACCGTAACCGAACGATGAAAATCGGACGGCCGGCGCGCTCGACGAGGTTGACGGCGCAAGAAGCGAAGGTTGCGAGGCGGGAAGACGACCTCGGCGACGGCGATGCGGGCTTCTCCGGCGAGAAGAAGTGGCTCGTTCGATGTGGCTTGGCGGAAGGGTTACTCCAGTGACCTTGGCGACGGCGAGAGAAACCGACGGCGAAGCAAAGCGAAAAAACAGCGGCGGACAAAGAAGCAACTCTGGCGAGCTCGTAAGGGCGCTAGAGGGGTCTCGGCGTGCGCGGCGAGGAGTCAAAATACGTGGCGAAGGTCTCGCACGACGCCTCAACGGGACTTAAGGGTCGCTTCGACGTGCGCGGCGCCGGCGGAATGCACGGCCATCAAAGCCCACGTCTCTCCGGCGATTTCGCGGGGACGAAGTGACGTGGCGCAATCCCGCGCGTCCGTGCGGCGACGATCCGAAGGCTCACGCGTGCGGGTGACGTGGCACACTCACAGGCGTTTGATCCGAATCGGACGGCTTGGGCTGGGCGGCGCTAGGGTTTGCGCGGCGAACTGGTCAAGCAGCATGATGGGCTCGACCCATTCTTGCTCAACTGATTTTTAAAACATTTAACATTTAAAATAATTCTAGAAATTCAATTAAATCATTTGGAGCTTTTAAAATAGCAGAAAAATTCCAGAAATTACTTTGAGATATTTGGACTCAATTAAAATATTTGCAATAAAACTTTGCAAAAACTTTTCCATTATTCAATTGTTTTCAAGAAAACCCTATTTGAATAAATCCAAATAAATTTAAATAAATTCCCAAAATTCACAAAACCAAAAATACTCCAAAATTTAAATTAGAGCAAAAAAATTAGGTGTTACAGACGCCAAGACGGTATTTGTAAGCGGCTAATTCGTCTTCACGGGGTTTGAATACGAGGAGAAGGTGGCGGCTCGGTTTGGCAGGTTTGCGCAAGATTTTCTTGAGACCAAGTTCAAGCTTGATGGTTGCGTTCAAAGCAGTGTGGCAGGGGAATGGCAAGGGGATGGCAGGTCGACGCTTTGTGCTACGTGAACTGCGGCGAGATGGCGACAAAAGGGAGAGGTGGTGATGTTTCTGCGTGTGTGCGAGGGAGAGCAAGACAGAGAGAAGAGAGGAAGAAATGAGAGAGAGGAATGCTGGCTGATGGGTGGGGACAAGGCATCAGGAAAGAAGTCGCAAGGGCCATTTCAGGCGTCGGGCCCACATGGTAGCGACCGAGGGAGCGCTTCAACCAAGTCTCGGGATGGCTCGGAAGAAATCCAGTGAATCTGGTGGTCAAACGGCTTAGAAGTTTTATGAAAAATTTACCATAAGTTGTAAAGATAACTACTAGTTTCCAGTAAAAGTTTCACATTTTTATGGTCTGTGTAAAATTTTAAATAATTCTGACAATGCGTGATATTCATTTTTGCATATTCTGTTTTATATTTAATTTATGATACAAATTAGATTCATATTTTATGAAACTTTTTACAGAAGTTTATAATATCATTATATGCCTTTTATAAAATTTTCATGATTTTATATTGTATATTTTATTTTTAATAATTCTGACATTACTGTTTTTCAGAATTATTTTCTCTCTATTTTGAATTATTAAAGGGTCAAATATAATTTTTAATTCCTTATATTATTACCAGAGGTAAGAATAGAGTTTATGTCGGCATGGTAAAAATATTGGCTTCAGATAAGATCCAAAGATTTCTACAAAAATCTAACATCCTCTTTGATTGATATTAATTTTATGATTATCATGTATTTCTTTTATTTTATGATTCGTAATATCTCATCCGACATCATTTGGGTTCTGTAGAATTCCATTATTTTAATATTTTTTTATTTTACTTTTACCTTTTACTTTTACCATTTTACCATTTCAATTTATGAGACTTTTCTTTTAAACAAAAACTCATGAAAATCAATAATTAAGAAAACTCAGGAAAGTAAAATCCAAATTAAAGATTACATCTCAGACTTTTTTTTTTGGTTTGTTTGTTTTGGAAGAAATAGTTTTAATAAAGAAAATCTTTCTTTTCTTAAAATTAGAATACAAGAAAGAGATTGGTTAAATCAACATATTAATTCCAATTGAAATTTTTATTCAATTCTATTTTTAAATTTCGAACTTTTCATTTTTCATATTTTTGGATTTTTCGAGATGTTACAGTTGGCCCTTTGACATAAAGACAACTACTAAACAGGTTAACACGAAAACCCATTTTTAGAAAATACCAAAACATTTAACTAGTGCAAGTTCACCAAGTTTCCTATGACCGAGGGGACGGCTAATCGATTAGATTTACACTCTGTAGAGGTGTACAACTTTACCCACAAGTCATGACCTTTTCTTTTTGCCGTATGTTTCACGCACATTTGACGTGTGACCAGAATGTTCATGACGAAAAATTTTACATTATCTAAGTTAACTTTGCACCAGCACCAGGACGTTAAACCCATGCTATGATGGAAGAACTCAGAGCATAGAAATGTTGGAATGTAAGGCCCCCATTTTTGATAATGAATACTAATAATGGGTTCCCTGTGCATACTATACTAGTCCCATGATCAGTAGCTAGCACGCACAGACTACAAATTGAAATCACATCCATACACAATAATATTACATACGCTAAGTGTAACATCCCGAAAAATGGAATAATATGAAAATTAATATTTTGAATTTGAATATATTTATTTCTGATTTTTCTTGACATGATTGAAATTTATTTGGATTTTCCCTGGATTTTTGTATTGAATGAAAATCAAACAAATAGGATTAAAGGAATGGATAATGGTAAAAAGATAAAACGGTAAAAGTAAAAATTTAGAAAAATTACCATGGAACTATAACCAATCTGGTAAGTCAGTAAAATCAAGAAGTAAAATTTTATGCACAGAAAAATGGGTAAATAAAATTAATGTCACCTCTTTTTGACTAGAAACAGTGCAAGTCAAAATTAATGAAAAATATTCGTAGTTATCTGAATCTGGAAAAATTACCAAAAAACCCTCAGGGTAAAATTTATCTCTGGTAAAAATCTTAGGAATTGATCATGTCGGCAGAGCCCTCTAGTAATTCAAAAACTGAAACAATTAAAAGCTGGAAATCTTCATGTCAGATTTTTAGTAAAATAAATACCCAATATTTTGATTTGAAAATTTTACAGAGACATACTTGACCTATTTATAACCCCTCATAAAAGTTTAGAAAATAAATAATAATTTTTGAACCTTTAAATAAATACAAAACCGAAATTCAAATCCTGTACAAACCTACAGTGTCAGAATTTTTATAATTTAACCATGCGGTATTTGAGTCTCAAATTTTTACTGAAGGTTAGAAACTACCAGTAGGTGCAGGTCAAAAAGTTTCACAAAATTACGTGGTGATTTGATAGCGAATTTAGTGATCACATGGAGCTGTCTCATGAAGTTTATCCTCTCGCCTCACTTTCACTCACCGACGTGTGGGCCATCCCCTTGTCCGTAACGGCTCGTTGGAAGGAACGGAAAACCGGTCTCTCTCGCTGCCGGTGGCCCCGGGTCCACTCGTCCGCCCGATTTCACAGCCTACTCCCTTCTCCTTTCTTTCTCGCAAACTCCCGAGCCCTCTCACGCCCGAGACTTCACCGTCTCTGCGTCTCGGTATAATTTGTGTCGCCTGAGCTGGTTGTCGCTGCCATGTCCATCCTCGAGGCTCGTGCGCCATGCCCGACCAGCTGAGTCTTATCTTGCCGACAAGAGACCCGGCGTTGCCGCCCGATCGACACGTAACCGCCGCAATCCGAGTCCGCGTTCAAATCATCATCGCCGCTATCCGCACTCGCCTATAAAGATTGGATGAGCACCGCATTTAGTCTCCTCATCCCTTAGCCAGTCTCTAACTTGAACTCAAAAGCCAGGAACCCCTCTTCCTCCGCCATTTTCGCCCGAGCTCGAAAAGGGGGGAGAACCCGATTCCGGCTTCTCGGTGAGAGACACTCAAATTCCTTGAGCATAGCTTGTTCTAGTAGGCCCTTAAGCCCATCCCACGATTCTATTTCAGTCTCCATCACTTATAGCGTCACCACCGCACTTGCTTTCTTCCCCACGGCCGACGCACGGTGGCGGCCCAAACCACCGCGTCTCCGAGCGAATCGACTGCAAAAATGGAACCCCGGCGTCACGTGGATGCTTAGAACGCCACCGATTCCGCCGGATTCCGCTTCTATTTCTTCGCCGACGAGCTTCACTTTCTTCCACCACGGCCGCCGGTGGCGAGCCTCTCCGCCATCCCCGACGGTGGCGACCTCACCCTGCGGCGCAACGCTCCACCGGTGCTATCCATGGCCTCACCTCGCCGAAATCTCGCCGAGCGTCGGCGCCGCCCGACCCTAGATCCTCCTCTGTTCTTCTCACATCGCAGTGGACCCCACCATTAGCCGACAAACCGAGTCCAGTGAAGTGGTAAAAGGCGCCTTCTCCTCTTTGAAAGCGTATTTTGGTTTTTCCAGTTATTTTGTATACCCGAATTAATTCAAACATTTATAACTTTTGTATTGTAGCTCCAAATGAAGAGAAATAAAATTCTTAATTCGTCTAAAATCTAGTTCTTTCAGAATATGCAATAACATTTTGAAAACCTCCACTGGTTAAATTTGAAATTCAAATTGAAAGAAAGGGCTAAAAACACACTTTATATTAAAATGTTGTAAACAAACTTTAGGTAGAATGAAACTAAATTTAGTGAAACACTCATACTTCCCGGAGTTCAAATATACAAAAATATTTAAGTTTCATTATTGTTTGAATTACTTTCTATTAAAGATTATAATCAATGCATTAGAAATTCAAATATACATAATTTGAGTAAAAAGAAATATAGAATAAGTAAAATTGGATTCTAAATATTAACATGGCAGTAGAATACCTTGCTTTGCCAAAACAATTAATAAATGAACTTGATTTGAATTAACTTGAAAAGAATGAAATAGCTTAAACATAAAGTGCATGTATGTATGTATAGAAAGTTAAATAGTTAAAACTTGGGTCACATGAATTCAAATGATCGCCAAACCAGTTTTGTTATGTCTCTGGCATCATAAGGTTTCCATATATAAAATAATATTTAAAATTTACTATATGAAACAGTTAAAGATTAATAGTCAAAATGTATATACTTGCGTAATTGGAATAGTTATAACTTTATCAAATAAACTCAGAATTTGATGAAACCAAATCCTATAGCTTTGAAAAATAGTACCCCTGCTGTGAATACAAAAATACCTTATGTTTATACTAGGTTGAAATAAAATAAGGTTAAACCCTAATGAATCCTTATAGGAAAAACATCGCGGATAAAAGCCATTTGTCGCGAAACCAACTTTAAATCACTTCTAGTGTCATGCCCTATTAATGCCTGAAAAATGGATAGATTATCCTAGGCAGTGTAGTCACAAACTTGTATCAAAAACTGAACTCTTATCGAGTAAAAATTGAACTATCAAGCCTTTTCATCGATCCGTAGAACCTCTCGTCTAAATGCAAATGTATTAGAAATAAGTTTAGAAATAATATTTGGGATATGTACTACCATATTCTAGAAAAATATTTCATTTACAACTTTCATTTCAACTAAATCCTGCTAGTTGAATACCCCTAAAAAGTATGGTTGTCGTAACCTTTTATATCACCTAAGCATTTTCAACTAAGAAAATAATGTCTCGTCTAAAAGCTAAAATGTATAAAATCAGTCTAGATATGTTCTTCAAAGTATATGCTATTTAGTTCTGAAGAAATAACCTCATTTCATCATGTTTTACATATAAACTTTAGTAGTCAAGTAACCCCTAGTTTTATGTTTAATGAACCTTGTCACAATAAGAATCAGTGAACTTTGTAATAAGGAATTTGAAGTTAATAAATTTGTATCACCAGAACCTTCTTAAAAACTATAAATAAATCTAATTAGCTACCTTATCAGTCATAACCTGCTCAGATCGTTTCTTATGCAAATCACTTAAAGAATTAAGTATGTTTTGCATAACTACTTTAATTGGTATTTCAATTCTTTTAATCCAAATAATTTTAGCATCTATAATTCGAAGTTCTAAATACTAGAATTCATAATTTTAGCCACTTCAATTCGTAAATCAAGAGAAGATAATCTATAAAAGAAACCCTGTTTCGTTATCTCAAAACCATTAAGAATATGAATTTGTAAGTATCTAAATCATGAGGTCGTAAATAATTCAAACCCTAAATCATCCCTGCTTATGCAATGAATCTTTATTTGATTTTTCGTCTTCTTTTCGCCTTTATTGAAGTTTACTATTTGCTATATTTTCCGATCGATCGACGTGTAGAATTCGACGTCCCTTCCTCCGCCGTTGCCTCCGTCGTCTGCGATTGCGTCTTCGCCGGTAACGATATATGAGCAAGGCAAGCACCCTCCTTTGACCATCTTGATCCCGAATTTAATTTGCATTGTTTATTAAAATGTTTTATGCATACGCTTACTTTTTGTAAATTGCTATTTTGTGGTAATCGGTAGTTATACCTTTTGTCTCATGAAACTTCCTTGATAAGTATCAATATGTGAACCTTGATAACCATAGATTAAGCTTAGACAATTACTTAATGTCGCCCTGGGTATATACGATTACTTTTATCCATGCTTAGCCATGCTTTTAGATCAAATAATGGTGATGATGATCAGATCAAAATGTGTTCTTTGTGAAATGGAAAATGTTGTCATTGTAGCTGTTGGCTATGGGTATTTTGATTAAAAACCCAAAATAAAACTATGGTTTCGATGCGGACGATTATTGGCAATAGCCGGAGGTGCAGAGGGATTTGCACGTAGTGTAGGGTGGAGTATCGCCCGTGTCAATTTAAGGACCGAACTCAGTGTTGTATGATCCAAGATATTTCGTGCAAACCACAAGTATTGTTATGGGGCTTCCTTAAACCAATTAAGTTATCTAGTTTAACTTTGCACATTGGTAGGTCAAGTAGTAAGGGCTTTCCTTTCGGGTTTGCTCGACGGGTGCCCACACCGAGGTGTTGGGAACAACACTTACCAATATAACGGTGTGCGCCACGTCTATGGGGAGTTCCAACATTCCTATGCTCGAGTTCTCCCACTATAGCGTGGGTTTTATCGTCCGGTCTTGGTGCAAAGTTAGATTAGATAATGTAAAGGTTTTCGTCATGAACATTCGCCACACGCTTAAAGTGCGTGAAACTTGCGGCAAAAGAAAAGGTCATGACTTGTGGGTACAGCTTGTACACCTCTGCAGAGTGTAAATCTAATCGATTAGCCGTCCCCTCGGTCATGGGAAACTTGGTGAACTTGCACTAGTTAAATGTTTAATTTTCTAAAATGGGTTGTGGGTTGGAACTTGTTTAGCGACTTTTGTTTTCATGTCAAAGGATCGACATTGATGGATTCCATTTCGGATTATTCGATATTCACGATGGGTTGTGAATATATTACTTATGCTTTACTTATTTCATATCACCAATTATGCTTTTATAAATTCCGTTTGCAAATAACTTGTTTTACAATGTCAATTTCGCTTTATGCAAATTAACTCGTAGTAGCCTCCTTTGAAATGGCTCGCATATATTATAGGCTTTGCTCAAGTCTTGCGAGTACGTATGTACTCACCCTTGCTTATATGTGGTTTTTAGGTGGTTAAGTTGCCGAGCTTCAAGGTTTCTTTCGCCGCAGTTGCGGGTTTTCTTCGTCGAATCTTTCTAGGATTATGCCTTGTCGGTTGCTCGGGTGTTGGATGGGCACACTACAAGACTTTGCTTCTTTGTCGCTTATTCTACGATTTGTAAGAGTTTCTTTATGTAATAGCTTCCGCTTAATTAACATTTGTTGTATGGTTGTGATTCCAATTGGTGTATGTGCGTACTAGCTACTGATCATGGGACTAGTACGGAAATGCACATTAGATTTCCATTTTTGCAAGTTTGTAAAAATGGGGGTCGTTACACTAAGCGTCTTGAAATTCCACAATAGTATTACAAGTCAAAAACTCGAAAAGTAGCAGCGGAAACTTTATCTCTTGTAGTATGCCCATTCACCCTCAGGCAATAGACAAGGTAAAGCCTTAGAAAACATCGTCATCATAACCCCCAAATCCTGAATCGTCGTAAAGATCATTGGGGTATTCAATATCTTCACCTAAAACAACATTGGTAGCAAGATTGAGTACATTGTGTACTCAGCAAGTCTTATAGTGTATCACAGATGCAATTATAAGCAAATGCAGGTTATAGCAATGGTAAGATTTCTATAGTTACTTTTGCATTGGCAAAATAAAGCATAAGCATATACTAGATTGCAACTAAAGTTCGTAAAAGAGCATTTGTTGTGATAGCAAATATTGTCTACATAAATCATCTCAACATAGTCTACCTGACTGATTCAATCCATTCCCATGTCATCCCCTCGCATGAACTATACATATTCTAAAACACCATTTTCCCATCAAATCACTTTGGAAATATTAAAACTTTAAACATGTGTAACAGCCTCAAAATTACAAAATAAAGAAAAGTAAATTAAAAAGTCTTTGGTATATTATTTCTGAATTTTCTTGGATTATTGGAAATTCTTTTGGCTTTTCTTTAATAAGAGAAAGTGAGTTAAAGGATATAGTAAAATGGTAAAAGTAAAAAGTAAAAATGCCAAGTCAAAAAAATTTTACCAAAGTCATAAAAAAAATCTAAGGGCTCTCCACAGCCAGTTTAAGTCGGTGGAGAACCTGGATTAATTAAAATAATATTTAAACAAAGCAAATCATGTGAAAAGAAAGTCAGGGCAAAATGGTAAAAGAATTTTTAAGAATTCTCAGGAAGTTATCCTGGATCGAAATTTTTACCCTGCCGACTTTAGCACAGTATAAACCTCCTGTAAAACTATAAGAAATTTACTAAATAATTTTGTAATTTTAACAATTCAAAAACAGTGAAGAAATAAATTGGAAAATAGTAATTTCAGAATTATTAAAAATAAAATATTAACACATAAAATCTTAAAAAATTAAATAAGCTGTATAATACCATTCCAGACTCTCATAAAACATTTTATAAAATATTCATTTAATTTCTATCATTTATTAAATGAAAAACAGAATTGGAAGAAAAGTAACAGCTCCATTGTCAGAATTATTTAAATTTCTACACAGAGCATAAAATAGTAAAATTTTTACTGGAAGCTGGTAATTACCTTGCCGATGTAGGTAAACATTTTTAGAAAAATCAAAGTTTAAATGGCGGTTCGAACTGTTGAAGAAACCCCGCTCGTCGAGCCTTCACCAAAATTTTTTCTCTCTGGTCGACTTGTGGGACCGGCTTGTCACCACCAAGCATGTCGGCTCACGCCACCTCGCCCCACGCGTCGAGATTCGCCGTGTCTTCTTCTCCCCTCTCTCTGTTCTCTCGCCGACGCTTTCGCCTCTCTCTCTGTTCTCTCGGCGACTTCGCTTCGATCTTCGCGCCACTCGCTTAGACCATCGACCTCTCGCCTACCGAACCGATCGATCTACATATAAAAGCCTTGCGATCGCCTCGACGACCATTTCCCGCCGGTTGCCTCATTCCGTCGCATTTACCGTCTTCCAACTCCGCTAAAAAGAAAAAACCGAGAAAAGGAGAAATCCCAAATTCTACCGCCACAACCCATTTCACCCCAAACCGGTGAACATGCACTTCTTAGCATCGTCGTGAACTCATCCCCACCTTCAGTTTGGGCCATTCTTCTCCGACAAGCCGCAGCGTCGAGCTTCTTCCTCCGCCATCGCTACGCACGGTGAGAGCTCTGCTCCTTCATTCATTCTTCAAGGGTAGTGATTAGATCAAACCCTTGAGACATGCAGATGCTCATAGAGATGAAGGTGGGTCACAGGATCATCTGCGGTGCACCGCCACCGCCGACCATGGCCACCGCCGCCCTGGATGGTGGGCGCGCACTGAGCCACCGCGGCCTCGCGAGACCTCCCCTGAGTGTGCACGGACACCCTGAAGCCCATGGTGGAACCCATTCCGCCTCGGAGGGCCTTCTTCGCCGTCGGCGAGCCTTGCCCGTAGCCGCCGCCTCACCCCGCCGGTGGAACCACCCTTCCCGGCCATCTCCGGTCGCCGCGCCACTACCCACGTGTGTGCACGGTCGTGCTGATGCTCGGAGCGGAACCCATTCCGCCGCTCCGGCGCCAGTTCGCCGCTGGCGAGCTCCGGCTTGCCGCCGCTCGGGTCCCGCCAAGCGGCCTAAGGTATCACCGTATGCGCCAGTCTTTGTCGCGCCACTAACATGCGGGCCCAGTCGTTCGATCGCTGCGCCGGCGTGTCACTGCCGGCGGACCCTTTGTCGATCGAACACGCGTCGGCGAGCTCAGCGTCACCTCATTGTGGCGCGGCGCCAACCATCACACTGGGCCCGGTTGTCGAGATGCAACTGGCGCAGCCGAAAAGGAAAGCGCGTTTTCCGCTAAATCACTTTCCATTTTCATCATATTTCTAATTTTCAGATTATTTTCAAAACCTAGAATATGCAAACTTGAATATCTTTTGAACTATCATTCAAATTGTGTGTAATAAATTTCTAAATTCATCTAAAATCATGTAGATTCAGAATATGCAAAAATATTTCAAAATTAAATTTCAATTAAATTTTGAATTCAAATTCAAAAAAAGGTTAGAAATATGTCATATATGAAAATTTTGCAAATGACCACAAAATTTAGTAAAATAAATTTTGTTAGATTCCTTGTAACCTCAGGAACCAGAATATGTAAAAATACTAAGTGTTTATTATAATAAAAATTTAAGTTGATAAATATGTAGTAAAATGATGCAATAATAATCCAAATAAACTAAATTAAGTTGCAAATAAGAACGAATAATTCATGCAACCATTTATGAATTTGTGAAATTATTCTATTTGAATATTTCCATCTGATTTCTTTTTAGCCTTATTAAATTTTGGTATTTGCTATGTATCGCCATACGACGTGTAGAACCCGACGTACCCGGTATATTCGACGATCAAGAGTTCGACGTCGAGGAAAATCAACAAGGCAAGCACCCCTTTGATCATATTGAGCCCAGTTTTATAAATGTTTTCATTAAATGTTTTACTGCATACTCTATTTTATGAAAGTCTGCTATATTACGGGTAATGGTAGTTGTACAAGCAGTCTTATAGAACTTCCTTGAAAAGTAGGAAATTGTGAACCTTGATAACCCTAGAATTACGTAGACAATATGTGATGTCAATTTGGGTTACTCACATCTATTGTCATGCTTAGCCAAGCTTAAATAAAAGTAAAACATCGACATGATTAAAAATGTTGGATATGACATTTAAATGGGTATGACCTCTCTTTGTGGTTGGTATTTTGATCAAAAATGGAAAACAAAACTATGTTTTAGATGCGGGCAATTATTGGCAATAGCCGGGAGTGCATGCCTTTGCACGTATTGTAGGGGGAGATTATTGCCCGCGTCGAGTTAAGGACCGAACTATGTGTTGTTTTCAGGCCAAGAATTATCATACAACCACAAGAGCTGGTATGGGACAGCTCTAACTTATTAAGTTGTTTAAAACTGGCTTTGCACTTAGAAGGCCAGAGTAGTACGACAATGGGTTAAAAGGCAAACTACAAGAATTTAACAATGAATTTTTCTAAGGCTTTCCCTTGTCAGTTGCCTGTGGGACAATGGGTTAAAAGGCAAACTACAAGAAGTTGTCTCCACTGCAATTTTACTTTTGGTATTGTAAAAATATTATGTAACTTTACTTCCGTTGTGTAATAAAGTTTGTGTATGACTGTGATATCAATTTGTATTTGTGCGTACTAGCTACTGATCATGGGACTAGTACTGTATGCACATGGTACCCATTGTTGGTAATTGTTACCAAGAATGTGGGCCTCACAAGTTGGTATCTGAGCCATGCTGACTGTTGGAAACCTTAGGTAGTCTGGGAGTAAATAAAACTTAAAACTTCACATTAGGATCCAAACAGACTAAAATATTGAATTATGACATATTATCTATCTATTCTCTATATGCATAAAACTTTTCTTTTGGTTATGTATATGCCTGATAATAACTCTTTTCTATTTTTAAATTTCTGCTAGAATCATTTCTTACAAAAATTGCTTTACTGTCTTACATTTAATCGGGAGTGCTAATTCCTTATTAAATATGCAGATGGGCGATTACACCCCATGCTATACATCCACTCATAGGGAGGATTCCGGTATGATGGGATTTCTTGCTCATCTGCTGGAATTCGCCCATTTTCTTGAAAATCCACGATACATAGTATTCCACGCAGCAGCTAGTTCTGTATCTGTGGAATACATAGCCAGGGTAGACATCCCTGCCCGAGCTGAGGACAGCGAAGAATACTTATCCTTCCAGGGTCCCGATTCTTCCCTTATGATGGCTATGAACGAAGTCGCTTATACAGCTATTGTCAGTTTATGCCACACCCTACCCGAATTGGCAATCGCGTATAGGAGGATTCCATCCCAGCCACCAGATGGGGAGAATCGTTATATGGATGCCGTTGGGTTACAAAATACAACACTATGTAACCTAGTGGGATTCATAAATGCCTCTGATCAGTATTGCCGACAGGTAATAACTGAATACAGTGAGGCACGTCGCCGCATAGCATTCCTAGAGAATGCTATTGCCCCCTGTGTTGCCAGAGGTATTGTACCTTCTTTAATTCTGGGGCAAGCCCCTCACACGCCCGCGCCCGACGACACTGAGTACCCTCGAGGCGTCACCAGGCGAGGATGTCGGTTATAGGGAGTCACCCCAGGTTACCCAGTATCCAGGTGGATCCTCATAGTTTTCCTCCGCGGCGTCCTCAGAGGCCGCAGGAGCGTCGTCATCAGAAGACCTTCTCTCCTCCTGACGCAGAGAGTAGTAATAGGTCAGTAAAGGATAGTAATAGCCCGCTAGCAGAATAGATGATGGTCAGGGTTAGAGAAGGTTTTTGTTTTCCCCTTTATGTAGTAGTCGAGAATAAATGTTATGTTCATGTTTTGTTGTGAATATTATGAGTTGAAATAAAGTTTTCAGTTAATATTGTTTTTGTGTGCTTTTGGTTCCTACTCGTAAATATTTAACTTTCAGTTAATATTTTTAGGATGTTGTGATCTTTAATAATAATAATCAACTCATGAATAATATTGAGACATGCTCTTAAAACAAATGGTTACAATTGGGATTAAAACTGAATTAGATCTTACCTATTAATTCATTGTTAATCTTATCCCAGATGCCTGCCAATAGGTCTTTGAATGAGATTTTGGGGAGTGAGGAAATCCCAAAACTCACCCTCAGCGAGTGACTTCAGCCACTCCATCCCAGCCTAATCCAGTCCATCCGATGGCAGCCAGAGGATCTTCATCGCGACGTCCAAGTTGTCGAGATTCTCCGCCCCTGCAAGTCCAAGAAGAAGTTCCAGAAGGGCAATTGCCAGGTCCGCCGACCATGGCTCTAGTACTTGCAATGATTGAGCAGGGTCGCCAGACTAATACCCTGTTGCTCCAACAGTTGGTCCAGAATACGACCAACCTCGGTGCCGCAAGTGCTAGAGCTGGGATTGGTGAATCGTCCCACCAATCGATGTTGGGAGAATTCTTGAAGACCCGGCCTCCGACCTTTTCTTCTTCGTTAGATCCCCTAGACGCTAATGATTGGTTATGATCCATTGGAAGCAAATTGACCATTGCCCAGTGCAATGATCATGAAAAAGTTCTGTATGCATCGTACCAACTTTAGGGAGCAGCCGCAGTATGGTGGGAAAATTTTCAAGCTATAAGGCCCCAAGGTCAGGAAATTACTTGGGACGCCTTCAAGGAAGATTTCTGGAAGACGCATATTCCATCAAGTCTGGTGAATTTAAAGAGATGAGAATTTCTTGATTTACGTCAAGGAAATATATTAGTGATGGAGTATCTTCATCGTTTTAATTATCTCTCTCGATATGCACTCAGAAGCGAGAAAGATTGAGCATTTCTGGGATAATCTGAACAATGAAATCAAGCATCTTCTGGCTATTCATGACTTCTACGATTTCCAAACGCTCGTGGACAAGGCTATTATAGCCGAGCATAGTTCACGGGATGTGATGGAAAGTCGAAAAAGGAAGTGGATGGCACGGAAAGCCGCCAGTCCTAATTTGCCAAGGCCGCGCGTTGGTCAGCCGACCAATGTACGACCTCCTCCACCTTGTCAGCAGCAGCAGCAAAGGCGGCAAGTCCAGAACCCTCGACCCCAGTAGCCTTCTGTTCGTCCCTCGGGCAGCAATGAAGGAAGGACTTCTGGAGTTCAGGGCCAAGTGGCCGATGTGACCTGTTATCATTGTAAAGAGTGTGGGCATTATGCAAATGCTTGCCCTAAAAGAGGTCAAGCTTCAAGTCAGCAGTCACCGTAGAGAGCCCTTCAGCGACCTCGAGGCCGACCTCAAGGAGCTGGAAGTTCTCAAGTTTCCAGGCCATTTGCAGCTCCTAATCGAAGTGCGAGCAGCGGTCGTCTTCATCATGTGACCGCCGAAGAAGCAAGCGAAGCACCGGATGTGGTCTTGGGTATGTTTCTGTGCACTCGGTACCTACTTTGGTATTGTTTGATTCTCGAGCATTGCACTCATTTATTTCAAGAAATTTGATGACCAAAATGACTTAGAAATTGATCTCCTTTACGCCAAAATGATAATCTATTCCTGGATCAATCATGAAATCAATTAAGTTTTGTCCTAGGGTTAGCATTGAAATAAATGGAGCAATGTTTCATGTTGACCTTATCCTCATAGAAACTCGTGGTTAGAAGTAATTCTCGGTATGGATTGGTTCTCTAAGTACAAAGGGTGCATAGACTGTGCCAATCAATCCATTTCTTTAGTTAGCCTGAAGGAATTCCATTCATTTCTCTTCCATTCAAAGTTCAGTCAAATTCTCAAGCTTCCCTTTGTTCAGCCATAGCAAAAGAGCTTAGCAAGATTCCAATTGTTTCCAAGTTTTCCGATGTTTTCCCAGATGAATTGCCAGGCCTGCCTCCAGATAGGGATATGGAGTTTGTCACAAACCATGTTCCTGGAACAGCGCCAATATCCAAGCGTCCTTATCGTATGCCTCCGGATGAGTTAGTCGAATTAAAGAAGCAAATTCAAGAGCAATTAAGAAAATACTTTATTCGACCTAGCTCTTCTCCTTGGGGTAGTCTAGTTCTTTTTTAGCCTAAAAAGGACGGTGGTATAAGCATGTGCGTAGACTATCGCGCCTTGAATGATGTCACGATTAAGAACAAGTATCCTCTTCCTCGTATCGATGATCTGTTCGATCAATTGACTGGTGCCCAAATCTTTTCTAAGATTGATTTAAGATATGGGTACTATCAATTGAAGATCAGACCGGAAGATATTCCAAAGACCACCTTTACCACTCGTTACGAGTTATATGAATATACCGTAATGTCCTTCGGACTTATGAATGCTCCTGCTAATTTCATGTGCCTCATGAATAAAGTCTTCATGGAGTATTTAGATAAGTTCGTAGTGGTATTCATTGATGACATTCTTATCTGTTCCAAATCTGAAGAAGATCATGAGCAGCATTTGCGTATGGTGCTCGAGAAGCTTCGAGAGCATAAGCTTTTTGCCAAATTCGAAAAATGTGAATTTGGTTTGAAGGAATTTGTAATGACCCCCATTTTCACATAAATGCAAAAATAGAAATCTAATGCGCATACAGTACTAGTCCCATGATCAGTGGCTAGTACGCGCATTTTCAACAATTGGAATCACATCCATACAACATTTTATTCAAGCGGAAGCTATTTGTACAATATATTCTTACAACTTAGAGTATATAAATATAGCAACAGAAGAAGCAAAGTCTTGTAGTGTGCCCATCCAATCCCTCAGGAAACTGACAAGGCATAATCCCCAGAAAGGTCGCTTTATTGAAAATCCCGCATCCTACGACGAGGAGAGATCTTTCGAAGCTTCGCTATCTTTTTCCACCTAAAATAACATATAAGCAAGGGTGAGTACTTTACGTACGCCGCAAGACTTTAGCAAATCCTATAATATATGCAGGTCATTTCAACGGAAAGGCTTCTACGGTTAATTTGCATAAAGCGAAATGGAATATGTAAATCAAGTTGTCATTTGCAAACGGAATTTAATAAAGCAAGTTTGACTGATAAGAAATAAGTAAAGCATAAGTAATACTCATAGCCTTTCGTGAGCATTGAATAATTCAATGATCCAATAATCCAATCCTGCCATATCAATTCCTTACCAACACGTGGCATAACCATAATCTTTGCCAAAACAAGACACATTAGATGGAAACCATTCATTTTGAAAATAGTAAAACATTTAGCTATGTGATGACGTTACCAAGTGCCTTTGATCGTAGGCGCGGCTAATTAATTAGATTTACACTCTGCAGAGGCGTACAGCTTTACCCACAAGAAATGATCAGCTCTTTGCGCAAGCTATTAGCACACTTCCTTTGGTGTGCCGCAGAGAGATCATAACATAACCGTTACATTACATAGACCTAGCTTTGCACCAGCCCGATGATGTTAAATCCTTATTATGGAGAAGAAACATGACAGTGTATCCCTGTCATATAAAGTGGTAGTAAGAGCAGTAATTCCCTGCGATAGAAGCAGTAAATCCCTGCGGTAAAGGTTTCTTCCCATACCAAGGCGTACACCGTTATACCGATATGCATTTACCCACAACGAAGTGTGGAAGCCCCTCATAAGCAAACCTAGAAAGGATTGCTCATACTATCTCCTGCCTACCAATGTGCAAAGCCAGACCTAAGCAACTTAATAGGTTAAGGCTGCCCCATCCCAGCACTTGTGGTTGCACGGAATTCTTGGCTTGAAAACAACCCATAGCTCGGTCCTCAATCTGACACGGGCAATACTCCACCCTACACTACGTACAAGTCTAGCCCTTGCACAACCGGCTATTGCCAATAATTGCCCGCATCTAAACTATAGTTTTATTTTGGGGTTTTTAGTCAAAATACCAACAATTGACATCATGTCATAACCACCCTTTCTCAATTCTGAAGAATCAATTTTGATCTGATCATATTCAACGTTGGTTCTAAAGCATGGCTAAGCATGGTTAATATTTGCATATACCCAAGTTGACATTATGTATTGTCTAACCCATTTATATGGTTATCAAGGTTCACATGTCCATACTTATCATGGAAGTTCCATGAGACAACAGGTATATCTACCAGTACCACAAAATAGCATATTTACATAAAATAAACGCATGCATGAAACATTTTTATAAACATAATGAAAATTAAATACTGGGATCAATATGATCAAAGGGGGTGCTTGCCTTGCTTAATCGTTGTTTACGACGAAGTCGCGGTCGAAGACTGTATTGTCGATGACGGAATTAATGACGTCGGGTTCTACACGTCGTTCAATGGAAATATAGCGAAACAACAATTTCAATAAGGGCAAAAAGAAGACAGGCAGTAAATCAAATAAAACATGCTATAAGAAACAGACGCATATTCTTTTATAGATTATTTATTCTTGTTTTACGAATTCAAGAGGCTAAAATTATGTATTCTTGTATTTATAACTTCGAATTATAGATGCTAAAATTATTTGATGTAGAAAGATTTGTCTTATGGTGATATCGTAAAATAGTTTGTTGTTAATAGGATTCAGATGCAAAGCAATGTATTTAAAGACTTTGGAATTAAACATTTATCACTAAATTTCTAGCTGCTATTTTATCAGGCATAACACATTAAATTATCTACCCCATATTCATGAAATAATTGCTAGAAGCAAGCATGGTCCCATATGCACACATACTAATATATATAAATATATACCTATTATGCTCTTCATACTAAATCACATCCTATCTGCATAAATCATTATTTGTTCAATATATTTACCTAGCCTAACATTATTCTGCCATCATGCTGAAAAGAAATATTTTTAACAAACTTCCAAAAAATTCTTTTCTTATCCATTTAGTTATTATATCATAGTTACTAATAATATTAAACTTCAATAGAAAAGACATAAAACAACTAGTTACCCAAATATTTTTATAGAAATGGGTGCATAGCAGAATAAGGATTATGATAAAATTGTTTCCAAATAAATTTAACTTTGTTTGCAAAGTTTCTATATTTGATCTATTTTTAAATGTACTATTCACCTTTGTATTAAAATATTTTTCCAAATAGCTTTACAAAATATTTTCGCATATTTTCGAAGTTCTTTATTTTAGATGAATTTATAAATTGGTTTCATCTCATTTGGATTTCAAATGCGAAAGATATTCAAGTTTGAAGTTGGTTCGGGTATGAAAATCGAGGAAAATCAGAAAATACGCTTTCAATACTTTGAAAGTGCCTTTTTCCTTTTTCGTGGGTTTTCTTTTAAATCAGCTGACCGACAGGTGGGGCCATCCGGTCAGCGAGAGGGAGTGGCTGAGAGGTGCAGAGACTGACAAGAGGAACCCGCATGTTAGTGACTAAGAACAGGGGCTCACCTTCACGGCTAATCACTGGCGAAGTAGCTCGGGAGGTTAATTTGGCGGGCGATGGGCATCGAGGAGATGAGCCGCACCCGAGGAAGGTACCGATTCGGCCGGAGGTGGACTGAGATGAACTGGCACCGAGAGGAGGCGGCGGCGGCAATGACGACGAGCTGCGCAAACGTTAGAAGGCTACCTAAGTGTGATCAGTTCCAGTTTAAGAGTCAGGAGGTCCAAAATGTTCCATTTTACGTGCTAACGGTTGGAGGAACTGATCGGGTTGGCCTGCCACCGTGCGCCGTGCTTGGGGAAGAAGGGTCAAAGCGGCGGCGGAGCTATGGTGGGTGAAACCTAAACCTAATTGAGGGATTTTGATCCTTATGAGATGCTGAAGCTAATGTGTAAAGGAATTGGGAGGAGGTTCAGTGTACTGGCTTGAATTGGGTTCAACCCGATTCTAGGGTTCTTTGGTCACAGAGAGGAATTGATGAAATTGGTGATGGTTCATTGTATGGAAGTAGACGATATGAGAGGGGAAATGAGGGGAACTCTACGGCGATCACAGAGCAGCTTTTATAGCCGACGATTTGCTGTAGAGAAGCCGATTACGTGGTGTGAACTCGGCGGAAGAATTGCGGCGCTAGAACAGGAGAAGGCATGGGCGTCGCAGCGGGAAATATGGAGGGAATGGCGGCGTGGCAAGGAGAGGACGATGACGTGGTCTCGGGCGGCGTGAATCAAAGTGATTGGCGGTTACAAAGGACAGCGTGAGCTCTGCTCTTCACTCCGGGGCTTCTGCGCGCCGAGGAAGATGAAGGCTAAGGCCTTAGGCTGGCGTGTTGGCCGAACAGGGAAATGGGGTCCACAGGTCAGCGAAAGACGAGGTGACCTCAAGCAATTTCAGAGAAGCAGAGCTCGGTTTGGTTCACTGAATCAGTTAACTCTCTTATCGCAGAATTAATGAAAAATTTACTACATGTACTAGAGTGATTTTATAACCTACCATAAAAATTTCATACCTATTGGACTTATGTATAATTTATAGAAATTCTGACAAGCTGCTGTGCACATAATTGTGTTTTCTGTTTTTGAATTTTATCGAAGTTTATATCTTATCAAAACTTTTTGAAAATTTTTATAGGAGTTCCTCTTGTCTAGATAATTCTTAATTAAAAATTTTGATTTAACACATTTTATATTTTATTTATACAAATTCTGACAATCTGATTCTTATATTTTCAGCAATTCGGTTTTTGAATTTTTATAAATATCAAACCTAAAGATTACCGCCTAATATTTTTCACGCAGATGACTCTATCTAGGGAGAAGATAATATAAATATTTTCACATCGAAATCATGAACATTTATTTTCGGACATTTTTACTATTACTAGTCTTGCTTCATTAAATTACCTTTCTTTTCATCATTTAATATTTTGTTATGACTTTAAAATTATATTCTGTGTTCTGGATAGCTCCACGAATTTTTACAGCAATTTTTCTTATTTTGTTGTTTTACAAATCTTTTCTTACTTAAGTAATTGTTGATGGTTTAGAAAAAAAGAATGAATACAGGAAAAGAAGAACACAGAGAGGAAGCTCACAGAGCAAGAGATGACACCATGGAGGGAGCTCGGGCATGCATAGCCGTTGGCGACCATTCGGCAGGGAAACCAAGAAATCAACTTGAGGTTTCTATTTGGTAGTGCTTGAGGAGACTCAATGCTAGCTTAAATGAAATTTGTGGCTGTGAATGGAAAAATGGCTGGGAGGCATTCTCACTGGCTTTTATAGCCCAGCAAGGCTGTGGAGAAGCTAGATGACGGGTGGGCCCGGGAATTGTTCATTGAAGTGACACAAAACAAACCTCATCTCCTCCTTATCGCCAGCAGATCTGGATTGCATTCAGTGAACCGGATAGCAATCATGATGGTAAATAAATTAGGAATTTATGAAGTGTACTAAAGATGGGCTTGAAGGTCCTGACAAATTTTCAGAATTATCTCATGCTTTTATAATTTATAAAAATTCTAACAGTGTATTGTGCCTGATTTCAGTTTTACGTGTTTAATTTATATTGAGTACATAACTTATTAAATATCTTTAAAAACTTTTTGTAGGTTAACTATAGCTATATTAGTATTATGTAAAATTTTGAGCTTCAAATTATTTATATTTTATTTATTAAAATTCTGACATTGGAATTACAGATTTTTAGCTTCTCAGTTTTGAATTTTTAAAATTAACAAATATAATTATTACTTCCTGATATTTTTAATGTTAATAGGATAATCCGTAATTAAGATAATATAAAAAAATTAAAGTCTAATTAATGAATAATTATGTTTATTTAAATCTGACAATTTCACTGTTGCTAGTCAAAAATTCATTAATTGCACTCTTAATTGCTTTGATGTGAAATGTAACTTCCTAAAATATCTTGATCTGGCTTCTAAATTCCAAAATTAATTTCTGAATAAATTTCTATGTTTAAATAATTTTTTTTGTTATAAACTTTTTACTCTTTTCTTTATCTATTATCATGATTATATGAAAAGACTTTTCCTTTGTAAAAAAATCAAGGAAATTCAAGAAAATTAGAAGCAATTCAGAAAAAGCCATAAAAGTCATCAATAAATATATTTTAATGTTGAACTTTATTTGCTTGTTGTACTTTAAGTTTTGTATTGTAGAGAAAATGAAATTAGTACAATTAAAGATTCTCTTAAGAACCAAAATTCAATAAAATTTTAGATTAGTTTGAATTTCAATGTAAATTTCTATTTCCAACTTATTTTCATATTTTGTTTGTTTTGAAGTTTTATTTTGCAACTTATATTTTTATTATGGTTGGATTTCAAGATAATGAAATACAAGATAATATTTTAATTCATTCTTGATATTCTAATTAAAATTCTATTCAATTTGATTTCCTAAATTTTTATATTTCTATTTTTATTATTTAGAATTTTTGGGATGTTACAGAAGTTGCTTTCCTTGGTCATGTTCTTTCCAAGGGTGGTATCTCAGTCAACCCCAGTAAAATCAAAGCTATTCTAGACTGGGAAGCCCCTCAATCTGTCCCTAAAATTCGAAGTTTTCTTGGTTTAGCGGGATATTATCGCCGCTTTATCGAGAATTTCTCCAAAATCTCTCGACCTTTGACCTAGTTGCTAAAGAAAGAAAAGAAGTTTGAGTGGACACCTGAATGCGAAGAAAGCTTTCAAGAATTAAAGGAAAGGTTAACAACAGAACCTGTGCTGATGTTGCCCGATGTCCATAAAAGCTTCGATGTCTTTTGTGATGCGTCCAAAAATGGGCTTGGGTGTGTTCTGATGCAAGAAAGAAAAGTCGTAGCTTACGCCTCCCGTCAGTTGCGACCCCATGAGCTCAATTATCCGACTCATGATCTGGATTAGCTGCGGTGGTGCACGCTCTGAAAATTTGGCGTCATTACCTTATTGGGATCAAATGTAGTGTTTTCACAGATCATAAGAGTCTAAAGTATTTCTTTACCTAGCCGGATTTAAACCAAAGACAGCGAAGATGGCTAGAGTTGATAAAAGATTATGACCTTAGCGTTCAATATCATCCTGGTAAAGCCAATTTCGTAGCCGATGGTCTGAGTCGAAAACTTCATTGTCTTTCTGTTTCATCTCTTACCGATCAATCCGATCTTGTAAAAGAATTCCAAAAGCTTAATTTGGGAATCGTCGAAAATGGTTATTTGGCCGCACTAGAGGTGCAACCAACCCTTAAGTCCCAAATTAAAGCCGCCAAATTGAGAGATGAAGCCATTATTAAAATCCGTGAAGAGTTGAAGCAAGGAATTGAATCCAAATTTCATGAAAGTCCAGATGAAGTGCTTATGTTCGAGAATCGAATCTATGTTCCTAATAAGCCTGAATTGAAAGATTTGATCCTCAAAGAAGCCCATGAGTCTCCCCTCTCAATTCATCCCGGGAGTACAAAGATGTATCAAGACCTCCGACGGGAATATTGGTGGCCCGGTTTGAAATAGGATATCACTGCGTATGTGGCAATCTGTGATGTATGTTAGCGAGTCAAAGCCGAGCATCAACGTCCCGCTGGACTTCTCCAGCCGTTAAAAATTCCAGAGTGGATGTGGGAAGACGTCAGCATGGACTTTATTACTGGTTTGCCAAGGACCAAGAAGGGACATGATTCTATATGGGTAATCGTTGACCGCTTAACTAAAGTGGCTCACTTTATTCCGGTCAAGACTACTCATTCTGGAGACAAGCTTGCCGAATTATATCTGGAGAATATTGTTTGTCTTCATGGCGTTCCGAAGACAATTGTTTCTGACCGAGGTTCCCAGTTTACTTCTCGTTTCTGGGAAAGTTTGCACCGTCTTCTGGGAACTAAGCTGAATTTCAGTACGGCTTATCATCCTCAGACGGATGGACAAATGGAAAGGACCAATCAAATTTTGGAATACATGTTAAGAGCCTGTGTGTTATCCTACGACTCTAATTGGGAGAAAAGTTTGGCCTTCGCTGAATTCTCTTATAATAACAGTTTCCAATCTAATCTTCAAATATCGCCTTTTGGAGCGCTGTATGGAAGGAAATGCCGAACCCCTCTTTTCTGGTCTGAAGTTGGAGAAAAGAAATTCTTTGGCCCAGATATTATTCAGGAAGCTCAAGAGCAAGTAGATATGATCAGAAGCCGACTGAAAGAAGCTCAGTCTCGCCAAAAGAGTTACACCGACAATCGTCATCGTGAACTCAGTTTTGAAGTCGGTGATCATGTCTATTTAAAAGTCTCGCCTCTCCGTGGAGTTCGTCGATTTCAAATCCGTGGAAAGTTGGCTCCTCGATTCATTGGACCGTATCAAATCCTTGGGAAGATGGGTGAGATGGCGTATGAGCTGGAATTGCCACCTCAGCTATCTGACGTTCATAACGTCTTCCATGTATCTCAACTTAAGAAATGCCTTCGTGTTCCCTCCGACCTCGCCAATTTGGAAAGCATAGATCTTCAGCCAGATCTATCATATCGGGAGCATCCAGTTCGCATTTTGGAAGAAGCAGAACGCCAGACGAGGAACAAGACCAACAGGATGTTGAAAGTCCAATGGAGCAATCAAACCGAAGACGAAGCTACATGGGAAAGAGAAGATCATCTCCGACAAGAGTTCCCCGATCTCTTTTAGTCATTTCCAAATCTCGGGGACGAGATTTTTGTAAGGGGGGTAGATTTGTAACAGCCTCAAAATTATAAAATAAAGAAAAGTAAATTAAAAATTATTTTTATATTATTTCTGAATTTTCTGAATTTTGTTGGATTATTGGAAATTCTTTTGGCTTTTCTTTAATAAGAGAAAGTGAATTAAAGGATATAGTAAAATGGTAATAGCAAAAAGTAAAAATGCCAAGTCAAAATTTTTTTACCAAAGTAATAAAAAAAATCTAAGGGCTCTCCAAAGCCATTTTAAGTCGGTGGAGAACCTGGATTAATGAAAATAATATTTAATCAAAGCAAATCATGTGAAAAGAAAGTCAGGGAAAAATGGTACAAGATTTTTTAGAATTCTCAGGAAGTTATCCTGGATCAAGATTTTTACCCTGCCGACTTCAGCACAGTATCAACCTTCTGTAAAAATATCAGAAATTTAATAATTAATTTTTAATTTTAAAAATTCAAAAACTGTGAAGAAATAAATTGGAAAATAGTAATGTCAGAATTATTAAAAATAACATATTAATACATAAACTCTGAAAAATTTACAGAAGGTGTAGAATACCATTTTAGACTCTCATAAAAACATTTATAAAATATTAATTTAATTTCCATCATAAATTAAATGAAAAAAAGAATTGGCAGAAAAGCAACAGCTGCATTGTCAGAATTATTTAACATTCTACACAGATCATAAAATAGTAAAATTTTTACTGGAATTTGTTAATAACCTTTGAGACGTAGGTAAAAATTTTCAGAAAAATCAAAGTTTAAATGGCGGTTCGAACTGTTGAAGAAACCCCGTTCTGTCGAGAGCCTTCACCCAAATTCTTTTCTCTCTCTCGCTGACATGTGGGACCGGCTTGTCAGCCAGCCAAGCATGTCGGCTCTCGCTGCCACCTCGCCCCCACGCATCAGAGACTAGCCCGTGTCTTCTTCTCCCCCTCTCTCTGTTCTCTCACGCCGACGCTGCTTCGCCCGATCTTTCGCGCCAGCTCGCCTTGACCGCCGACCTCTCGCGCCTGCCGAACCGACTCAGCTTCGTATAAAAGCCTCGCGCATTGCCTCAGACAGCCATTTCCCTGCCCGGTTGCCTCATTCCATCGCATTTCCACTCGTCTTCTCCAGCTCCGGCGAAAAAAGAAAAAAAACGAGGAAAGGAGAAATACCAAATTCTACTGCCACAACCCATTTCACCCCAAACCAGCTGAACAGCAGCTTCTTAGCATCGTCGGGAACTCATCACCACCTTCAGTTTGGGCCGTTCATCTCCGACAAGCCGCCGCGTCGAGCTTCTTCCTCCTCCGTCGCTGCGCACGGTGAGAGCTCCGCTCCTTCATTCATTCTTCAAGGGTAGTGATTAGATCAAACCCTTGAGACATGCAGATGCTCGTAGAGGTGAAGGTGGGTCTCAGGGTTCACTGACGGTGCGCCGCCACTGCTCGGCCATGGCCGCCACCGCACCCACACGGTGGCACACTACTGTAGGCCACCTCCGGCCTCCGCGAGACCTCCCCTAAGTGCGCACGGACACCCTGAAGCCCATGGTGGAACCCATTCCGCCTTGGAGGGCCTTCTTCGTCGTCGGCGAGCCTTACCCGCAGCCGTCGCCGCACTCCGTCGATGGAACCACCCTTCCCGACCATCTTCGACCGCCCGCCACTGCCCACATGTGCGCACAGTCATGCTGATGCTCAGAGAGGAACCCATTCCGCCGCTCCGGCGCCAGTTCGCCGCCAGCAAGCTCGGGCTTACCGCCCCCTGCTCTGGGTCACCGCCAAGTGGGTCCGAGCTGTCAGCCGCATGCGCCAGGCGCCGTGCTGCGCCACTAACATGAGGGCCCAGTCGGTCAATCGCTCGCGCTTCACGTGTCACTGCCGCGTGGACACCGCCTGTTAGTAGCACACGCCACGTGGGCCCGCGTCGACCTTCTTTGCTGCAGCGCCGGCCACCGCTACCACTGGGGCGGTTGTCGGCGCCACGACTGGCAGTTCGAAAAGGAAAGCGTTTCCCTGCGAAACCGTACTTTCCATTTTCAGCATATTTCTAATTTTCAGTATTTTCAAAAACCTAGAATATGCAAACTTGAATATCTTTTGAACTATCTGTCCAAATTGTATGTAATAAATTTCTAAATTCATCTAAAATCATGTAGATTCAGGATATGAAAAAATATTTCAAAATTGAATTTCATTTAAATTTTGAATTCAAATTCAAAGAAAGGGTTAGAAATATGTCATATATGAAAATTTTGCAAATGACCACCAAATTTAGTAAAATAAATTTTGTTAGATTCCTTGTAACCTCAGGAACTTGAATATGTAAAAATACTTAGGGTTTGTTATAAGAAAATTTTAAGTTGATAAATATGTAGTAAAATGATGCAATAATAATCCAAATAAACTAAATCTTTAAGTTGCAAATAAGAACAAATAATTCATGCAACCTTTTCTGAATTTGTGAAATTATTCTATTTGAATATTTCCATCTGACTTCTTTTTGGCCTTATTAAATTTTGGTATTTGCTATGTATCGCCAAACAACGTGTAGAACCCGACGAACCCGGTATATTCGACGATCAAGAGTTCAATGTCGAGGAAAACCAACAAGGCAAGCACCCCTTTGATCATATTGAGCCCAGTTTTATAAATGTTTTCATTAAATGTTTTACTGCATACTTTATTTTATGAAAGTCTGCTATATTACGGGTAATGGTAGTTGTACCAGCAGTCTTATAGAACTTCCTTGATAAGTAGGAAATTGTGAACCTTGATAACCCTAGAATTACGTAGACAATATGTGATGTCAATTTGGGTTACTCACATCTAGTGTCATGCTTAGCCATGCTTAAATAAAAGTAAAACATCGACATGATTAAAAATGTTGGATATGACATTTAAATGGGTATGACCTCTCTTTGTGGTTGGTATTTTGATCAAAATTGGAAAACAAAACTATGGTTTAGATGCGGGCAATTATTGGCAATAGCCGGGAGTGCATTTCTTTGCACGTAGTGTAGGGGGAGATTATTGCCCGTGTCGAGTTAAGGACCGAACTATGGGTTGTTTTCAGGCCAAGAATTATCATACAACCACAAGTCTTTGGTATGGGACAGCTCTAACTTATTAAGTTGTTTAAAACTGGCTTTGTACTTGGAAGGCCAGAGTAGTACGAGTTGTTTCTTAATGAATTGCTCGACAGGACGTCCACACCGAGGTGATCATGGATTAAACGTCTACCAATATAACGGTGTACGCCATATTGTGGGGAGTTCCATCATTTCTATGCTCTGAGTTCTTCCGCCACAAAATAGGTTTGTCGTCACCGTGCTGGTGCAAAATCAGGATTAAATAATGTAACAGTTATAACATGACTCTCTGCGGTACACCAAAGGAAGTGTGCAAATATCGATTGCTCAAAGAGTCAGTCATGTCTTGTGAGGAAAGCTGTATACCTCTACAGAGTGTAAAACTAATCGATTAGCCGCGCCCGCGGTAATGGGCACTTGGTAAAGTCATCACATAGTTAGCAGTTTTGTTTATTTTCATAAAATGCGGTTTCTACCGTGTGTCGGTGAATTCTACTGTGTGTCAGTAGAACTGGTTTTCATATGGTCATTATACCCAAGTTCGAAATTTCTTTTACTTGTGCTTACATATGTCAATTTAGTTAATCTGCTTTTACGCAAGTTTTATTGCAATCTATTATTTTGTATTTACATTTCAAACTGACTTTATGCAAATTAACCACAATAGCCCTTCCATTGAAATAACCTGCATGTATTATAGGATTTGTAAAAGTCTTGCGAGTACGTAAGTACTCAACTTGCCTATGTTGATGTTTTTAGGTGAAGAATCAGATTACCTCGACGACTCATACGTTGATGCAGGATACGGGGAATTTAACGATGAATATTTCTAAGGCTTTCCCTTGTCAGTTGCTTGTGGGACAATGGGTTAAAAGGCATACTACAAGAAGTTGTCTCCACTGCAGTTTTACTTTTGGTATTGTAAAAATATTATGTAACTCTACTTCCGCTGTGTAATAAAGTTTGTGTATGACTGTGATATCAATTTGTATTTATGCGTACTAGCTACTGATCATGGGACTAGTACTGTATGCACATGGTACCCATTGTTGGTAATTGTTACCAAGAATGGGGGCCTCGCAACATGTGATGACTTTACCAAGTGCCTTTAACCGTAGGCGCGGCTAATTAATTAGATTTTCGCTCTACAGAGGCGTACAGCTTTACCCACAAGAAATGATCTGCCATTTTTGCCAGGCCGGTTGACACTCTTCCTTTCGGGTGTCGGCATGGTGATCATGACATAACCGTTACGTTATTTAGACCTAACTTTGCACGAGCCCGATGACGTTAATTCCTTATTATGGAAAAGAAACATGACAGTGTATCCCTGTCAATAAAATTGGTAACACAAGCAGTAATTCCCTGCGGTAAAAGCAGTAAATCCTTGCGATAAACGTTTCTTCCCATACCAAGCCTTACATCGTTATACCGATATGCATTTACCCACAACGAAGTTTGGAAGCCCCTCATAAGCAAACCTAGAAAGGATTGCTCATACTATCTCCCACCTACCAATGTGCATAGCCAGACCTAAACAACTTACTAGGTTAAGGCTGCCCCATATCTGCACTCGTGGTTGTACGGTTTTCTTGGCTTGAAAACAACCCATAGCTCGGTCCTTAATCTGACACGGGCAATGCTCCACCCTACACTACGTACAAGTTCAACCCTTGCACATCCGGCTATTGCCAATAATTTCCCGCATCTAAACTATAGTTTTATTTTGGGGTTTATAATCAAAATACCAACAATTGACATCATGTCATACCCTCCTTTTAAATTCTCAAGAATCAACTTTGATCATTAACTTCGTTGCTAATGAGCATGGCTAAGCATGATTATTAGTCGTGTATACCCAGTTTGACATTATGTAGTGCCTACCCCTTTATCTATGGTTATCAAGGTTCACATGTTTATACTTATCAAGAAAGTTCCATGAAATATCAGGTATATCTACCAATATTTCAACATAGCATTTTTATGACAAGTACGCGCATGCATAATAGTTTTGCAATCATTGAAAGTAAATATTTGAAGTACTAGGATCAAAATGATCAAGAGGGTGCTTGCCTTGCTGATCGCAGTCGGGTATAAAATCCGGATCGTCAGCGAGGTCGTCGTCTGCTAATTCAGGTTCGTCGGAATCTACTCGTCGATCATCATGAATAACATACAATAAATAGCAAACTAGTATAAAGACAAAAAGAAGACAGACAAAAATCCAACTAAAAACTTACTTACAAAAACAGGGGTGTTTCTTTAGCAAGATTAAAATCCTTGTTGATCTAGTTATACTGTTCTTTTTGTTCATGTTTGCCTTTATTATTTTTGGATTAAATGGTATCCCGTATTTCTTGCTTCATATGAATTATTCATTCTATTTTAACGAATTCTAGATGCTAAAATTAAATGAAGTAGAAAGACTTGTCTTATTGTGATATCATAGGATAGTATGTTGTTAATAGGATTGAGATGCAAAGCAATGTATTTAAAAACTTTTAAATTAAACATTTATCACTAAATTTTCGATCGCCATTTTATCGGGCATAACATATTAAGTTATCTACCCCATTTTCATGAACTAATTGTTAGATGCAAGCATGGCCTCATATGAGCACATACTTATACACACACACACACACACACACACACACACACACACACACACACACACATATATATACCAATTACGCTCTTCATACTAAATCACATCCTATTTGCACAAATCATTATTTGTTCAATATTTGTACCTAGCCTAACATTATTCTGCCATCATGCTGAAAAGAAATATGTTTAACAAACTTCCAAAAATTATTTCCTTATTAATTTAGTTATTATTGCATAGTTACTAATAATATTAAATTCAATAGAAAAGACATAAAACAACTAGTTACCCAAATATTTTTATAGAAATAGGTTCATAGCAGAATGAGGGTTATGATAAAATTGATTCCAAATAAATTTAACTTTGTTTGCAAAGTTTCCATATTTAGTCTACTTTCAAATGTACTATTCATCTTGGTATTAAAATATTTTTTTGAAAGAATTTTTCAAAATATTTTTTCATATTATGGAAGCTTTTGATTTTAAAATAATTTATAAATTGGTTTCATCTCATTTTGATTTTAAATGCGAAAGATATTCAAATTTGAATTTGAACTAGTTTTGAAAACCAGGAAAAATAACGAAATACGCTTTCACTGAACTGAAAGCGTCCTTCGCGGCCCGCCAGATTCTATTTGAATCTCGCCGAAGTCGTTGACAAGACGGGTCCACCCGTCAGGGACACAGAACAGGGCGCGCATGGCCTTGGCTCGCCACCGGCGAACTAGCTCCGGTCAGAAGGAATGGGCAGCACCTACGGCTTCAGCATGCTAATGCGCATCTAGCGGACAACCTAATGACTCTCGGCGATGATAGGAGATGGGTCACCATCGTGGCCGAGCGGCGAGAGGTCACGGCGACTAGCCCCGCCGGCGACAGAAGGCATCTCCGGTGGAATGGGTTCTAGTTCTAGCATCTATGGGTTCCAGAGGTTTCATTTTTGCTAAAAGGAAGCTTAGAGAAGGGTCGGATTAGCTCACCACTGATCGCCGGTTTCTGAGAAGAAGGGGGTGTAGGGGCGGCGGAGCTCCGGTTGGAATTTCCTGGAAATAACAGAGGGCTTTTGATCACAATTTGTCACTGATGCTAATGCGAAGCTTGATCGGAAGGTAAAAGAGTGTACCGACTGAAATCGAGAGGATTTCGATTTCTAGGGTTCTTCGGCTGATTTAGAAGAATGAGAAATTAGCGACACTCAGTGGAGTAGAAGGGATGAAATGAGAGGGGTTTTGAAGCACAGGTCTTAGCGATCATGCTTCGGTATTTATATGCCGGGGGAGACGCTGTAGACGAGCTTGCACAGGATGTGAACTCGGTTGAGTTTTGCGGCACAAGAACAGGAGCTGGGATGGACGGTTTGCGAAAAATCCGGGCAAGGACGATGCGTGGCGGAGTCTTGCAGAGGCGGTTTCCTCGGACGATGCGCAAGTGCCGCGGTGGTGCGAGCTACGGCCGGTGAGTGATCTCACCACACGCGAGCTCGCTCATGGAGGAAGAAGACACATGCCAAGGCTGACAAGTGGGACCACACAGTGATTTGGGCCCGCATGGCAGAGAGAGAAGGAGAATTTCGGCTTGAACTGGAAGAGGGCTGATTTGATTCACTGAATCTGTTGCCTATCCAATCGGTAAATTAATGAGGAATGTATTGAGTGTATCGGAGCTAGTTTAGGATCTACAATAAAAATTTCAGACCTATTAGACGCCTGAGGATTTTACAATAATTCTGACAATGCACTGTGCACATATTCATGCATTCTATTTCTTATTTATTTAGGTATTTATATCTTACTCAAAAATTTAGAAATTTAGAAACTTTTTGAGAAGGTTCCTTATATGCGCATTATCATCCTGTAAAATTTTCAGCTTTAGATTCTTGACAGTTTATTTAATAAAATTCTGAAATTGAAGTTTCCAGATTTTTAACTATTTAGTTTTTGAGTTTTTATAAATATCAAACCTAAAATCATCTCCTGATATTTTTACTACAGATGACTTTATCCATGAATAAGATAATATAAATATTTTCACATTAAAATTATGAACATTTAATTTCTGCATTTTTACTATTGCTAGTCTTTCTTCATTAAATCACCTTTCTTTTCATCATTTAATATTTTGTCATGATTTTAAAATTATATTTTGAGTTCTGGATAGCTCCACAAATTTTTATAGCAATTTTTCTTATTTTGTTGTTTTACAAATCTTTTCTTATTACTTAAGTAATGGTTGATTGATTAGAAAAAGGAATTTTCCTTATAAGCAATAATCAAAAGAAGTGAAGAAAACTCATAGAAAATTCAGAAAAACCCAGGGAAAAACAAATTAAAAGTTCTTAAAATATATCATTTAATTTCTTATTATTGCTCATTTTTTAGGATGTTACATGGAACTTCCCATAGTCATGGCGTGCACCGTTATATTGGTAAGTGTTGTTCCCAACACGTCGATGAGGGCACCCTGTCGAGCAAACCTTGAAGGGAGAGCCCGTACTACTTCGGCCTACCAATGTACATAGTTGAACTAGATAACTTAATTGGTTTAAGGTTGCCTCATCCCAACACTTGTGGTTGTACGGATTATCTTGGATCATACAACACTATGTTCGGTCCTTAATCCGACACGGGCGATACTCCATCCTACACTACGTGCAAATCCCTCTACACATCCGGCTATTGCCAATAATCGCCCGCATCAAAACCATAATTTTATTTTGGGTTTTTAATCAAAATACCCATAACCAACAGTATCATATCCACCATTTTCCATTTCTCAAGAAACAAATTTTGATCTGATCATCTACCTCATTGGTTCTAAAGCATGGCTACGCATGGATAATATGAAATCTCATATACCCATGATAATATTAAATAATGTCTATGCTTAATCTATGGTTATCAAGGTTCACATGTCCATACTTATCAAGGAGGTTTCATGAGACAACAGGTATAACTACCAGTACCACAAAATAGCAAGTTTATAGAAAGTAAACACATGCATGAAACATTTTAATAAACACAATGCAAATTAAATACTGGGATCAATATGATCAAAGGGGGTGCTTGCCTTGCTTATTTATTGCTTACGACGAAGCCGAGGCCACGACCGACGGAGTCGACGACGAAGGTAGCAACGTCGGATTCTACACGTCGTTCAACGGAAATATAGCAAATAACAAACTTCAATAAGGGCAAAAAGAAAACAGAGAGAACACCAAATAAAGATTCACTGCAGAAAACAAGAATACTTTAGGGTTTGCATTGAATGATTTCAAGATCTCATGATTTAGTTAATTATACATTCAAATTGTTAATGACTTTTATGATGAACAAGACATGGTTTCTTTGATAAATTATCTATTCTTGACTTAAGAATTCAAAAGGCTAAAATTATGAATTCTTGCATTTATAACTTCGAATTCTAGATGCTAAAATTATTTAGATTAATAGAATTACAACATTAGTTAAAGGGTTATGCAAATAGCACTTAGCTTTAAGTGATTTTGCATAAGAAGTGATTTTGAATAAGTTAGATCTGTTAAGCTAGGTTACTGGATTTATTCATGGTTTTTACGAAAGTTCTGGTGATACAAATAATTTAACTATAGATTTCTTCATTATTACGAAGTTTGCTTATTCATATAATCGAGTTCATAAAACATAATACTTAAGGTTATTTGGCTAATAGGATTTATAAGCAAAACATAATGAAATAAGATCATTTCTTCAGAAAAGGATAGTACATACTTTGAAGAATAGACTTAAGCTGATTTCATACATTTTAGTGTTTAGACGAGACATGGTATTCATTGTTGAAAAAGCTTATATGATATTAAGGGTTACATAAGGAATCTGATTGAAAATGTGTAGTGAATGATTATCACTTAGGGTTATTGCCTTAGCAGAATTTAGCTGAAAAGCAAGTTGTAATTAAAATACTTTCCTGGAATATGGTAGTACATATCCTAAATATCATTTCCACACTAACCCTCATAAAACTCTCATTTAGTCGAGTTATCCTACAAGCTGTCGAAAACGCTTAAGTGTTCCTACTGCCCAAAAAACATAACATTTAGGGCTATGTTGCTAGTTTATTTTATATACAAACCACAATAAAATGAAATACTTCTTTTAGAATATAGCAGCATGAATATTATAGAGTATTTCTATGTTGTTTTCATAAAGCTTTTCACTTAGACGAGATGTTTTATAAGCCATCGAAAAGGCTTAAGTGTTTCTATAAACTACACGATAAAGGTTCAGTTTTCGATTTAAGTTTACGACTGCACCTTATAAGATTATTTAACCATTTTTCAGGCATTAACAGGGGATGCCTCTAAGAGTGTTTTAAAGTTAATTTCGTGATGTTTGGCTTTAATCTGAGATGTTTCTCATAGAAGTGATCATTAGGGCCTAATATGGACTTAGTTCAAATTTACACAAACATTATATATTTTTACATAAATAGCAAGGGTATTATTTTTCAGGTTACTAGGATTTGGTTTTGTCAAATTTGAAGTTAGTTTGTGAAAGTTATGACTATTTGGATTATACAAGTATTGAAACTATAACTATTTGGTTAAGTGTTGATTATGACTTTATTGTAATGATTCTTGCTCGATAAAATAGTTTGATTACATTAGATATTTAGAATCTAGCTTCTTATCATGACTTTGCTCTTCATTATTTATATACATGTATACATTCTTCTACATATGCAAGGCTTATGTTATAGATGCAATTTAAACTTGTGCATATAGGATATTTCATTAAAAACATTTCAATAGTGACACATTATTTATTCTGATACCTGTTCATATCTTTGTACAGCTATTAGATACTCTTCATATGCATATATATTGCTATTGATTATTATATGCACAAATATATATATAAACCTTTTCCATTTGAATCATTTACTATTCATAAAACAAGTCTAAATCAAGTTCATACCTTAATCATTTCAGCATAATAAGGTAGCCTACTGTCATACTAGCATTTAGAAATCAATTCTACTCATTTTGGATCTTCTTTTATACAAATTCTATATTTTTTGAATATTTATAGTGTTGAGAACAACCTCTAATGGAAAATAATTCAAACAAAGTTGAAATCTAAATATTTTTATATATTTGAGTTTCTGGTAGCATAAGGATTCTAATAAAATTAGTTTCATTAAATTCTAAGTTCGTTTGCAACATTTTTATATGTAGCATATCTTTAGGCCTTTTATTCAAATTTGAATTTCAGATTCACCCAGAGATCATTTCCATAATATTATTGCATATTCTGAAGGTACTTGATTTTATATGAATATAGAAATTTATTTCATCCAATTTGGATCTACGGTTCAAAAGTTATAACTAATTGATTCAACTCGGGTATGGAAAATAATCTAAAAATCGAAATACACTTTCAGTAAAGAGGTTGTAACGTCCTGAAAGTTGGAACAGTGAAAAGTAAACAGTTTAAATTTTAATATAAATGGTTCTGAAATTTTAGGTATTATTTGCTCCAATTAGAATTTCTTTGACTTTTGTGTTATGTGAAAAGATTTAATAAAAAGGGAAAAACAAAGAAAAAGGTAAAAAGATGAAAATAAAATTTAGAAAAATTTTATCATGAGTCTTATTTAAGCTGGTCATAATGTTTGACCAGTAAGTAGAATTTTTATAAACTTAGGGTCAAGTTAAATAAAATATGTATCTACTTTTTGGACTAAAAACAGTGAATCAAAAAGTAGGAAGAACAATAACCAATGTCAAGAAAAACCAAGAAAATTTACATAAATCCCTGGAGATATAATTCATCACTAGTAAAATTTTTATAATTAAATGAATTGAAATAAACCTCTTAAAAATTCAAATACAGTGGGTCCAAAATGTAAGGAAAACTATTGTCAGAATTTTTATACAATAATGGCTCATTCTTTTGATTTGAAAATTTCACAGTGACCCAATTATAAGGATTGAAACCTCTCCAAAAAGTTTCAAAAATAAATCCAAGAATATGAACCTGTCATTAAATCAAAAACCGAAATCAAAGTTTAGAACCAGAGTACAGTGTCAGAATTTTAACAAATTGGATAAAAGGAGATTTTGTCTCAAAATTTTCCAGTAGATGTACGACTCTCAGCAAGACTTAGTCAAAAAGTTTGGAAAAATCTGGATTTATTTTGGGGCTTAAACAAATGCGAAATCTAGAGTTTTCCCGTTCTGTCTTATCACATTAAACACGTCGTCTCGCCAACAAGTGGGCCCGGCCCTGTTGAAACGTTGACGTCTTTGGGCCAGCTGTGACGGTCGCCGCTCATCGCGATGGGCCCCGCCCCACCCCACCTCGCCTCACTCGCGTTTTGCTCTTCTTTTCTTCTCCTCTGGCCGAGCGGAGTCGCCGTCCCCGCTCGTCCTTTGCGTCCGATCTCCACTGCTCCCGTCCCGCAAGCTCGTTCTCCACGCTCGTGCTTGGGTTGCGCTCTCACGACGAAATCATTCGCGACTCGAGCCAAAACCAAAGCATTGCTCTTCTCTCATTGAGGGAGAGCGAACTCGAAAGGGGGAACTCGAAAAGGGGGGAATCGTCGAATCGGGTGAGTTCCTCCTCAATCCATCGAATCGATTCCACCCGAAGCGTCCTTAGTGTCCCAGGGTTACTGATCACTCGCCATTTTGGCTTCTTTTTGCTCGTAGCACCGCCGCACCGCCGTTCTTCTTCCTCACGGCCGGCGCACGGTGCCAGGCCGTTCCAGCTCATCTCCGACCTAGCTATCCGGTGAGTCTGCATCCCCTAGTGTTACTGTAGCTCAACTAGCTCTAGACCGCCGGAATCGTAGCCTCTAGCCAAGTTTTCGCCGTCGCGGTCATGGCGCCGCCGCACCCTCACGGTGGCGGCCACCTTCCCGGCCGCCTCCCGGTGAATGGGTACCACCCATGGGTGCGCACGGGTGTGCTGGTGCCCATGGTGCTGGCCATTCCACCGCGGCGGAGCTGCTTCGCCAGCGGTGAGCAAAGAACCGCGATGCTCTGATCTGAGTCGCTGACTGGCGGGTCCCACACGTCAGCGATGCTGGGGGTTTTAAACTCGTTTTTGGCGCGCGCAGGGAAACCGTTTCCTCCGAACGAAAACGTATTTTCAATTTTTGAATGAATTTCAGAAACCGGCCAAAATTCAAACGCTTGTAACTTTTGAATCGTCTAGCCAAATTGAGTGAAACTAATTTCTAAATTCGTATAAAATTCTGTAGTGTCAGAATATACAAAAATTTCTGAAGATGAGTAAGATGTGATTTTAGGAAAAATTAGAGAGGAGCTTAAGTGTAAATAGGGTGATATGAATAAAATATTTTTGGGATGATCCAATTAAGGAAAAGTAAATTTTTGTAGAGTCCCTGGGTTATGAGTATTCCAAATAAACAAAATGTTCCCATGATACCTTATTATATATATCATGTTTGCTCAAAAATGAATGCTAAGCATGAAAAATGAAATTAAGTAAATAAAAGAAAGGATTAAGGTTTGAATGATTAAAAGTTCATCCTATTGAGATATATATCATGGGAGTTGCTCATATGAAAATGCTTAGGCAAAAGTGTATGTGATAGTTGTTTAATTAAGAAAAACAATACTAGTTATAACCAAAATAAATGTAATTGCTATGAACAAGTTCAAAATAACTCAAATTCACTTTTAAAATGTTTTTAAGATCATGCCCTGATGTCAGGAAGAAAATGGATAAAAGATGTTGAATGGTTTAGTAATAAATGAAAGTGAAAGATTGAAAGGTTATAAGTTAGTTTTTGTGTTCATATAGCCCTTTTCAACATATGATAAAATGGATTATATGAATGAGAAGAAATCTAAAAATGGTAAAGAAGAACTTCTCAAAGTATATTCTAGTAGATTCTAGAAAAAGAATGACATCTTGTTAAGGTTTGTATGTAAAACAAGCTAAGGGAATGAGTCTACTTTTTATGTTTTGCTGAATGATTGAAACAACTAAGCTTTTTCAACTATGTGTAAAATAACTCATCCAAGTAATAAATTTTGGAAGAATAGTGTAGAAATGATAAGCAAAGTTTTTTCTACCAGATTCCAGAAAAATATTATGTTTTAGAGCTTTGGTTCACTTAGTTTTCATAAGTGTAATAACCTTAAGTGATATGATTTAGTCCTCTTTCCTTAGCCAGTTTTGTAGCCAAGTCTAGAGTTCAACCAAGCCTTTTCAACAATAGTTTTCAAGCTTCATCCAAACCCTAAAAGTTAAGAGAAGTTGTTAGATTTGATAATTAAAGTATGCTCTAGCTAATTTAAGACTTAAACTCTAATTTCTGTAGTTAATGGACATCAATCTTGTTAGGTTTATAACCCTAGATGATATAGTTTTTAAGTGCTCTTCTTGGAATCCTGAGGAAAACAGAGAAGGCTCTGGTTTCTTGGATTGTTGCATCCTCCCAAGAAGCAAATGAACAATCTTTTCATTTCAAATAGTTTTAACATCTATGATTCGATGTTTGAGTGCAAATATTTCATGAATAGCAACCTTCTGTTTAGTTCGGATTTTGCTTATCCATTTGTCTGTCTTTTTTCTTTTTGCCATTTGAAGTTGCTGATATTCGTTTGTTCTCTTGTTCTCGACGAGTAGAGACCGACATTATCGAAGAAGAAGACGACTGTTCTGCAGATCCGGATTTTATTCCTGACAGTGATTTGCAAGGCAAGCAACTCCTTGATCACGTTGAGCCTGATAATTCACCTACTTTATGTTGTTTTTGCTTATGTACAGTGCATCCGGATAATTCCCCCTAAAAGTGCTATTTTGGGGTAGAACTATAGTTAATCCTGTAAATTATGGTTTGTCTCAATCTGTATGGACTTGTGAACCTTGTAAACCTTAGATTGAGCTAGACATATTTAATGTCATGCTTGGGTATAATCGCTAGCATAATAATATTTCCCGCTAAGCCTCTCGTTGGTGTTTTCAGTCTTTTCAACCGTCATATAATCTTTTGGGAATTGGTTGATGATAATTTGCTAAAACCCTTAAACAAAACTATGGTTTGACGCTGGTGATTATTTGGCGCTAGCCGTTGTGCAAAAGGATATGCACGTAGCTAGGTGGAGTATCGCCGTGTCGGATTAAGGATCGAGCAAATGGGATGTTGTAGAACCATGTTTTCGCAACCACAAGGTCTTGTATGGGCGGTCTTAGCTTAATAAGTTGTTTAGATTTGGCTTTGCATCTATGGAAGGCGGGAGATTGCACAGCAGTCGGGTCAGTGCATGCAGCAGGGGTTTCTACATACCAATGCAACGTGTACGCCTTGCAAGCAGAGACGTGGTGTGTGTGTGACAAATGCGGATCCACGACTTGGGTGAGTGTCTCTGTCTTCGTGGCGAGGGTTAACGTCCCGGGCTGGTGTAAAGCCATATCTAAATAATGTAACAGCTTTGTATGATCTCCTTGCCGACACACCGAAGGAAGTGTGTTAACTGGCCTGGCAAAAGAGGTCAATCATTCCTTGTGGGTAAAGTGTACACCTCTGCAGAGTGAACAATATGATCGATTAGCCGTGCCCACGGTAATGGGCACTTGGGGAAAATCCTCCCAATGCTAGAGTTTTGGTGATTTCCAAAATGGGTTGGGGTTTTGGAAACTGTTTTTCAACCATCTTTTGTGTCAAAGGATCGACACCGGGGTTATATGCAGTCGGGTAGACTGGGTTGAAAATCTGGAATATTTGCTTATCATTCTGTCTTTCAATTGCTTTTATTAAAATACGATGTTGCAATCTATTATGCTTACTCTTTTAATATTTCATGCAATCGCAAAATAACCATAGCTCGCCCATTGCTCACCGCATAATTATTTATTTGCATCTGTGAACCAATATAAGTCTTGCTGAGTACCAATGTACTCAATCTTGCATCTGTTGTCTCAGAGGAAGAAGACTGCGATTTACCGGACGACGCGTTCTTTCAGGCAGGTCTCGGGGGTTTTGACGATAGTCTCTTCTAGGTTGCCTAGTCAGTGCCTGAGGGTTTAGTGGGCAACCGCAAGGCTGTTTGGAGTTTTAGTTTCCTTTTGGTTTCTGTTTTTATTTCCATTGTTAAAATGGTTTAAATTTGTACCGATCTCTGTATAATTATTTCAGTTATGTAAGTTCTTCTGTGTGTTTGCGTGTATGATTTTGATACGAATGTTGTAAACATGTGAGTGCTAGCTACTGATCCAGGGAATAGCACAGTAATCACATGGAGTTTCCTGTTCATCATTACGGGGTCTCACAGAGGTGGTGTATTTTACCGCTTGAACTGGCTTCAGTTGTTCGGACTGACAAGCACGGCCCACGACGTCAGTGAGGGAAAGCTGGGGAGGCGACTAGGGCGTGGCGGCGGCGTCTCTCCGGCGAGATTCCGGCGAGGGGGAGGGCAGCTAGAGCATGAGCTCAACAAGGCGCATTGTAAAAGCCTCAAAAATTATAAAATAAAGGAAAATGAATTAAAAATATTTTGTGTATTATTTATGAAATTTCTGAATTTTCTGGATTTGTTGGGTATTCTTTTGGTTTTTCCTTAATACAAGAAAGTGAATTAAAGAATATAGTAAATGGAAAAGGGTAAAAAGTAAAAATGCCAAGTAAACAAAAATTTACAAAAGTGATAACAAAAATCTGAGTGCTCTCCACAGCTTAGTTAAGTTGGTGGAAGAGCTGGATTAATTAAAATAATAATTAATCAAGTAAATCATATAAAAAGGAAATCAGGGTAAAATGGTAAATGAATTTGGTAAAAATCCCTGTAAGCTATCCTAACTCAAGAATTTTACCTTGCCGACATCAACACAGTTTCAACCTCCAGTAAAAATATTAAGAATTTACTAATTCATATTATAATTTTAAAAATTCAAAAACAGTGAAGAAATAAATTGGAAAACAGTAATGTCAGAATTATTAAAAATGCAATATTAATAAATAAAATATGAAATTTTTACAGAAGGTATAGAATACCATTTCATACTCTGATAAAATTGTTTATAAAATATGAACTTCATTTCGATCACAAATTAAACCAAAAACACAATCAACAGAACAGCAACAGCTGCGTTGTCAGAATTGTTTAAAATTCTACATGCATCATAAAATAGTGAAAATATTTCATGAGTCTGGTAATTTCCCTGCCGGCCTAGAGTAAACTTTTTAAAATTTTTCATATCGGTTTGACCATCGAAATCTCCGTTTCTATTCCGTTCTATCCCGAGCCTTCGGCCGAGTTCCTTTGCTTGTGTCGCTGACATGTGGGCCCGGTTTGTGAGTCGGACAAGCCTGTCGGCACTCGCTACCACCTGGCCCCCGTGTGTGAGTGACTCGTTCACATTCTTCTCCCCCTCTCCCTGCTCTCTCTCTCGCGCTGAGACGAGCGTCTCGGTTCTTCTCGCACCCGCGCCCAAACCGACCTTCCCTCGCCATATAAAAGCTCCTCGTCTCGTCGCAGCCGACCCAGCTAGCCCCAGTGCAACCCATTCCGCCGCTGCCTTCGTCTTCTTCCCTGTCTCCGGCAAAACCCGAAAAAGGGGAAAAACTACCGTTTCGCCGCCACAACCCATTCCACTTCAATTCCTCCGAGCCGAAGCTTCCTTGTGACGCCAGGAACCCATCCCGAGCTATGGTTGAAGCTCTTCTTCCCCGACGAGCCGCCGCACCCCGCTTCTTTCTCCGCCGTCGCCGCGCACGGTGAGAACCCATTTTCAAGCATTCATTCCTTTGAGCAAGTAGCAAAATAGGATCCTTGTAGTCCACTGATGCTTTTGGTGGTGATCTTCAAGCTCGGGGAGGTCTCGTTTTGCGAAATCGCCGACTAGCCGTGAGCACCGCCGCCCCTCTCCGGTGGAACCACCCTTTCCGGCCACCTCCGGTCGCCGCGCCACCGCCCAAGTGTGCGCGCAGGTCCACTGAAGCTCGGAGTGGAACCGATTCCGTCGCTCCGGCGCTAGTTCGCCGCCGGCAAGCTTGGCTTGCCGCGCCCCTATCCTGGGTCACTGCCAAGCGGGCCCAGCCTGTCAGTCACTCGCGCCAAAGCACTGAGCTGCGTCGCCGACTAGCGGGCCAGCCGGTCACCGCACTCGCGCGCCCGATCATTGCCGCGTGGACCAGTGTCGACCTCTCGCAGAGCCGCACCATCGACATGCGGCCCGCTGTCAACCTCGCGGCGTGTCGCAGACGCCATGGGCCAGCGTGTCAACAGCAGCAGCGGGCGCCGGTCGCTGATAGTGGCCCCCGCCTGTCAGCGCCTCGGCGCAGTCTCGCTGAAAAGGGAAAGCGCGTTTTCCCTCGCGAAAGCGTACTTTCCATTTTCGGCAGTTTTCCAATTTTCAGTATTTTCAAAACCTAGAGTATTCAAATTTAAATATCTTTTGAACTAACTATCCAAATTTAATGAAATAAATTTCTAAATTCATCTAAAATCATGTAGATTCAGAATATTCAAAAATATTTCAGAATTGAATTATATTTTAATTTTTCTTTTAAATTCAAAGGAAAGGTTAGAAATATGTCATATATGGAAATTTTGCAAATGACCTCCAAATTTAGTAAAATAAATTTTGTTAGAATCCTTGTAATATAAGGAACCAGAATATGTAAAAATACCTAGGGTTTGTTATAAGAAAAACTTAAGTTAATAAATATGTGGTTAAATAATACAATAATGGTTCAAATAGATTAAATCTTTAAATTGTAAATGAGAACAAATAATTCATGTAACCATTTCTGAATTTGTGAAGTTATTTTATTTGAATATTTCCATCTGATTTCTTTTTGGCCCTATTGAAATTTGGTATTTATTATGTGTTGCCATACGACGTGTAGAACCCAACGAATCCGGTACATTCGACGAACAGGAGTTCGAAGTCGAGGATAATCAACAAGGCAAGCAAACCACTTTGATCATATTGAACCCAGTTTTATAAATGTTTTCATTAAATATTTTACTGCATACTTTATTAAAGTCTGCTATATTTCGGGTAATGGTAGTTGTACAAGTAGACTTATGGAACTTCCTTGATAAGTAGAAAATTGTGAACCTTGAAAACCCTAGAATAGCTTAGGCATTATTTAATGTCAATATGGGTTACTCACATTTAGTGACATGCTTAGTGAAAGCTTAAATGAACATAAAACTGTGACATGATTAAAGACTTTGGACATGACATTTAAATGGGTATGACCATTTTTGTGGTTGGTATTTTGGATGGAAAAATGAAAATAAAAATATGGTTTAGATGCGGGCAATTATTGGCAATAGCCGGGAGTGCATGATTTTGCACGTAGTGTAGGGTGGAGATTATTGCCCGTGTCAAGTTAAGGACCGAACTATGGGTTGTTTTCAGGCCAAGAATATCCATACAACCACAAGTGCTGGTATGGGATAGCTCTAACTTATTAAGTTGTTTAAAACTAGCTTTGCACTTGGAAGGCCGGAGTAGTACGAGCTGTTTCTTAATGAATTGCTCGACGGGACGTCCACACCGAGGTGATCATGGATTAAACGTCTACCAATATAACGGTGTATGCCATACTGTGGTTAGTTCCATCATTTCTATGCTCTGAGTTCTTACGCCACAGAATGGGTTTATCGTCACTGTGCTGGTGCAAAGTTAGGATTAAATAATGTAACAGTTATAACATGACTCTCTGCGGTACACCAAAGGAAGTGTGCAAATGTGGATTGCTCAAAGAGTCAGTAATGTCTTGTGGGGAAAGCTGTATACCTCTGTAGAGTCTAAAACTTGGTAAAGTCATCACATAGTTAGCAGTTTTGCTTATTTTCATAAAATATGGTTTCTACCATGTGTTAGAAATTTCCACTGTGTGTCGGTGGAAACTGATTTTGAATATGGTCGTTATACCCAGGCATTTGTGATTTATTTACGCTTACATTCTATCACTTTCAGTATTAAATTACTTTTATTTAAAATTCCGTTTTGCAATCTATTATTCTGTATTTACCATTCAAACTGGCTTTATGCAAAATTAACTTTAATAGCCTTCCATTGGAATGACCTGCATGTATTTTAGGATTTGCATGTCTTGCGAGTACGTAAGTACTCAACTTGCCCATGTTGATGTTTTTAGGTGAAGAATCAGATTTCCCCGATGATTCATACGTTGATGCAGGGTACGGGGAATTTAGCGATGAATTTATCTAAGGATTTTTCCCTTGTCAGTTGCCTGTGGAACAATGGGTTAAAAGGCATACTACAAGAAGTTGTCTCCACCGCAGTTTTACTTTTGGTATTGTAAAAATAATATGTAATCTTACTTCCGCTGTGTAATAAAGTTTGTGTATGACTGTGATATCAATTTGTATTTGTGCGTACTAGCCACTGATCATGGGACTAGTACTGTATGCACATGGTATCCATTTTTTGTATTTATTATCAAAAATGGGGGCCTTACACGCATCTTCCAGTGGGTCTCAACGCCGGCGTTGATGGCCTGAGTAGCGCGCCACCGTGAGCTCGGGGCAACTCAAATGGCGGCACGGCAGGAAGAAAAATCAGCTCGGCTCGAGTCAAATTGATGAGAGATTGAGCAAAAAGGGTTCTTGGGGATTCTATCTTACCACTTGGTTGGTCTGGAGAACGACTGGAGCGGGCTGCCACCGAGTGGCCTAATCTGGAGAAGAAAGCGGCGGTGGTGACGGTGTTGCGTGTGAGATGGGTTGAAGATGAGATGCGGCTTAGGTTCAGGGATGCAAGAGGGTTCTTGGTGCCAAAGGAATTTGGAATTGGTTCACTGGATTGGTTTAGATCATCGACTTCCCTTTCGGGTTCCTTGCGGCCATGACGAGGAAGAGAGGAGACTGACTGAAGTGTTGGGTTCAGGAAATGGTCAAGAAGGTAAAGGAGCTAAATGCGACACTGGAGGGATGCTTATAGCCTAAGAAGGTCGGTCTCTCCAGTACGTGAACGCTTGATCGGTCTTTCGGCTCGGTTCTGTTCTTATTGGCGAGGTGGCGTGAGCTCTGTTCAGTCCAGGACGATGCAAAACAGTCAGCGGTATGGCGTGGAAAGGCCAAGGATGAACGTGTCTGCAATCGATCGCTCGGGCGACGCCACTAATGCAACGAATCAGCGACGAAGGCGCAAGACCGAGGAAGAACAGAGCGGCACAGGGAACGCTTCGGTTGGAAGGAAAGAAGAAGAAGATGGGTGGCTGACATTGGGGTCAGGGTCCACCGGGCAGGGAGATAGGGGCTTCTCCGATGCTTCAGCGAACGACTGCAGTAGGGAAAATGGGCCCACCTAGTAGTGACAGACAATGAGATTAGGGGATGAGGCTGGCCAGGACAAGTCCATGTTGAACATTAAAATGCCCAACAATTCAAGTTGAAAAGTTGTGCAACTTTTTGCATGAGGTCTACTAGTAGTGGTTAGCTCCCAGTAAAATTTTGGGACCAAAATATCCTATAGTAAATTTATAAAAATTCTGACATGATGATTTTCATATTTTCAAAGCCTCTATTTTTGAATTTTTATAAGGTTTAATGACATGATAAACTCCTGAAATTTTTACCAGAAGTAGATTCTGCTCTGAGGGTGCCATGGAAATTTTTATGGCTCTAGATAAGTTTCTAAGATTTTGTAGTAATTCTGACTTCTACTATTTTTAGTCAAAAGTGTGGTCATTCAACTCATTTATTCATATTCCTGTGCATAAAAATTTTTATTTATTGACTTAACTGTTTTACCAGCATGGCTAAGGTTCCATGGTAAATTTTTCTAACTTTTTACTTTTACCATTTTATCTTCTTACCATTTTCCATTCATTAATTTTATTTGTTGGATTTTTTATTTAAAGCATAAATCCAAGGAAATCCAAATAAAAACCAATGATGTTAAGAAAACTCAGAAATAATCATATTCAAATTCAATTAATTATTTTCATATTATTAGAAATTTCGGGATGTTACATTATCTGGAGCTGTAAAAATTGTCATAACATCCTCAAGACATTATTTACATCTGGTAAAAATATTAGAAATTAATAATGTAATTTAAGGCCTTTTAAAATTCAAAAATAGAGACCTTAAAAATCTGCAAAATAGAATGTTAGAATTATTATAAAATAAATACATAATATTTTAACTTGAAATTTTTATTGGAGAATCCTTAACCTAAATAAAACTCTTAATAAAAGTTTCAAAAAAAATATTATCATTTGTGCCCTTAAATAAATCAAAACTCGAAATGACAATTCTAGGCAGTGAACAGTGTTAGAGTTTTTATAAATTAACTATAGGATATTTTGGTTCCAAAATTTTACTGGAGGCTAACAACTACCAGGAGACCTCAGTCAAAAAGTCTCAGAAAATTTGGGCTGTGATTGATAGCCGTTTTAATGCCTAACATGGCACTGTCCTGAAGCCTTATCCCTTTATCTCATTTTCCACCTCTTACATGTGGACCAATTTTACCTGTTCGAGCTCTTTTGCCAGGGGCAACCGACCCAGTCTTTCCTCTCTGCCTCTGCCCGGTGGTCCCTATCCCCACTCGTCAGGCTCCCCTTCTCTCCCCCGTTCTTTTCCTTGCGGAGACGCGCTGCTCGGTCAAGAACTCCCAATCACTTCTCTGTCTTGCGCCTCTCTCCAACGACTCAGTGCACCCACTCGCCTTGCCCACAAAACCGGGCCGCCGTTTGCACCTCCCATTCAAACCCTGTGAAGCAGTCTCGTGCCGCCTATAAATACCGCAATTGCTTCGCACTGAGTCCTCTTCCCTTTCCTTAGCTATTCTCTGAACCAAACCCAGAAGCCGTAGCTCCTTTCTTCGCCATTGTCGCTAGACACCTAAAGAGAGGGCAAACACCTAATTTAACCTCAGCGGTAAATCATCCATTAATCCATTCGGATCATAGCATCCTCATAGTACCCTTAACTAAATCTTTTTCTTAATGTCAGCCTTCTTTAGTTGAATCACAATCGTCGCACTGTTTTTCGTCTTTGAGTCGGGCAAACGGCGGTGGAGCCCTGCGATACATCCCAGGCCACACTATCAGGTAAAAACAAACTCATACGCGTCATGATACTCACCTACCCCGATTTTCCAATGATTGGACTCTTCTTCTACCCCTCCAGCTAGATTCACCATCTCTCGCCACCATCAGGTGCATAATGGTGCACTGATGCTCACCGTGCCCTCGCTTTCGCCGGAGCTCCGCCGCGCCTTCGACGCCGGCAAGATGCCCTAGAGCCTCCCCTGCTTCGGCCCACTACCAGGTTGGGCCGAAATGTCAGCCAGCCAAGGGAGATTCAAAGAACACCAGTGAAAATAGAAAGGCGTTTCCAGTTTAGAGAAAACGTATTTTGCAATTTTGGTTTATTTTCCAAAGCCGAGTCAATTCATTTGGCTATAACTTTTGAACCGTAGATCCAAATTGAATAAAATAAATTTCTATATTCATGTAAAATCAAGTGTCTTCATAATATGCAATAATATTTTGAAAATGATCTCTGGGTAAATTTGAAATTCAAATTTGAATAGAAGGCCTAAAGATATGCTACATATAAAAATGTTGCAAACGAGCTTAGAATTGAATGAAACCAATTTTAAGGAAATCCTTAGACTTCCAGGAACTCAAATATATAAAATTATTTAGATTTAAACTTTGTTTGAATCATTTTTACATTAGAGGTTGTTCTCAATACTATAAATATTCAAAAATATAGAATTTGTATAAAAGAGATCCAAAATGAGTAGAATTGATTTCTAAATACTAGTATATCAGTAGGCTACCTTAATATGCTGAATTGATTTAGAAATGAACTTGATTTAAACTTACTTTATGAATAGTAAATGATCCAAATGAATGTATAATTATATATATGCGTATGTTAGCCAGCAGTAATATGTACATACATATATAAATTTCAAAATGAGTTATGAAACTGAATTATTGTTGCTAAAATGTCTTTGAATAAAGCAATAAAGTATTATATAGGTACAAATTTAATCTGCATAAAGATCATAAGTTTTCTCCATGTAAAAGAATATATATATATATAATGAAGAGCAAAGTCATGATAAGAAACTATATTCTAAATATCTAATGTAATCAAACTATTTTATCCAGCAAGAATCATTACAATAAAGTCATAATCAACACTTAACCAAATAGTCAAAGTTTCAATACATGTATAATTTGAATACTTATAACTTTCACAAAGAAACTCCAAATTTGACAAAATCAAATCCTAGTAACCTGAAAAATAATATCCTTGCTGTTTACGTAAAAATATATTATGTTTGTGTAAATTTGAAGTAAGCCAATATCAGGCCTTAATGATCACCTATATGGAAAACATCTCGGATAAAAGCAAAATATTGTGGAACCAACTTTAAAACACTCTTAGAGTCATCCCCTATTAATGCCTAAAAAATGGTTAAATAATCTTATAAGGTGCAGTCGCAAACTTAAATCTAAAACTAAACCTTTGTCGCGTAGATTTTAGAAACACTTAAGCCTTTTTGACAGCCCATAGAGTATCTCGTCTAAATGCAAATATTATGAAGATCAGTTTAGAAATGTTTTTAGTATATGGACTACCATAGTCTAGAAAAATATTCTTGTTACAACTTACTTTTCAACTAAATCCTGCTAGTTAAATACCTCTTGTTATGGTCAATGTAACCCTTAATATCATATAAGCTATTTCAGCGATGAATATCAGATCTCGTCCAAATCCTAAAATTTATGAAATCAGCTTAGGATTGCTATCTAAAGTATAGACCACCTTATTCCGAAAAAATAATCTCTTTTCATCATGTTCTGCATATAAATCATGTCACCCAAATAACCCTAAGTATTATGATTTATGAACTTGATAATATAAATAAGCAAACTTGGCAATAATGAAGAAATCTATAGTTAATATATTTGTATCGCCAGAACCTTCTCCAAGACCATAAAAATAAGGCCAGTAGCCTAATCTTGTAAATCTAACCCATATAAATCGTTTTCATACAAAAATGCTTAAGGCTAAGTGCTATTCTCACAACCCTTTAACTAGTATCTTAATTCTATTAATCCAAATAATTTTAGCATCTAGAATTCGAAATAATAAATGCAAGAATTCATAATTTTAGCCTCTTGAATTCGTAAGTCAAGAATAGATAATCTATAAAACAATCCGTGTTTTGTTCAACCTAAAAGTTGTTATCGATATGAATGCTTATTTATCCGGGAAACAAGATGTAAAATCATGCAGTTCAAACCCTAAAATATTCCTATTTTCTGCAGTAAATCTTTATTTGATTTTATGTCTATTTTCTTTTTGCCCTTATTAAAGTTGGATATTTGCTATATTTCCGATTGAACGACGTGTAGAATCTGACGTCTCTACCTCCGTCGTCGGCTCCGTTAGGTGCATCCTCAGCTTTGTCGTAAGCAATAAATAAGGAAGGCAAGCACCCCCTTTGATCATATTGATCCCAGTATTTAATATTCATTGTGTTTATTAAAATATTTCATGCATGCATTTACTTTCTGTAAACTTGTTATTTTGTGGTATTGGTAGTTATACCTGTTGTCTCATGAAACCTCCTTGATAAGTGTGGACATGTGAACCTTGATAACCATAGATTAAGGATAGACAGTACTTAATGTTATCATGGGTATATACGATTTCATAATTAACCATGCTTAGCCATGCTCTAGTATCAATGAGGTAGATGATCAGATATAAATTGTTTTATGAGAAATGGAAAATGTTGGATATGACACTGTTGGTTACTGGTATTTTGATTAAAAACAAAAATCAAAACTATGGATTTGACGCGGGCGATTATTGGCAATAGCCGGATGTGCAGTGGGATTTGCACGTAGTGTAGGGTGGGGTATCGCCCGTGTCACAGTAAGGACCGAGCAATGGGACGCTATTGATCCAAGAAACCCGTACAACCACAAGTGTTGGGATGGGGCAGCCTTAAACCAATTAAGTTATCTAGTTTAACTTTGCACATTAGTAGGCCGAAGTAGTTCGGGCTCTCCCTTCAAGGTTTGCTCGACGGGGTGCCCACACCGAGGTGTTGGGAACAACACTTACCAATACAATGGTGTACGCCATGACAATGGGAAGTTCCAACATTTCTATGCTCTGAGTTCTTCCATCATAGCATGGGTTCAACATCCCGGTGCTGGTGCAAAGTTAACTTAGATAATGTAAAGGTTTTCGTCATGAACATTCTGGCCACACGCCAAAGGTGCGTGAAACATTGTAAGGACCCGAATCCACTGATTCGAACCCACTGTGTTTACCGCACTAGTCCCAGGATCAACGCTAGTGCACACAGCTCAACATTGGTATATATCACATCATACTCAACGATAATAGAATAATAGTTCATTTATTGATATAGCTAAATGTATGATCTTATGACCAACTTACATTATTAAGACACGCAGGGCAAGACTAAAAATATAAGCTAATAATTAAGCAGCGGACAGAAGAAAACGTAGATAGCTCATCAATTCACCACAGGCAACCGACAAGGTTCGGACCCTAATGACTCGTGTCTTCCTGGACCTCCTCTTCCAACACAGGTGTAGATTCTTCAACTGTTGATTATTGTTATTTGGCAAGGGTGAGTACTTAAAGCACTCAACAAGTTGTGCACAGAATGCAATTCTAGGTATCTATATGTAAGGCTTATTCCAATGGATAGGCTATCATGGCTATTTTGCAATAAGCAGCATTTAGGAACAAATATAATAAATAGATTGTAAAGATCAGAAACAAATAACAATAATAAATAAGTTCAGTATTTCTCAAGTAAACTAAGTTTCCAATCCTAAGTCAATTTCCACTTTCCATATGGCATTCTGCCATCCCAACCAAGTTGTCCAATTAATTAAGCTAACCGTTAACTGTAATTCCCGAGCATTGCTCAATACCGCGAGCACGGCTATTGCGGTTCTGATGCGGCGTGGAACGAGGAACTCAACGCACCCGACGGCTCCTTAAATAGGCGCACGGAGGGTCGTGCGAGCGGAGGACACGGACTCCGAGTCCACCGGAGACACGGCGGCAGCGGCAGAAGAGTCCGAAACGGAGACGACAGACGAGAACCCTCCGATTTCGGATCAACGGTCACACCTCGCTGCAACGTGGCACCATCGTCGCCGATCCAAAGATCCAACGACCCGCGAGGCTAGGGTTTCCTACGCGCCTACTGCCGTCGGATGATGATCCAACAGCCGACGACAAATCTTCTAGAAGCTGGGCCTAGCGGGCTACGCGAGTGGGCCGGCCTGCCATAGAGATGGGCTACGGCCTGATACTATTCCCAGGTTTTTCCGGATTTTAACTAATAAAATAATTTTGGTAATTCAATTAATCAGTTTTAAGCAGAAATAATATCAGGAAAAATGCAAGAAAAATCTCAAAAATACCTTGAGACATTCTGGACTCAAATAAAATATTTTTGGAAAAACTTGATTTTAACTTTGCATAAATTTAAATAGATTTGAACAAAAGGTCAATATTCATAATTTAAAATTAATTCAAATAAAACCAGAAAAATCCAAATAAATTCCAGAAAATCATAAATGCACATTTAAGCAATAAAATACTATTTGGGCAAATTTTTGGGATGTTACAAACCTCCCCCCTTAACAGAATCTCGACCCCGAGATTCAGGGCTAACTAGAGAATAGGTTCGGGAATTCTGACTTTAAATCTTCTTCACGCTCCCAAGTGGCTTCACTTTCGGAATGATTGCTCCACTGAACTCTGCAAAAGCGAATAGACTTGTTTCTGGTCTTGCGCTCCATAACATCCAAAATTTTGGTCGGTTGCTCTTTGTAAGTCAAATCTTCTTGCAACTCTATTGCATCCAACGGGGTTTGCTCTGTTGGCACTCTGAGACATTTCTTGAGTTGCGACACATGGAATACATCATGCACTCCTGCCAAAGACTGAGGTAACTCTAACTGATAAGCTACTTCTCCTCGACGGCTCAAAATCTTAAACGGACCAATATATCTTGGTGCAAGCTTCCCTTTAACGTGAAATCTTTTAAAGCCCTTAAGAGGGGTAACCCTGAGATACACATAATCTTCTGGTTCAAAACTCATATCTCGACGACGGTTATCTGCGTAGCTTTTCTGTCTTGACTGTGCTATCTTCAACCTTTCTCTGATCATTGCGACTTGATTTTCGGCTTCCTCGAGAATATCTGGCCCAAAAACCAAACGTTCTCCTGTTTCGTTCCAATTCAACGGAGTACGACAAGCACGTCCATACAACGCCTCAAATGGTGATATCTGCAAGCTAGCTTGGTAACTATTATTGTAACTAAATTCTGCATATGGCAAACACTTATCCCAAGATGTAGCATAAGCTAAAGCACAGGCTCTCAACATATCCTCTAAAATCTGATTTACTCTTTCAGTCTGACCATCTGTCTGCGGGTGATATGCTGTACTAAAATTCAAACGAGTCTCCATTGCTTCATGCAACTTGTTCCAAAATCTCGAGGTAAATTGGGTACCTCTGTCTGACACAATTTTCCTGGGCACCCCATGCAAACATACAATCCTTGACATATACAACTCTGCTAAACGATCTCCCGAGTAAGTGGTCTTTACCGGGATAAAATGAGCGACCTTGGTCAAACAATCCACAATAACCCAAATGCAATCGTAACCTCTCTGAGTTTTAGGTAAACCGGTGATAAAGTCCATTCCGATTTCCTCCCACTTCCATTCCGGAATTTTCAACGGCTGCAACAAACCAGCTGGTCTTTGATGCATGGCCTTTACTCTCTGACATACATCGCATAGAGCAACATGCTCAGCCACCTCACGCTTCATATTAGGCCACCAAAATCTTTCTCTCAAATCTTGATACATTTTGGCACTTCCCGGATGAATTGAGTACTTAGAATCGTGAGCTTCCTCAAGAATCAGTTGCTTCAGCTCCTTTTTATCCGGCACACAAATTCGGCCTTTGCAGAACATGGTTCCTTGCTCGTCTAGAGTGAAATCCACGGCTAGGCCTTCCTCCTTTTTAGCCTTGATCTTAGAAATTTTATCGTCATCTTTCTGGCCTTCTCTAATCTGATCCTCCAGTGTTGGCTTTACTTCTAGTGCGGCTACCATTCCTTGCGGCACAACTTCCAACCTTAGCTTCTGAAATTTCTTACATAGCTCTGGTTGATCTTCCATTGTCAATGTATTCACGCTATGGCTCTTTCAGCTCAGAGCATCTGCTACCACATTGGCTTTTCCGGGATGATAATGAATTCCCACATTATAATCCTTAATTAGCTCCAGCCACCTTCGCTGTCTCATATTAAGATCTGCTTGAGTGAATATGTATTTCAGGCTCTTATGGTCTGTATATATCTCACATCTATTTCCTATGAGATAATGGCGCCATATCTTCAAAGCATGCACTACGGCAGCTAACTCCAAATCATGTGTTGGGTAATTCACTTCATGCGGTCTTAACTGTCTCAATGCATAAGCAACGACTTTGCCTTCTTGCATTAACACACACCCCAGGCCTTGCTTTGAAGCATCGCAATAGATATCAAATCCATTCTGCACATCTGGCAACACTAACACGGGGGCTGTCGTCAAACTCTTCTTCAGTTCCATGAAACTCTTCTCGCACTCTGGCGTCCATGCAAACTTCTTTTCTTTCTTCAACAACTGCGTAAGGGGTTTAGCAATTGTTGAGAATCCTTCTATGAACCGACGGTAGTATCCCGCCATTCCCAGAAAACTACGGATCTGAGTAACAGACTTCGGTTGCTCCCAATGCAACACTGCGTCCACTTTGCTTGGGTCGACTGCCACTCCTTTAGTAGTCATTACATGACCAAAGAATTCGACTTTCACCTTCCAAAATTCACACTTGCTAAACTTAGCGTACAGCTGATGCTCTCGCAGCCTCTCTAACACCATCCTCAGATGTTCTGCATGCTCTTCCTCTATCTTTGAGTACACCAAGATATCGTCTATAAAGACTACAACAAACTTATCCAAATATTCCATGAAAACCTTATTCATCATGTTCATGAAATATGCTGGGGCATTTTTCAATCCAAATGACATGACTGTGAACTCATAATGTCCATATCGCGTCGAAAACGCAGTCTTAGGCACATCCTCCGCTCGGATCTTCAACTGATGGTATCCCGAAAGAAGATCTATCTTGAGAAAACTCGGCTCCTCTTAATCGATCAAATAAATCATCGATCCTGGGCAACGGATACTTGTTCTTGATCGTTACTTCATTAAGTGCATGATAATCAATGCACATCCTAAGACTTCCATCCTTCTTACGAACAAACAAAACTGGTGCTCCCCATGGTGATGAACTAGGTCTAATGAAACCTTTCTCTTGCAGTTCCTCAATCTGCTTTTTCATTTCCACCAACTCATCGGTAGGCATCCGATATGGTCTCTTTGATATCGGTGCTTTACCTGGTGCCAACTCGATAACAAACTCGATATCGCGGTCTGGCGGCAGTCCTGGTAAATCTTCTGGAAACACATCCGGGTATTCTCTGACTACTGGCACATCTTCTATGCTGATGGCTTGCACGCTGTTGACCACTAACTGCCCATCACGAACTGCAGTCGCTTGAAATTCTACCTTCTTACCACTAGGGCCTTCCAGTGATACAATCCTCCGGTCACAATCCAAAACGGCCTTATGCTTAGACAGCCAATCCATTCCAAGGATAACGTCTAGGGATTGCGCATCTATCAAGATAAGATTGGCTAGAAATTCTATCCCGTCCATAAGCACTTAGCTCCCAAACACCCAAGGCTAGATCTAAGCTCCGATCCTGGGGCTTGGACTAAGAGCACACACTTAAGATTCACCACTTTAAGTCCATTCTTGGTTGCAAAACTTTGAGAAACAAACGAATGCGAAGCTCCAGAATCAAACAAAACTGTAGCGGGTACTGAGTTAACCAGAAACTTACCCAGTACGATGTCTGTAGCCTCTTGAGCTCCATCTGCGGTGATGTGGTTGATCCTCCACGCACTGTGGATTGCGGTGTTGCTCCAGCTTGACCTGGCGCACGATTTCCTCCTGAGGCTGGTGCCTTGGCAGGTGTTGTTCCCAAGTTGAAACGAACCGGCGTGATGCCTCCCTTCTGTGGACACCTATTAGAGAAGTGCCCTGGCTCATTGCATGTATAGCATCTTTTCACTGCAAACTGCTGACTCCCTGCTGGTGCATTGTTGCCCTGTGCTGGTGCATTGATGTCTTATTCACGGCTGGCGGTTGGAATCTGGCAAACTGCTGTGGTGACATTCTCAAACGTAGATGGTTTGGACATCCACCCTGATTAGTCATCAAGCGCTTACGGTTTTCACTCAACTCTTTGCGCTTATCCTCTAGGATCAAAGCCTTATTAACTAGCTCCTGAAAATCTAGAAAATTGTGGGTGATCAGTCCCACCTGCAGTCCTGAATTCAGTCCCTTCATGAAACGAGACTGTCTAGCTTTATCTGTCGCTACGTCTTCGGGGGCATAGCGAGCTAACTGGGTAAATTTATTCAGATACTCGGCCACTGGTTGGCCTCCTTATTTTAGAGCCCTGAACTCTTCCTTCTTGAGATCCATCATTCCCTCTGGAACATGGTATTGGCGGAAAGCGGTAGTGAACTCCACCCAAGTAATCTCTTGCGGGGTTCCTTGTGCGGCACAATAATTTTCCCACCATTCTGCGGCGGTTCCTTCCAGTTGATGAGAGGCGTAGAGCACCTTCTCATTGCCTTCACATTGCGTGATGTGCAGCTTCTTCTCAATAGTCCTAAGCCAATCGTCGGCTTCCAAAGGGTTCACATTTCCTGAAAAAGTTGGTGGCCGAGTCCTCATGAAATCTGACAGTTTGGAGTAAGTTCGAGGTCCCCCATTGTTGTTCTGAGCTGCATGGTTGTTGTTGGTTGTCGCTGCGTTGGTCATCTGCTGCATCATAGTCTGCATCAGTTGAGTCTGCGCGACAAGAAACGCTCCCAGATTCTGCATGTCGACTGGCGGTGGTTGAGGGCTGCCTCCGTCATTGGGATTGTCATTCTGGCGCAGTCCACTTCCTGAAGCACCGTTGTTCCCTCGAGTATTCACCATCTGATGATTGCCTCTTGGGTTAGGAAAGGTAGATGTAGCATAGATAAGAAGCAAGAATTTCTAAAGCGGGGAGATAGGTTATACCCAAACTGAAATAATTCTTTATTTATTCTTGGTATGGTGCTTATTTAAGCCTACAAGCTTTGCAACACATCGCACACTCAAGACACAAAGAAGCAAACTAAACACGAAACCTTAACGTCAACTAAAGAGGTAAAGATTAACTTAAAGGCGCGACTCAACACTCGAGTCTCAACACAGCTCCAAGGCTGACTCTCACTCATCCAGCCACCCTGGCTGAGACTGATCCGGCGGGTGAGCTGGCATAGGAGCGAACCTATCCTGATGACCTACTGCTGGCTCCTCCGCAACAACAGGGTCTGCACTCTCCTCTGGCTCCCACTCTCACTCCTCTGGATCCTCCTCGGACTCCCCAGCTGGCTCCTGAACTCCTCGAGTCACGCGCTTCAACTCGTCCTCGACCGCCTCTAGGGCCTCTCCCAGCTCAGTGATCATCCCGATGGCTGAAGCACGGGTCACCTCAAGCTCCTGCTCTGCCACTCTGAGTGCCTCGTACACAGTCTCCAGCTCCTGAGTAGTCTCTCTCATATGCTCCTCCTGGGCAAGGGCGAACTCCGCAAGGTGTGTTGTCGTAGCACACTCGTCCTCCACGATCCGTCGGCTTCGGCACGCTTGAACGTCTGGGTGAAGTCGGAACATTGAGTCGTGAAGCTCGTCGGCGTAGTCACGGCAGACACGGCGAAGAGCAAGTCGGGCAACCTCCTGAATTGCAACCTCGTACGAGAATCTTTTGGCGGAGATGTTGATTGGCCTGCTAGCTTCCTCATTCTCCCGAGCGTAGATAATCAGCTTGCAAATAAATCCTCGGTGTACACCATTAACTGACCAGCTGCCTCCTCGATAAAGCGGACGATAGAAGCCTCCAAGCGTCTGAAGAACTCTCCACAGCTCCATGGCGTAGCCACCAGCTGACTCCTCGAAGGTTGGAATGATCGGCATCTGCTCCACAAGAACTTTGAATAAGTTCTCCACCCGAAACGGCAAGTAAAACGGTAAATTCAGCAAAGGCGAGAAGTAGAGAATGAGATGAGTCAAGAGTGTTTTATTAGTCAAGTTTAAATTTTCTTTAGAAAATAGTTTTGGACACACACAGGACACCTCCATACTATCTAGGGCCAAGACCTACAGTCAGTATGCTCTGATACCACCTCTGTAAGGACCCGAATCCACTGATTCGAACCCACTGTGTTTACTGCACTAGTCCCAGGATCAACGCTAGTGCACACAGCTCAACATTGGTACATATCACATCATACTCAACGATAATAGAATAATAGTTCATTTATTGATATAGCTAAATGTATGATCTTATGACCAACTTACATTATTACTTGAAATAATATGCAATAGGGTAAACAAATATAGCAATTTTATAAACATGGGTTCAACATGATCAAAGCACAACTTGTCTTGGAATAGGTCCTGATCTTGATCTGAAGCTTGCTCTTGAGTTGCTGGATCTTCCTCCGGAGCGTCGCACAATTCAACGTCTACGTGTACCGAAGGATAAAAACAAATAAATACCAAAACAGAGAGCAAATGAACTCCAAAAATCAAATAAAATTCAGCATTAAATAGATCTCAATTTTACAAATTTTTAAAATTTGAATCACCTAAATCCGAGTTACGATGCAAAAGATATAACCTTTTGAAGTTTGAAATAAATACTGAGATTGCAAATATCAAAAAATCAGAATTAATAGATTTATTTTTAAATTGAAAACAGATTTATTGCGCAAGCGTGACGTCATGCTGACGTCAGCCCTGGCCCGAACCAATCGGAGACCGACACGTGTCTCGGGCGTATGGACTGAGTCCACAGCGTGGCTCTAGACCACGGCGGACCCGGTCCACGACGCCTCGGTGCCTGCGCCCACACGCGGCTGCATGCGATTGGTTGCGGCGACGGCGTAATCTGGTGCACCCAGATCCCATCGGACGGTTGCCGACCGAAGCACACGCGACAAGATCTCAAGCGAGGGTTTTAGATCTAAAGGTCAGTGTTTAACGGAGGGTTTACTGCTCACCGAGACTACGCGGCTGAATCTGGGACGTCGAGCGATGATCTGACGGTCCGAAGCTTCTCCCGCTGCTAATGGCGTCGCCGAAACGAATCCCACCGGCGATGAAGACGACGACACTCCACGAGGCGTTCCGGCGAGCTCTGGACGACGAAGCCTTGCGGTTCTGATGCGGCGCGGAACGAGGAACTCAACGCACCCGACGGCTCCTTAAATAGGCGCACGGAGGGGCGTGCGAGCGGAGGACACGGACTCCGAGTCCACTGGAGACACGGCGGCGCGGCGAAAGAGTCCGAAACGGAGACGACAGACGAGAACCCTCCGATTTCGAATCAACGGTCACACCTCGCTGCAACGTGGCACCATCGTCGCCGATCCAAAGATCCAACGGCCCGCGAGGCTAGGGTTTCCTACGCGCCTACTGCCGTCGGATGATGATCCAACAGCCGACGACAAATCTTCTAGAAGCTGGGCCTAGCGGGCTGCGCGAGTGGGCCGGCCTGCCACAGAGATGGGCTACGGCCCGATACTATTCCCAGGTTTTTCCGGATTTTAACTAATAAAATAATTCTGGTAATTCAATTAATCAGTTTTAAGCAGAAATAATATCAGGAAAAATCCAAGAAAAATCTCAAAAATACCTTGAGACATTCTGGACTCAAATAAAATATTATTGGCAAAACTTGATTTTAACTTTGCATAAATTTAAATATATTTGAACAAAAGGTCAATATTCATAATTTAAAATTAATTCAAATAAATCCAGAAAATCCAAATAAATACCAAAAAATCATAAATGCACATTTAAGCAATAAAATACTATTTGGGCAAATTTTTGAGATGTTACAAACATGCGGCAAAAAGAAAAGGTCATAACTTGTGGGTAAAGTTTTACACCTCTGCAAAGTGTAAATCTTATCGATTAGCCGCATCCACGGTCAAGGACACTTGGTGAAGTAATTCCAATATTAGTTTTGGTATTTTCTAAAAATGGGTTTTAGTGTTAACCTGTTTAGCAGCTGTCTTTATGTCAAAGGGCCGACATTGTTGGATTCCATTATCTGGTTTATTCGATGCTCATGAAGGGTTGTGAGTATTACTTATGCTTTACTTATTTCATATCAGTCAATTATGCTTTTACAAATTCCATTTGCAAATGACAACTTGATTTACAGTATCAATTCTGCTTTTAAGCAAATTAACCGTAGAAGCCTTTCCTTTGAAATGGCCTGCATATATTATAGGTTTTCCTAAATTCTTGCGGAATACGTAAAGTACTCACCCTTTCTTATATGTTTTTTTTAGGTGGATAATTTAGCGAAGCTTCGAAGATTTCTTTCGTCGCAAGTTGCGGGATTTTCATCGACGTGATCTTTCTAGGGGTTATGTCTTGTCAGTTGCCTGCGGGTCGGATGGTCACACTACAAGACTTTGCTTCTTTTGCTGCTATATGCTCCGAGTTGTAAGATTTTCTTTGTATAATAGCTTGTAATATTCTAGATCTTTCTCCAGTTTTTTAGAATTTCCAGTCGGGAGTGTGGTGGGCCTTTTTGACAGCTTCAGGGTTAGAAATTGGCTGTGGGGAGAAAAATTGGCAATTTTACCACTCCTCTTTTTCTCCTCCCACCTAATCCCCTCCTCTCTCTTTCTTTTCCCACTCGTGTTGCTCCCCTCCCCTGCCGACCCCCCTCCCTGCCTCCTCCCACCCATGCGCCCCCTCTTGCAGCCACCTCTCCCCACCCCCTTTGGCTGCACGCCACTCCTGTTCCCCCCTCCAAGCCGCCCCCTCTCCTTCCCCTACCTCCCCTCTCCTTGCTCTCTCATTTGGGGAACCATCCGATTGAAGAACTCCGGCGAATTCCTGCTGTTTGGAGGGAGATCGTGGTTGGGAGGAGAGGTATGTTCATTGTAAGTTTTTGTGGGGGGATTAGGTGCTATCCAGGTGGGGAAAAATTCGTGCTAATAGCTTCTAATCATGTGCTGCAACTAGATGGATTTGAGGAAAACTAGATCTGAGCTGCGTTCTGTCTCGGGCAGATTAGGTCACCGTGTTAGGGCGCAAATTAGAAAATTCTAGATTCGTTTTCTGGGGACCGGCTGTTGAAAACGTTGTAGATAATCGAACTATCTTTCAATGAAGACCGAAATCACTAAGTTTTGTTCAGCCGTTTGAAAGTTATGCCATTTTTGGTGTTGACTGTCCAGATTAGGTTGTGGATTGCGCCCGAAATGTTCAACTGAAGATTTGATATAGCAACAGGCCGAATTAGGATTTTTTATTGCCTAGAGAAATGTAGGAAATTTCCTGTAGATTTAGAAAGTGTATTTGTATCCTTGATTTGGATTTAGGAATCAAAAGTTTTGGCCTGTTGAAGTTGCTGTCCAGAACTGAGATTTCTGCTGAAAGTTCAGAGTTGGTCTGAAGTTCAGAGGGAAGTTTGAGGACTTTACTTTCAGGTGTTGAGAAAATGGCTATGGGGTAACTACAGGTTATCCTCTTGTGGTCATTTGGAGCCTAAGAATGAAAATTTTTACTTAGCCAATTAAAAATTATGTTCATTTTAGCACCTGCTGTTCAGAACTACTGTTCATGTATATAACCTCTGTTCATCTCTAATCTGGGAACTAGTAATGCATCTTCTGAATAAATGGCTATAATATAGTTGTATATTATCCTCTTGTGATTAATTATAAACTGAGTTCACTCAATTTGGTTCAACCATTAAAAAGTTATACAAGTTTTACCTTTTGCTGCCCAAATTGTGACTAGTAGCAGATTCAATTTTGTTCTATGATTTAGGACAAGTTAGAGGCCGAGTTGGAATTTGCAATTGCCTAGAGATAGATGGAAAATTTTATGTAGATGCTTAAAATGTCTTCTTTTTCTCAATTTAAAGTTATTTAGCAGTAGTTATGCTGTGGTGAAGTGGGCTATCTAAACTAGTTTTGTATGAATTCAGAGTTTTGGGGCAACTTTGATTTAGGGAGTGAAAGTGCTGTTTGTTGACTCTAGAACATGTGAATTTGAGTGCGCAATTGTATTTCTAGGTGGAGTAGCTTCGGGAGTGTCTTCTTCTTCCCGCCACTCCATTCCTCTCGGTAGAAGGCAAGTGTATCAACTAAAAGGATATTATAATGTTGATTGGTTGCTTGTGCATATGAATATGATATGATGTGCTACCATGCATATTTCTTGAATTTGCTTAGACTAGTAAGAATGGTAATTCATGGATGGATGAATTGACTGATGTTTATGAAATTGGGCATGACTATGGAAGTGGTGAAAATGAATGAAGTTACACATGTATTCACGTTAGTTGCATACGTGCATTCATAATGGAAGAAGCGACCCATTCTGATGCGGGCCTCTGTGTTCACACGTAGTGAACACGAAAGTCCTACCTCGTGGTCCCATTTATCGAAGTGAATGGGAGCGAGACAGTAAGAGTAGGCACCTTCCACGGGATGGAAGGGACGTGAGGGTGCACACCGACGGGTGTGCACTCGACAGTACCGGTACGTGCAAAGAAAAGAGCATTCATGAGCATGCATGTCGCATTGCATTCTAACGATGATTTTGAGTTCAATAGAAATGTGTAGAGTTGGGAATCGAGTCGTGGACTCATCCAAAGAGATTTAAAGAGGTACGTGTAGGAAGTAAGTAATGAAGTGAAAAGAGGTAAATGTTGTTGATATTATTGTTTTATAAATTCATGGATTCGGATAAGAAGTATGCTCTTACTGTTGATTTAATTGTGTAAACTGGTTTGTGATGCACTTTGCTGAGTCTTGAACTCATGCTTGTTTGTTTAATGTTTTTAGGTACCCTGAGAGCGACTTGCCGGGATGGGACTTAGCTGCACCTCCACTCACGCTCATGACATGTTAAAAGATTAGTTGGGTTGATCAGTTCACTCTGAAAACTAGTTGAATTCATTATGTAATCGTGTTGTAGTTAAGTTTAATTGATGATTGATGATATTATGTTTAGTTGTGTGCTTAGTTGGTCATGATGGTTGATTGATTCCATGACATGTTGTAGATGATATCAGAATGATTATTGTCTTTTGTCTGCTGAGTGGATGTCCAAGTTTTAGGGAAGGTGCTACCGAAATTTTTAATTAATTCGGCAACCTACTAGCATGTTTAGGTTGAATGGTTATTTCTCTTATGTCTCTGTGTTGTTGTCGCTTGAAAGTGTAACATTCAAGGTACGTGGGGTGACGGGGTGTTACATAGCTTCTGCTTAATAATATGTTGTATGGTTGTGATTCCAATTGTTGTGTATGTGCGTACTAGCTACCGATCATGGGACTAGTACGGAATCCACATTAGATTTTCATTTTTGCATTTATGTGAAAATGGGGGTCGTTACATCCGCCGCCACATAACTACGGTGGCAAGGTGGTTCAGCTGGTTGCTAACAGGAATGGGTACCGCCATCAGGTGTGCAAGGACGCCCTGGTGCTAGCCGTGCCTTCGGCCGGACCGGAAAGCCACCGGGTCCTCGTCGGGTGAACCTGAGCTGTCAGTGACCAGGTTGGGTTTGAACAGAAAAAAATCTAGTGCGCACAGCAAAAGACGCTTTCAGTACTCTGAAACGTATTTTGCTATATTTGTTCATTTCCAAAACTGAATCATTTCAAATGGCTATAACTTCTAAAGTATAAATCCAAATAAGATGAAACCAATTTCTGAATTCATCTAAAATCATGTACTCTCAGAATATGCAAAAACATTTGGAAAATATTCTTTGGAAATTTTTGAAATTCAAATTTGTAGAAAAGGCATCAAAATAAGCTATATGTAGAAATTGTGCAAATGAACTTAGATTTTGATAGAACCAATTTTGTTGTGACCCTTTTTCTGTCAGCAACCTAAATATGTAAAAATATTTGAAAATCTAATTTGTTTTAGGTCTTTTCTATTAAAGATTACCATCAATTTGTTAAAAATTCAATAATGAATAATTTGTAGAAGAGAATTCTAAAATTTTTATTAAATTATTTTCTGTAAGTCATGATGGCAGTAGGTCTAGAATATGTAGAAACAATTAGAGAATAATGGCTTGAATATGTTTCATGCGTATAGGCTATACTCTAATGCAAGAACATATGAATGCATACTTGCTCACATAAGAATGTACATGCAATCAATACCAAGTATATAAAGACTTAAGAAATGAATCAATATGTTGAACATTCATGATAGAATAGCAGTAAGCAGTATGATGATAAATGTTTAATTCAAAAATCTATAAATATATTGCTTTGCATTTGAATCCTATTAGCAACTTAATGTTTTGTGCTATCACTATAACACTAATCCTTCTACTTAAAATAATTTTAGCATCTAGAATTCGATTAAATAAAATGAATGATTCATAAGAAGCAAGAATCACTTCATATAGTTTGGTCCAAAAAGTAATACTAACAAAAATAAGAAGACTACATAACATATAAATATGAACCATAATCTTAACAATAACCACATATTTTTTTATGAGAAAATTTCTATTTGATTTTCTATCTATTTTCTTTTTGCCCTTATTTTGGTTTTCTATTTATTGTATGGTTTTCCTGATCGATGAGTAGACCCCGACGAGCTTGAGTTTGTAGACGACAACCTCGCAGATGATCCAGAATTCGTACCAGAAGACGATCAGCAAGGCAAGCACCCCCTTGATCATTTTGTTCCCATTATTTCAAATAATTACTTTTCAATGCTTTGCAAAACTAATATGCATGCGCGTACTTTTCATAAAAATGCTATACTGGAAGGTTGGTAGATATACCCATTAATTTCATGGAACTTCTTTGATAAGTATGGACATGTGAACCTTGATAAACATAGAATATGGCTGGACAATACATGATGTCAACTAGGGTATATACGATTATTAATCATGCTTAGCCATGCTTATTTAACAATGAAGTAGATGATCAAATCAAAACTGCTTCTTGGGAATTTAAAAATGTTGGATATGACATTGATGTCGGTTGGTATCTTTGGCTAAAAACCCAAAATAAAACTATGATTTAGATGCGGGCGATTATTGGCAATAGCCTGTTGTGCAGATGGATTTGCACGTAGTGTAGGGAGAAGTATCGTACGTGTCGGATTAAGGACCGAGCTATGGGTTGTTTTCAAGCCAAGAAAATCGTACAACCATGAGTGTTGGTATGGGACAGCCTTAATCTATTAAGTTGCTTAGGTCTGGCTTTGCACATTGGAAGGCAGGAGATAGTGGAAGCATTCTGGTTAGGTTTGCTTGTGAGGGGCTTCCACACCTCATTGTGGGTAAATGCATATCGGTACAACGGTGTACGCCTTGTTACGGGAAGAAACCATTATTGTAGGGATTTACTGCTCATGTTACTATTTCAATGACAGGGAATTACTACCATATTTCTTGTTTCTTCTCCATAGAAAGGGTTATCGTCACCGGGCTAGTGCAAAGTTGGGTCTAGGTAATTTAACGGTTATGTTATGATCTCCATGCCGACAAACCAAAGGAAGTGTGTCAACTGGCCTAGCAAAAATGGTAGATCATTTCTTGTGGGTAAAGGTGTACAACTCTGCAGAGTGTAAATCTAATTAATTAATCGTGCCTACGATCAAAGGCACTTGGTAAAGTCAACACATGGTTAGAATTTTAATACTTTCAAAATGACTTGGTGGGAAAATTGCGTTTTGAAATAAACTTCATGTCAGGGGATGATATGAAAATGGATTGAACCAGTCGGGTAGACTACGTTATATTTAATATTCTGTCAATACTTTATTATTACAATGGTTGCTCTTTTACAAACTTCGGTTGCAATTTATCATATGAATATGCTTTAATTTGCCAATGCAAAATAACTGTAGAAACCTCTCCATTAATATGACCTACATTTAAATTTTATTTGCATTTGTGATACACTACAAGTTTTGCTAAGTACACAATGTACTCAATCTTGCTATCGTTTTTGTTTTTAGGTGACAATACCGAGTACCCCCATGATATTTACGATCACACAGGATACGAGGATTATGACGACGATCTTTTCTAGGGATTTTACCTTGCCTGTTGCCTGAGGGTTTTTGGGCATACTACAAGATAAATAATGATTCTACTGCAAGTTTCGAGTTATGGCTTGTAATAGTATTTTGTAAACTCAAGACGCTTTAGCATATGTAATTATCGGGACCCGAATATGCAAATTCGGACCCTCTATGTATTATGCACTAGTCCAGAATCACGCTAGTGCACACAGGCTCAACATTGATAAATATCACAATCATACTTAATGGTAACATAATAAAGACTTCATTAATATTAAATATAATTGTTCGACGACCTTATGGTCAACCTTACAAGAATACGCCTCGCAGGGCTAAGACTGAAAGTAATTAAATAGCAGCAGAAATAAACACAAGTGTAGAAACCCTTCAATCTGCCACAGGCAACTGCAAGGTTCGCACCCTAGTTATTCGCCTCTTCCTGATACTCTTCCTCAAAAGCAGGTGTTGCTTCTTCTCCAACTGGTGATGTTTTGTTGCAAGGGGGTGAGTACATAAAGCACTCAACAAGTTGCGCACAAAATGCAAGTCTAATATACTATATGCATGGCTTATTACAAAGGATAGGCTGACATGGTTAATTTGCATAAGCAGCATTGGTAAAAGAATAGCATAAATAGATTGAAAGGCAGTAAAACAAATAATAACAATAATACATTTTCCATTTCTTTTCCAATAACCAACTCATAACCTTATTCCACATTTCATATCCATACCCACATTTGTTTTTTGATAAAATCTAACCCTTGACTATAATCACCAAGCAATGCTCAATACCAAGAGTATGGCTATTCAAATAGGTTTTACACTCTGCAGAGGTTATACACTTTACCCACAAGATACAACCATACATCACAAAGCCGAGGGATTATAACAAAGCCTTGCCAATGCTTATCTAAACCCAGTACTATCCGCTAAGGTTTCAACACTGGTGGGACTGGTTACTACATCCAGGGCCCTCCTCTTGCGCCATGTGAGTATACCCGTGCGAGGACTGGTTACCACTACCTGGGCCTCACACCACCACAAATAGGACAAAGTTTAGACTCGACAGATTAATCAGCTAGGTCTGTCCCATAACAGACATGTGGTTGTATGAATGACTCAGTTCAAATTCTTCCAAGATTAAGTCCTTAATTGACCAAGGCAAGACTAACTAAAAATCATCATAACCATGAACCAACCATTATCATAAAAAGCAATACAACCGCCCAAGTGCCACATTGGCCCACCACAAATACATACCACTTGCCTCAGTCTAAATTATTTTACCACCCCGGTTGATTACCATGCACTACGTGCCATCAACATACCATGCACTACGTGCCATCAACAACAACAACATTGTGTGACAACACCCGACACACAATTTAATAAACAAGTTCCATAATCATTAAGCAATATTAACCACTTTTTCATAAAATGATGACTCGTTGCACGGCTAAGCATTCTACTTGTGTTCTAACCAACCATATTGGCAATTATAGCTACCAATTAGTATTAAACCATTCTAGTGTGACAAATGAGATACGACATAAGGCATGACAAGGTGTATGTAACTCAAAGGGGACAATAGCTAATCCTAACATATTTGAAACAACGATACATGAATTAATATGCAATACTTCGAAACAATATTATATTTAAAGCATAGGTTCAACATGATCAAAGCACAACTTGCCTTCAAACAGCTCTAACTCCTGCTCTGGACCTTGCTCAAGTGCTGGATCCTCGATGACAAACTCACCGGGCAACTCGACGTCTACGCGAAATGAACGAGAAAGCAATAAATACCAAAAAATAGATCTTGATTTTAAAAAATTTTAGAAATTGGAATCACCTCAATCGGAGCTCATATGCAAAAGATATAGCTATTCAAAGTTTGCAATAAAAGATAAATCAGAAAATTGGAAAAACCGAATTAACCGGATTATTTTTATACGGGAAAATAGCATTTATGATGTCATGCTGATGTCAGCACCGAAATGATTTTTGGCTGAAATATTTTTCTACCGCAAAAGCGATATATGACATCATGCTAACATCAGCGGACACATGGCCCAATCAGGTGCTGACACGCGGCGCAACCACAGCGCGACACACGTCACCAACGTATGGACTCGGTCCACGGCTAGCGCTAGTCCACGGTGGACCAGCAGCACTGTGCCCATGCACCGACTGACGCAAGCCGTGGCGTCAGCGGCGGTGCTCAACCAATCATAACGCAACACGCGGCGGCATGCGATTGGCGCAGCGCTCGGTGCAATCTCATCCACTCATTTCAAAATGAACAGCTGAGATCAGTGCAAGGCGCAATGCGGTGGCTTACTGCGGAGGCGACACGTGGAACCATCCCGATCGTCCAGGTCTAATCGGACGGCAGCGACAACGGCGAGAACTCAAACGACGAGGTGACGTAGCTAGCCCGGTGAACGGCACATGGCACGATCCAAGACGCACACTGCGGATCTGACGACTACGATGCGGCAGCGTGAGGCAAGGTAGCGGCGACTACGTGGTTCAACCACAGATGACTGATCAATCAATCGGATGGCTAGTAGGAGTTCTTCTTCGAGACGTCTCTGGAGTCTAGAGCCGCCACGTCTTCGCCGTCGCAAAGGATTTGACCGCCGTGTAGAGCTTGGATAGGTTGGCTATTTAAAGCACGGGACGCGGCCCGAGGATCGACATCGCCCGCTGCTTCTATTGGTCCAAGCCTTGTTCTCCGAGTGTGGGCACCTGGAAATACAAATTGATCCTCACTCGTGCGTTGGATTCAGAGGTGACACCCATACTCCACTTAAGTGTATGATCACTGTCACCCAAAAGTCCTGTGCACAGAGTATTAACCAGATGGCCCTCACTCAAGCAAATATGAGCCACTTAGTTGCATCGTACATACTTACGCAACCAAGGGAGTTTCGATTCCATTCCAAACAACCATACAGGGATCGAAAACAACTCATCCAAGCATAACACTCACCATCCATCTCAGAACCTTTGTATCTCCCACACTCACCAAGGGGAGCGCGAGCAATAGTCAAAGAACGATGACCGCTCGAATTTATGCATTAGATGGTTGAAAACAATTCTAGGTACCCAGATATGTGTCTAGTGCTAGTTCCCAAAATCAATTCCTAGCACCCACATATCCCACATTCGAGATGTATCGCAACACATACAAACAAGTCTAAACAATTGGCATAGCATAAGCATAAACTAGAAACTATTACGATTACTTAATATTACAAGTAGTAGCCGACCGGCCAAATGTTACAGGCCAAAAGTAAATTGCAGCAGAATATAAATATAAACCAAAATGTGGATAGTGGTATACCCATTGGATAACCCATATGCAACCGACTTGGAAAAGGCCAAGTTCATCCATCAATGTAATCGTCGGACCTCGGAGTAAAGTATGCGTCGTCGGGGCATTCTTCCATACCGTTGTCTATATTGTTTAGATTAAGCAACCGTGAGTACACGTATGTACTCATAAGACTTTAGTGTATGGGAATATAGTAAATGCATGGCTAGAACAAGGATAACAAGTTTCTACACTAGTCTCATTTTCAGCATAAAGCAGATTTTGTTTAACAAGTGAATGCTTCATAAAACGGTAATGGAATTGTAAAGATCATTTAATAAGAAGCTAAATAACCATAAGTAAAGTTCATACATCATTTCACAGCCCTCCTTGGCTGCGAACAGCGAGTAAAAACAGTCACCCTTGACTCATGAGTTTACCAACCCATTCCAAAATCATTTTCAAAAGTTTTTGCAAAAGCAAGACTATACTTGACAGTATTCTCCCAAGTTGCTCATGACCGTGAGTACGGCTAATTAATTAGATTTTAATCTCTGTAGAAAGTGTACACTTTACCCACATGACACATTCTAGCAATCATGTCAATCATGCCTCGCGATACTCATCATACCTAATTTGCTAGAGTGTAACGAAACCGTTCAACTAGTTAAAGCTTAACCTTGCACCAGCGACAGTGATGTTAAACCCTTGCCACAGTCTAGTAACCTGGACCAACACGTGCTGTGCTAGACGATGGTGTACGCCATCGGGTCCGCTCTCCATGGCAAGGCATTCACCGTTGTATTGGAATGCTTGGGTCCCAACACCTTAGTGAAGGGAGCACCTACGAGCAACATCATTACGGGTGTGCCTTTACTACTTCGGCCTATCAAAATGCAAGGTTAAACTTCAACTAATCTAGTGAGTTTAGGCTATCCCATACTAGCACATGTGGTTGCACCAAATCACTTAGGTGATAGCATCAAGTTAGATCTTTAACTGACCCGGGCGAGAATCTCCCCCTATCTACGCGTGAGGTCCTTTTCACGCCCCAAGTTTAAGTAATAACTCACCCGCGTCTAAACCATAAGTTTTAGGTTGGATTTTTACCGAATTACACGGAAACCATACCTCGGTTCCGTACATTTAAACAAAGTTGCTCAAGCTAGTTTGAAATGTGTCCCATCATTTAAAAGTCATTCTAGTGAGCATGTCTAAGCAGGTGCGTAAGGTATTTCACAAGTATTACCCAAATGACACTAAGTAATGTCTACTCTATACTAGGTTACAATGACAAGGTAAAGGAAATGCATACAATTGAAATTAGCTACCATCACTCACAACATAGCAAGTTTAAAACATACATGCATGCATATAGTTTGATAAAACAACATAACTTTGTAAAATATAGGATCAACAAGATCAAAGGAGGGTACTTGCCTAGTTGCTCTTCGTTGGGATTATAATCGGGATCGTAGTCAGGGTCGTTATCAATGGACTCCGAAACGTCGTCGTCTACGCGATGAATATTAAGAATCGAGACAAAAGCAAATAACATCATATCAAATGGGGCAAAAATAAATCAGATAGAAATACCAGATTAAAACTTACCAAGAAGAACATGGTGATTTTGAGTTCTCAAATTATCTCTTGCATAACAATTTCGTTAGTACTTAATGTATGTAAGGCCCTTTGCATGAATGTGTTACTTTCACTTGTTGATTACAAAAGCTATAGTTATGAGCTTACATGAGGTTGTTTATGAATTCAAAAAAAGCTATAATTATGTATCTTTGTATCTATATCTTCGAATTCTATATGCTAAAATTGTTTGGATTGATAAAAGTACTAATCACTATTGTTCAAAGAAATGAATGATCAAAACTGGGAAGGCATGAACCTTGATGGTGGTGTTGCCGATCTTCAGGACATGTATTCCTAGCATCACGAATCCCAGTAATCGCATGTTGGGGGTATCAGGGTATGGGGTATGGCCAAACTTGAGCCTAGTGCGGACGATGCCCACCGTCTTCGTAACTACACGCACACATTCCCCACAGGAAGAGCCGCTCCAGATGGTTTTAGTCATAAACATAAACACAAACACAAAGAAAAAACATAATAATACACGGAGAGAAGAATATTTATGGTAGGCACTACTAGCACCTTTTGTAGTTTCTTACTCTTATTTTTTCATAGCTTACAACCAACCAGCACCTCGATTATATAGTAGTACTACTAACTAACCTACTAGAAAAAGAATTTCACTCGGAAACGAATCAGTTTCCTACTCCTACAAAATTAATTCTAATATTTACCTTCTTAATTTTGTAACATCAACTGGCTCTAATTTCTCATACAACTCTAACTTGTTGAGGTAGTCGGTCTTAACTATAACTTACCTAACTTTTACTCGATACAAGACGGCGAATACACCTTCCCAACATCTTAGACTCAACTTACTTGACTCAGGATGGACTCAACTCATGCATATTACCATAACCTCTTGTCATATGTAGCAACTTCTTGATTTTCTCGTGCAGCATAATCTATTGTGATGCACTCGACATCTCTGAACGAACTCGCACACGTTTATCTTATGGACACAACTTGTACAAGAATTTAAGTGATTACACACAGTATCTTGTAAACACAACTTTTATGAGAACATATAGCGTCCTCTCGACGCGATACGCAGATGACCGCCAGTACCATTTTATCACACCAGTTATCGATGGCTCATCCATGTAGCTGCAAGTGAGGTCGACGCAGCAGAAGGGGCCCGGGTGGGCCTCGAGGACACCGCGGCGGTGACAGCGCCGGATGATAGAAATAATCTTGTAATAGGAAAGTTTTAGTTTGAAAAGTTTGTATTAAGAAATTTTAGGATGACGAGTCCGATTAGGACAAGTAAGTAGAATCCTATTCTGTTAAATAGGGCTGTAGTTTTTGGTATAAATATAGGGGTAGATTTGAGTTTTGTAAGCAAACAGAGCGAGAAGAAATAAAAGAGAAAATTATCTCAAAGTTTTTGATGTTCTGTTCCAACAATTAGTATGAGAGCTTAAGGTTTAGATCCAAGCTGTCTCCCCCGGGAGGAGACTCCGGGGGTGGCTATCGGGCTGGCTTGGGCATGAGCAACGTCGTGTACGCAGGAGCAGCAGATCGTGGGCGTTTGGCGTGAAGAGTAGCGCTCAAGTCCTTCAGTGGCGAACGTGGCCTTCTCGAGGTGCCTGGCTGCTTTGAGATGGCCGACGCGGACGCGATGGGCAAAAAAAATGAGCTTCACGGTGCGGGTGGAGGTCTACCGCATGGCGATCAAGGAGCAGCAAGGAAAGCTACGTGCGATTGGGAGGCTTCGTAACGTGCGGCCTCATGACTCAGGAAGCGATGTGCGGTAGGAGGAAAAGAAGTCCTGTACGGGGCAGCTGCTAGGTGTGCAGGAAGGCAAAACAAAGAAAGTAACAAGCTAAGGAAAAAGTGTCGTGTGTTACATGGAGTACTACAGGAAGAAAACAACAAAAAAAGTTCCAGTGCCTGCATGCGTGAGCGAAGAATCTGTACAGCACGCAGCAGAGGAAAAAGGAAAGGCTAGAAGATATGGCGCAAGTGTGGAGAAAACGTGTCTCTCCGATACCTGTTATTGGCGAGTATCGTCGATAATCGGCTTGACAAGATAGTAGGTTACCATCTGCGTGTCTCGTTGAGAAGACAGTCAAAGCTATACGTTCTCGTGTCAGTTGTGTCCACGAGATAAACGTGTGCGAGTTCCTTCAGAGATGTCGTGCGCATCAGAAGAGATCGTGTTGTACGGGAAGATCAAAAGGGAGTCGCTGCGTGTGCTAAGTCCAGTCTGCCAAAGTTGGCTCAGGGGCGTTGAAGAGATGCGTTCACCGTCCAAAGTCAAGTTCGTCCGAGTAGACTCCAGGGCGTTGAGGAGGTGTGTTCGCCGTCCAAAGTCAAGTCTGTCGAAGATGAGTTTGGGATGTTGAGGAGATGTGTTCTCCATCCTGTGTTGAGTATGAGTTGGGTAAATCGTAGTTGAGACCGATTACTTCAATGAGTTAGAGTTGCCTTACAAGATTAAGGGGGTGATTGATAGAAATAATCTTATAATAGGAAAGTTTTAGTTTCGAAAGTTTGTATTAAGAAAGTTTAGGACGAGGAGTTCGATTAGGACAAGTAAGTAGAATCCTATTCTGTTAAATAGGTCTGTAGTTTTGGTATAAATATAAGGGTAGATTTGAGTTTTATAAGTAAACAAAGCGAGAAGAAATAAAAGAGAAAATTATCTCAGTTTTTAACGTTTTATTCCCATCGGAGCCATAGAGCGCGGGACGGGCCTCGGCTCCGGGCGGGAGGAGGTGGGTGTCAACGAGGACGAGCGGCGTGGAGCGCCAGAGGTAGCGCCAGCGCGAGGAGAGGTCGGCAGTGTGCGCAGCGCCATTGGCGGGGAGGCGGGAGACGACGCTGCGGAGGAGGTTGTCGGGAAGGGCGGTGACGCGGTCCTTGGCTCCGCCTTCGCCGGCAGCGGAGAGGAAGGCGCCTCCGTGGTGTGGTTGTGAGCGAATCGGGGAGGGAGAAGTGAATGAGGTCCATGCCATAGTCCAGTAGCAGCCGGGTCCAAGCCGTGGGTCTCCATTTCGACAAGCATCTCCTCCATGGTGATCGGCGGCGGCTGGTCCATGCCGGCCGCCGCGGATGTAGGGGACGAGGGTTTTGGGTACACCACTAGTGGAAGTGGTGAATCGGTGACAGGGTTCGCATTCTCGTTTCGCCAGCGATTTTCGAGGTCTCGGCGGTACCGGTTTTCGCGGTAAACCGCGCGAAAACCGCGGAAAACCGACCGAAATTCAAATTTGAAAATTTTGAACGCTGCTCAAAACGTCTGAAGAAAACCGCTCGGTAATTGCGGTAAACCGCTCGGTAAGGGCGGTTTACCGCGCCAGGCCGGAAAATCGGTGGAAAATGAGGAAAAAATGGGGAAAATGCAAAACAAGTGTTGTAAAAATTGTAAAAAAACAGGAAAGGCTAAAATTGAGTGAACACATCAAAAAAAATACAAAATGATCTCTTCTAAATTTGGGAAAAATTCGACATGACCTTTGCTATATTTTAGACAATTGGAAGTTGTAAATTAGACATTTAGCACTAATATGTCAATTAATAATCTTTCATTACAGTACTACAATCACACAAGTGCAGAAATAGGCATTTAAATAACCACATAGTAAAAGCATTCGCAATTTCAGTACCATTCATTTGTCACCACCATTTACATTGTAAATTGTAATACCTTTCAATTGAAACTGTGGAGTAGGCATTACCATAGCTTTGTCATTCTTCCATTATCGCATAAATACCATGTTCGACCTACATGAACGGAATGTCAGTAAATATTTCGACTTGCAATGTACACTTGGTATAATATCAAGTTGCATTGAAATAAACATTCAAATGAAATGAATCATGCAAATGAAATATTACCTTCGGGGCTACGGGTAGTATTGTTGCGTGTACACTTGGTTGGCCATATTGTATTCTCGATAGACATCAAGGCCAATCCTCGTGTAGCTAGCAACTCGCCTTATAATCGTGCGCCTTTGCCCCGTCCATGTGCTTGTTGTTTGCCATTGTTGATACAACATGGTATAAAACTCAGGGTCCTGCCACTCGTAGACCCATTGCGTGGGAGTTTGTGCATGAGCATCGGGGATGGCGTAATCATAGCGCCATATGAGCTATGCCTCCGTGGCATCTCGTGGACGCCATAAGAGCTAGAGTGAAGGCGTCCTGTGGTGCGCAGCTATCCTGTGGTGCGCGTGCGCCCTTTACCTTCCCCTTCCCCTTAATAGTTGTCCTCTGTGATTGAGGAGCGCCGTGATCTCTATCTCGTGTTGCATGAGTGTCCGCGACTCTCCTGTAAATTCGATGGGTTGAGGATCTTCCGATTGGTGCGTGGCAGGTTTAGAGGTATTGTCACCGCCATCGCCATCGGTGTCTGTCTTCGAACTGCTATTATTGGACTCTTGATATGTTAGGCTCTTAGGATCCGCACTCTCAGTGGAGTCATCACTCCCTACATCTGTTGTGTGTTTACCCTTTCCTTTGGAGGACGCTCTTCTTTTGTTGCATCCTTTCTGAATCGATTGGTGCTTCCTTTTCCTGTATGGGTGTCCCCGATCGTCTTTTCTCGCCCATTCGAGATAGTATTAGCCCCGTGTCCTTTCTTAACTCAAGAGGGTGAACCGGATCTGTGATAAGTCGAGATGGAAGAGGGTGTCTCTCTGTGTCTTCCTCGTCAAGTAATGGTTCACCGTTGGATCTTCCTTTATCCATCCACAATCGGATCTAGTTTGAATCATCACATAGCGTTAGCTCCATAAGCCGGAATGGATCGTCTTCATCCGAACGCTTTTGATTTTCTGCAGCTTGAATTGAAGCGAAGGTTGTAGTTGACGACACCGCCTTATGTAGCTTCTTGTATGACAAAGGTTGCGGATTTTTGTGTGGATGAATGCAAATGTACTCCAATTGCGCTCACAACCACTAGAAGATGCACACCTTGTGACACGAGACGACGCACAAACGGCAGAGCGTGGGTGTGTCCGATCCGAACACATCCAACCAATGTCTTTGCAATTTAACGAATAAAATAGTTAGTAATCGACGAGAGTACCGTTACATTCGAGACGGTGCAAGGAAAATACCGAGGATGTTTTGCCATCTTGTGCCATCCTCGCAGCTAGAGTCGATGAGAACGATCCAAGCTTCCTCCCGAAAATGTCTGCGTCTTGAAGAGCTTGCGCGGCGCTATCGCTGTCCTCGAAGCGCTTCAAAGGCATCCCAAGATTTGGCAAGAAGGAGTTGGTCGCACCGTAGCGTAGGTAGTCCGCGGGTTTAAAGCGGCGGTTGTGCGATGGGAAACAAAGCATGTCAATACAATATACAACATATGTACAACCGCAATATCTCGTGTTACAAGGAAGAATATATTACCGCATTCATATAAGTGTTGCGCGTTAAGTCATCCATTCGTTTGTCCACCACGTCCATGTACATGTCTTTCGTGGCTGGAGACTCATAGAACAAACTGTCGTACTCGATCGCACTATGGTGTACCGTAGAATTGTCTCGCTCAAAGTAGGCACCCTGTCCTGATCGGCGAACCGCAAGAAGGCGTACAATGGTTCCACGGACTTCACAAATGATCGAAGATTTTCCCACCAGTCCAAGCTTGAGAGGCAGCCATACACGTACCTCCCCTCGGTGTTATCAACAAAGCGAGAGTTTACAAATTCTTCGGCAGTCATCCATTGCATGAACTTGTCTTTGCGCCGAAGGAAACTGTCCAAGAACATATAGTTAGTGCCGAAACGAGTTGCATTCCACTTGACCAACTCGCCTCCAATGTATTTCTTCATCATAGCATGTATCTTCGAATGATTATATATCCATCGAGAGATTTTTCTTGCACTCTCAATCACCGAGGTGTGATCTGGGAACTCTCCAATCTCCTTCAGCATCAAATTAATGGTATGGGCCACGCAAGGCTGCCACACTATGTTGCGATGGTGCCGTGCGATGAGCTTGCACGCTTTCTTATAGTTCGCACCATTATCTGTGACAATCTGCACCACATTTGACGGACCCACCTCATTGACTACTGAAGATATTTCCTACATGACCAAACAAAACAAGGTACGACAATTACATTATGTGTACGTTAATTCAACTTCAGAAGAGTAAAAACAAAACCAATTACCTTGGTCAAGTACGAAGCATCCTGAGAGACGCCGGTGGCATTGACGGATTTGTGGAAGAACATGGTACCATTACAATAAATCATGAAGTTTATTATACTCATGCGTGTCGGCCCTGTCCAAGAATCACACATGATTGTTACTCCGTACGTAGACCAGTGCTGCATGAACTTTGCATAGCTCTCCTTAATTTCTGCTTCATTAGCATCTAAATATTTCCCATCAATATCTCGGCCAGTCGGGGACGGGATACCCTCGCCTACAAACGAAACATAAATGTTAGCTATGAATAGGAGTACAACTGAGCGACTATTTTAAATCTCACTTACCGTATTTTTGTGTTTCGAATGGCGCCGACGAAGTATGGACTATCGCTTTCGCCCTGCAATACCAAAGAACATGGTACCATTTGGCCCACGAGAATGGACATCGCTGCTTCCCTTCCCTTCGTGTCCACGGATGGGTGTCAATCCTTGGTTGTACTGGGGCATGGGCCACACCAATATTGTAATCCCCCATCGCCGGTGGTCTTTCTCGCTGCGACGAACTCCGAAACATCCTCGACAACAGACTGGGGCGATCTCCTCCAGCTTTCTTGGAGGAGCCACCGCCACTGCCACCACCACGCTCATACCTCCCACCTGGCCGGCTTCTAAATTCTGCCTCCGTCCTAGAGGCAGCCATGGCATGCTGGAGTTGGGCCTCCTCATCAGCATCACCCGTGTACTCCGAGTACACACTTTGCCTCGGTGGAGAGTCTCCAGCTGTTGCTGCTTCTTTCCTCATCATCTCATCTCTCCTGCCCATCCTCTTCTCCTTCATTCTGTCTAGCTCACGCTGAAAGTACTCACGAACGTCCGCAGGAATTTTAGTGCAATGGACGACACCGCACCACGCCCGCCAAGTCTTTGCTTGAATCGGTCGCACCACCTCCTTTCTTCTCTTTGAGACAAGACTTGCATCAAATCCAAAGACCCATCTTATCGCCATGCTCCCACACCACGTCTAGATCGCCATTTGATAAAATAACATAATAAAAGTAAGCATACATAGAATTATCGCTACTTGAAAGCATACGTAAAAGTAAGCATACGAGAATTATCCATTAGTGTTAAAATTGTTTCACATGATCATCTCTACTTTTTTTGCTTCTTGCCTTGATGATTCACATCACCAAGTATATATATTGGTATTTGGCACCAAGCCACTAACTAGTGCCAGATGATTAGCTCATTACCATAGGTCCATAGCTAACAATACACAATTGGGAATTGTATAGCTAATAATACATACATAGCAGTATAGCACATTAATTGAAACTAAGTCATACAAAATTCATATATTCTAAACCGCTAAACTGGTTCTTTTGTTTCTAGCCTCTAATAGCAAAAACATCAAGACCTCTAATCTAATGTTTCTAGCTTTTTACATTTACAAATGAAGTACATGAGTAGCTCTACTAATGTACATTCAGCGAATAACACATATCATCGGTATTGCGCAAAAACCGAACGAAATCTCTACAAAACCGAGCGAAAAACTCACCTCAAATCTCGATTTTCGCTGGATCCCTCGAAAACCGTGGCTCTCGCGGTAAACCGAAAAAACCGCTCGGCTTTACACCTAAACCGCTCGGTTTTTAGATATTCTCCGGCAGTTTTATGGCTTGTGGTCGCCGGAGCTCGCCGGAACGACCTCAGTCGGCAAGGAGAGCAAGTGGGGAAAGTGAATCGGCAATTATTGCTGGCGAACCCGGTCGGAACGTGCGTCGGTAGGAGGGGCAAGTTTTGTGTGCCTCGGTGGGCCGGCCGGCCAGCTTGGGCTGTGGAATGGTGGCGGCCCAAATTGAAGTTAACTTCGGCTGTGGGCTAAAAGCCCACAGGCCGCCTTTTTCTTTTTTTTTTATTTTCTCAATTTCAAATAATTCAAATGGATCAAAAAGATATCTAAAATTTGTTTTTTTTATTAAATTTTCATACCAGACATCATAGATCAATTAATAATAATTTTAGGATTTTTTTGGATAATTTTCTCTAAATTTTTTGAAATTTTCAAATTTGTATTTCAAACCGGACGAAAAACCGACCGGCTCCACTTATTGTCTCGGCTCGAGATGGACGAAAATCGCGGTTTTCGCGCGAGAAACCGCGAAAACGTGAACCCTGATCGGTGATCTGCGCCTCTGTGGTGTGGTTGAGCGAATTTTGGGGTTGGTTGTTGCTGGGCCAAATGTCGGAAGCGGCCTTCATGCGGGCCCATCTGATGATAATGGGTCCACTGCTGTCAGTGGGAGGGTAGGCGTAAGCTTAGTAACGAAACAGAGGACAATGTAAGTAATTAAGTTTGTCCAGTTGCGCATGTTGTTCACTAATTGGTGTGCGGTGCTTGGATTAGATTAGGCTAGTCATTAGTGCACCGTGCGTTCATAATCGTGGGCCAGAATTAATTGGCTTTGGTTTAGTGATGTCATTTTGTCGTAGGGAGATCAATCATTTAAGGAGGTTTATTGTTACTCTCTTCGTTCTTTTTCCTTGACATCCTGGAATCGTGCCGTCAAATCTTTTAAAGTTAAGAGGTGCTTCTATACATTTCCACTCAATGCAAATTGTATAAATCTTGAAGCAACCAAAAGGATAAATAATCACTATCTACCATTCACTCATACTTTTATATTTGTGTGACTTTTGAAATAGATGCATAGAAACACCTCTTTTTAATGTTTGATTGTCAGTAGATTTAAAACTATCTAGATTAGTACATCTTAATTGGAAGTTATAAAAAGTAACGGTTAAAGTCACATCTCAAAAACAGTAAAAAAATCAAAATCAACGTCAACTAAAAAATTGGGAACGGAAGGAATAAGAGTAGACTGGTTCTTTCACTGCACTTTAATAAGTGTGCACGAAGGCATGAACCTAACAAATGCTCAAATAAACTGGATATGTGCTGTTATGATCTACACAGCATGGAACATCTGGAAGGAGAGGAATCGTCGGATCTTTGATCGACGCCCTGGAAGTGACTACCAAGATTAAAGAAGAGATAGGGCGGAGGAAGAGGGCATTTCGAGAGGAAGCAGCAGCGTAGGTCCTCTTAGCATCACTGTAGCATTGTCGGCCGAGTTTGTCGGATTTGTAATAGTAACGCACAACCTTGACTTAACAGCCCAGCGAGCATAGCTCTAATTATTTTCTACTCCTAGTTTAATGAAAAAACAGTGCTCTGTTCCGGTTCAATCGAAGAAGAAGAAGACGGCAGCAAATCTGCATATGTGCCGATGTGTGTAGATTCAACTCGTATGGTCGTATCGAGTATTGGCCTAAATGTGTGCATTTCATGTGAATCTGCTTTTTAGTCATGAGTTCGTCACTTGCTGATATTCTGCCATATACCTTTTGGAATATCAGTGGAACTGCACTACTAATCTACTTCTATGCTGCATGCAGGTGAAAGATGATGGCAACTGGCAAATGTACTGTGATAATGGTTTTGATTGTCTGTAGGTTTTGACTGTTTGATTCTGCAAGTAGTTCTTGGTCAGCTCATTCATGATGCATGTTCTACTGAATTGAAATCAAATCGGTTGTTGATGGGGCTGTCCATTGCCACTGAAAGGCTATGGTAACTACCAGTTCTTGTCACCGTCACGAGAGTATGAGACACGATGCGTCTTCTGTTCTCCTCAAACATACATTCAACACTTTGAAAGTAATACAAGGGTAGAAACAAGTGTAGAATGTGACAGAGAGCTGAAATAATTCGAGTGTCTCGATTTATTTCAAGGTTTGGCTTTGCACGTAGTGGTTTGCCCGTCGTTGGCGTGAAACTGAAGGCAATGCTAACATTTTGTTCACATTCCCACTGTCACCTGTATCGAGTCCAGCGTTAGCATATGGCAACAAAGTGTATGCTTCTCTGGGTTCAGCAATCAAAAGGGTCACTAGGAAAAATTAGATGCTCCTCTGAGTTCAGTGGGAAGGAAACATTCGTAATTAGCATTAGTGCATAAAACAGTGAGCACAAATCAAGAATGCGACTGACCAAGAAGAAACTATTTGTACCATTGAACAGCTAAACACTAGCAGACAATAAAAACCCATACTCAAAGAACAAGTTCACCAGTACATTCTCCATCATCTTTCACCTGCATGCAGCATAGAAATCGAGTAGAGCATTTCAATTGATATTTCAAACGGTATATGGCAGAGTATCAGAAAGTGCTCAAGATTGAAGGCTAAATCTCATGAAATTCAGACATTTAGCATTGTCACTTAAATAAAGACATGGTACTTAGCACTAGTCATTTGCATAGACTACCTAGTTCTTCAAACTTAAAACATTCAAAATGATACTCTAGTTGTCGAGGGAGCAACCACTCGATCCATCACTGTCTTTATCAAAGAAACGGGTCGCTCAGAGAAAGATCGGATGCTCTTCTGTAGCTCCAAGCATGACCTCTTTTACGTCGAAAGATCATCAATGCATGCGTCATACTGGCACACTCTGTGGAAGCCAGCGACTTCAGTGTGCCCGCGGCCTCATCCATCGGAGTAGAATCCGCATCAGCAAACACGACCACCACCTTCTGCAGCATTTGTGCTCTCTCCAGAATGAACTTGAGGAATCCAAGCTCGTTTAGCCCCCCGCTGAACTGATCGAACACCACCCTCTTGATATGTGATTGCACAAAGTCGATCGGACCAACCTCCTGCCAGAACATGGAATTGAGCTCGCCACTGGTTTCACCAGCATCACCGGACTGCAAAATCGAAGTGTGCGATTCAGTTAAGGATGGAACATGTAGCAGCATATTTATACTTGTGATGAAATGACGATGCGAATTGTCAAACAAGCGAGAGGGTCACAACTCACTACCATTACGTGCAGCGTCTCGACGTGAGGGAAGCATCTCAAGAAACTGAGCAAGATCTTCACTTCCTTGGCCTTCATGTTTCTTTCATTTCCCTTTTCTCTCTTTCCTTTTTTTCCTCCCTTCCTTCGGGTTTAGTCTCCACACCTTGTATCTGTACTTATTCTACCTCCTTAATCCAATCGCAGCTTTGCCGTTTCAAAAAAAAAAAAGCTAGCACCTTGACGCTTGGAACCATGGCGCTTGGGCTCACATTTGTTACCCCGGCCTGCAAATCAATGCAGCGAACGAACAAAGTTTACTAGATCTGCATATCAAGGTTTGTCGAATTGATCACTTTTTTAGCCCTCTTATCTTATTTTTTGCCAATCTAACCCCTCTACAAAAGTATTTGCAAATTTAGCGGAGGACTCACTGCGGAAGGCCCACCGCGGAAGGTGCGGCAGGTGACACTTGTGCCCTACCACGCCTGGGAGCACAAGAGATCGGCAAGCGCAGCATGGGCGGGCGAGCGTGGGAGTAAGCGTGGCAGCGCCTGGGGAGCACGAAAGGAGCCAGCGCAGCGACGAACGGGCGCTTCCGCGGTAGAGGAGCACAAAAGGTGTCTTCGGCGGTAGGGTAGCAAGGAATGTGTCAGATTTGTAATTTTATTCGGAAGGGAGCCAAATTTGCAAAAAAAAAAAGAATGGGCTAGAAAAGTGATCAATTCAGATTTGATTTGTCTAGCTATTCAAGAAAGAACAGGGAAATTCAAGAGCGTCGCACATTGATGATGGTGTTGCCGATCTCAAGCACGTGGATGCTGGTGTCCAAGTAGCCGAGCACAGTGAGCTCAGGAGCATGGCCAATCTTGACCTTGGTATGTTCCTCCGTGAACGTCTCCCACAGAATGAGCCGCTCCAAGCGCGGGGCGTCCACGACGGCCCGCTCCTTCGCCATGGACCACCATAGCAGCACGCAGCGGAGGCTGTGGCTGCCGATGCGGACGCGTGAGGGGGGAGCCGTAGCTGGCGATGAGCGCGAAGATATCCAGCGCGGGGCTGCAGGCGAGCACGTGCTCGAGGTCGGGCTCCTCCATGATGGTGTTGATGGAAATAATTCTTGCGTGCTTCAATTAGCTGTTATGCTTTCCTTAAGTTGATTAGCCAAGTTTAGTAATTTATCTTTGTTTGGCAAATAGCCTTTAGTTTTAGTAAGTAGTCTAAAAATAGGTGTGTGATTAGATCAGACTGATTGAGAGACTTTGATTTGTTTCTATGTAATTCTCTTTATAAGTAAGGCAATGAGACACCAGAAAGCAGTCAACTTGGCAGCACAAAAACAAGATCGTATACATTGTCCTTCGTGAGTTTTTGTGTCATGTTGGCCGTGATCTCGCCGGCAACCTAGGCGTTGTCTCTCCGGCGAAGTCTCTAACATTTGGTATCAGAGTGCGTCCGATTAGGGACCTGTGGCGAGGAGATGGCGCGTAAAGGACCGAGGCGTGGCGTTGTGATCCAGAGGGTGATCCGTGAGGTGGGCGGCGGGAGTAGCTACCCGTCCTCACCAAGACCACCATTACTCCGGGCGCCCCGATGAAGGTAAAGCTGCGCAGCACGGGCTCTGAACGCGTCATCAAGGATGGCGGCGCTGATTCTCAGGAGGAGATGATGGCCCTCGATGCCTTATGCGGTGCGGTACCACCGGAGATGGTGCCGATGATCGCAAAGATGGAGACGGCCAAAATGGCCTGGGACGCGATCGCGACCATGAGGGTCGGGGACGATCGCGTGAAGAAGTCGACAGCGCAGCAGGTAAGGCGGAAGTTCGATCTTGCCTCGTTCAACGACGGCGAGACCGTCGAGGACTTCGCACTGCGGCTGAACAATATGGCGGCACATCTTGCCACCTTGGGTGAGGAGGTCAAGGATGCCGAAATCGTCGCCAAGATACTTCGAAGCCTGCCATCCCGTTTCAGGCAGATCGCAATTGCGATCAAGACCTTGTTGGATGTGTCGACCATGACGGTCGCCGATCTGATGGGGCGGTTGAAGGAAGCGGAGGAGGCGTTCGAAGAAGCACCGGCATCGCTACAGCACGAGGGAAGGCTGTACCTCACGGAGGAGGAGTGGGACGCGCGTCGGAAGAAGCGCGAGGTGGAGAACCACTCCGGCGGCGGCTCAAGTGGTGGACGAGGCGGAACAGGACGTTGGGGAGGAGGACGAAGAGGACGCGGGCGCGCGCGCGGCAACATGTCACCGGGTGGGCCGTCGAATTCAAATAAGCCCACCGGCGACGAGTGCCGACGTTGTGGGAAGATGGGCCACTGGGCCCGTGAATGCCAATCTCGGCCCAAGCGGGAGCAAGCCCACACCGCTCAAGAGGAGGCGGAAGCCTCACCTCTGCTCGCAAAGCTGTCGTCCATTCCCCCGTCTCTGACGAAATCCGCCGCACCCTCACCGGACGGGGCTCCGGCGAACTCACCATCGACAGGTGCTCTTTTCTCGCAGAACATTTTGGTGTGGCAGGACAAGGAGCACAAGCATTGCGACCCCGAGGCGAAGGCGGCGTCGAGCACCCAGATCGAGATCTGGGAGCAGAAGGTGTTCGCCCAACTCGGAGAAGAGAAGGACCGGGAGGCAGAAACCTGGGTCCTGGACACCGGCGCCACAAACCATATGTCCGGATCCAGGGCCGCGTTCTCGGGGATGGAAACGGTGGTACTCGGCACCGTCCGGTTCGGCGACGACTTCGTAGCACGGATCGAAGGGCGCGGCACCGTCACCTTCGTTTGCAAGAATGGCGAGCTCCGGTCGTTCTCTGGAGTCTACTTCATCCCCCGACTGACGACGAACATAGTCAGCGTCGGGCAGCTCGACGAAGGGGATTACAAAATCAACATCGGCCGGGTGATGAAGATCCGAGCCCGACCGAGGCTATTGGCGAGGGTGACTCGGGCAGCAAACCGGCTGTACACGCTCCACGTCAAAATTGCGGAGACAAGATGCTTGGCGGTGCGCAGCCGAGGCGATGAGGTGGCGTGGCGCTGGCACGAGCGGTTCGGGCACGTCAACATGGCGGCGCTCCGGAAGCTAGCTCGGGAGGAGTCGTGCGTGGCTGCGCCGCCGGCAACTTGAGCAACAGGCGAGGCATGCCAGTGGCAAGCAACGCCGCACCTCGTTCCGGCCAGCGGAGTTCCGAGCAAAGAAGTGCTCGAGTGGTGCACGGTGACTGGCGCCCAATTGCGCCGACGACACCGAGAGGTAACAAGTTTTTTGCTCTGGTGGATGATTTCGCAGATACATGTGGGTAGCCGCGATCCCGTCCAAGGATCGTGCCGCGGCTGCCATTAAAGAAATCGTGCTCGCTACCGAGGGCGTCGGGACTCAAACCGCGCGCCTTATCACCGCGCGGCGAATTCACCGCCGCCGAAGTTCGCGGAATCTGCGCATCCGAAGGGGTCTGCGCAAAGACACCGTGCCATACTGACCCGCAATGAACGGCGTCGCCGGCGCCGAAATGGCACGGTGGTGGCGACAGCGAGAAGTATGCTCAAGGCGAAAGGATTGCCCGGCTCGCTCTGGGGTGAAGCGGTAAGCACGACCGTGTATGTGTTGAACCGGTGCCCGACGAAGAGCGTGGATGGCATGACGCCGTTCGAGGCATGGCACGGCAAGAAGCCGGCCGTGCACCACCTCAAGACTTTCGGGTGCATCATGTATGTACGGAACACGTCGCCGCATCTGAAGAAGCTCGAGGATCGTGGGCGCAAGATGGTCTTCATCGGCTACGAGCGCGGCTCCAAGGCGTACCGCACGTTCGACCCCATCACGAAGCGTCTCCATGTGACACGTGACGTGGTGTTCGACGAGAACGCCTAGTGGGACTGGGACAGCAGCGGCGACATCGGCGAGCCGAACGGTGGCGACGACATCTTCACAATCGAGTACGCGACCACAACCCAGGCACACCGGCGGTCGACATGGCGGAGGCAGCACCGGAACATCAGGCTCCAGTCGGGGCCGACGACGTCGCGAACCAGACGCCGAGATCGACGACGCGAACTCGATGCGGACCACACGACGACGCGCCTCTCGATTCCGCAGCATCAACGACATAATCGGGCCAGCCTCGCCACGCGGGTTCGCACCGCGTGTTCTGGTGACTGAGGAGCTACACGTGGTGAGCTACGACGAGCCGCGCCGTTTTTGAAGCGTAACGCGGCCGAGCTGGAGGAAGGCTATGATGGAGGAAATGGAAGCCATCGAGGAGAACGGTACTTGGTACCTCGCCGACCTCCCACCTGGACGCAAGCCGATCGGAGTCAAATGGGTGTTCAAGGTCAAGCGCGACGAACACGGTGCAGTGGCCAAGCATAAGGCGCGCCTTGTGGTGAAAGGCTACGCGCAGCGGCACGGCATCGACTACGACGAAGTCTTCGCGCCGGTGGCCAGGCTGGATTCGGTGCGCCTCCTCATCGCTCTCGCAGCGCATGAAGGGTGGGAGGTGCACCACATGGACGTCAAATCAGCGTTCTTGAACGACGACTTACAGGAGGAGGTCTACGTCGAGCAGCCGGTGGGGTTCATCGTCTCCGGCCAAGAGCACAAGGTGCTTAGGCTACGGAAGGCGTTGTACGGATTGCATCAGGCGCCACGCGCATGGAACGCGAAGCTCGACGACACTCTGTTGTCGCTTGGCTTCCGTCGGAGCGCGTCAGAGCACGCCATCTACATCAGGCGAAGCGGCGGCGCACAGTTGGTGATTGGGGTCTATGTCGATGACCTTGTCATCACCGGGTCAGACTCCGGCGAGCTCACGGCGTTCAAGAAGGAGATGGCGGCCGTGTTCAAGATGAGCGACCTCGGCCTGCTTCATTACTACCTCGGGATCGAGGTAAAGCAGAGCGCGAGCGGCATCAGTCTCAGCCAAGGCGCATACGCCCTGAAGATCTTGGAGAAAAATGGCATGGCGGGGTGCAACCCGTGCCAGGCAACGATGGAGGCGAGATGGAAGCTGAGCAAGCACAGCGTGCAGCCGCTGGTGGACGCCACGACATACCGAAGCATCGTCGGGAGCTTGAGGTACCTCGTGAACACTCGCCCGACTTGGCATTTCGATTGGATTCGTGAGCCGCTTTACGGAGGAGCCAAGGAGGATCACCTTGCAGCGAAGAAGCGAATTCTTCGTTATGTGACGGGCACAATCAACTGGAGACTCGGTTTGGCGGAAGAAGGGAGAACGGCCAGAACCGGGTTCGGCGATGCCGATTTCGCAGTGACATCGATGCAAGGAAGAGCACAACCGTGGTCATCTTCTTCTGGCAGAGCCCGATCTCTGGCACCCAAGAAGCAGAGGATAGTAGCTCATCCAACTGTGAATCGGAGTACATTGCTGCGCAAATGGAGCTTGTCGAGCATTGTGGCTTGCCCAAGTTCTTGCCGAGGTATGTGGGTCCGAGCGATCGCACCCTTTCTCAATGTGGACAACATCGACCATTGCTCGATCAAGAACCCTGTTCTTCATGGCGAGCAAACACATTGAGGTGAAGTATCATCTAGTCCGGAATGCGAAGATAAAGGCTTGATCAAAGTGAAATTCATCGGCTTAAGAGTACTCGGTGACATCGACGAAGCCTCCGGGAAGAGCAAAATTTCGTGTTTTTCGCTCTAGGATCGGCATGATCAATGTAGATGGTGCAAAGCACGGCAAGTCTTAGGAGGAGATTGATGGAAATAATTCTTGCGTGCTTCAATTAGCTGTTATGCTTTCCTTAAGTTGATTAGCCAAGTTTAGTAATTTATCCTTGTTTGGCAAATAGTCCTTAGTTTTAGCAAGTAGTCTAAAAATAGGCGTGTGATTAGGTCAGACTGATTGAGAGACTTTGATTTGTTTCTATGTAATTCTCTTTATAAGCAAGGCAATGAGACACCAGAAAGCAGTCAACTTGGCAGCATAAAAACAAGATCGTATACATTGTCCTTCGTGAGTTTTTGTGTCCTGTTGGCCGTGATCTCGCCGGCAACCTAGGCGTTGTCTCTCCGGCGAAGTCTCTAACAGGTGTGGCAGATACCGAGATTTTGGAGGTGGGGGAACACATCGAGGCCGCGTGGGAGGCCGGCGGTGTCCGGGAAGTGCCAGACGCCGAGGTAGAGGCGGCGGAGCGAGGCGCAGCGGAGGATGGATGCCGGGAGGGGCAGGTCGAGGGGCCAGGGGCGGTTGACGAAGACGAGGTCCTGCACGCCCTTGGCGGCGAGGAGGCGGAGCCACTTCGCGAGCGCGTCCTCCTCGGAGTCCATGAAGTTCTGTACGAGGCGGACGGAGCGGAAGGGGCCCGGGTGGGAGGCGAGGACGCGGGAGACGGCAGCGGTGAGGACACTCCAGTCGACGGGGCCGTCATCGTAGCCGGGGAGGTTCGGGACGAGGTCGGCGTCGTCGAGGACGAGCGGGATGGTGCGCCAGAGGCCGCGCCAGCGGGGGGAGAGCATGTCGGTGCGGGCGCCGTCCTTGACAGGGAGGCGGCAGACGACGTTGCGGAGGAGGTCGTCGGGGAGGGCACTGATACGGTCCTCGCCGCCGTCGGAGAAGGGCGAGATGGCGGCGGAGAGGGAGGCGGCCGCGGAGACCGGTGAGTCCGGGAGGCAGGAGAAGACCACGCGGAGGATCGCTTCCAGCGCCATGGCGGTCGGTGACGGCAACGGCGATGGGAGCGAGCAAGAAGAGGGTTTGGGGGAGTAGGTGATCTTTCCTTTCAGACCAGTAAGAGTATGTATAATTATGCCACCTAAGATTTTAGTGAAGAGAAGAGAAGAAAAAGAGACAATTTTACAGACAATCTTATAGATAATTTTTTATTTTATGTACCATTATATAGATAGTCTGTTAATTAAATAAAAGATCATTACAGATAACTATATAAATAATTTATTGTATAAGTTATTTTTAATGCTATCCACAGAAAATACAGAGACATATATAGCACTGTACATACCGAACGCACTTAAGACGAGGAGAAACGGGGTTTTGGTAAAGCCGGACTCGGTCGGGCAAGTTGCGACCCGAGGGTGACGTGGCACTTGTTAGGGTTTGGCGTTCGTTTGGTGGTCCGGGCGCGCGAAGCAGTTGGGCCCACGAATGCTTTCCGTGTAGTTTCCACCGTGAAGCCCTGAATTGGTTGGTGTAACCGGTTAGTTTTTAATAATGTACATGTTATCTACAACATTAAAGAATAATTTATATAATATATCATCTATATAGTTATCCTCTCTCGTATAATTAATATTCTATCTATACAATAGTTTATAAGACTATCTGTTAAATAGTAGACAATATTTCTCTCATCTTTCTCTCTCTTCTACGTCACTTAAAATCCATAGTCTTACAGACAGACATGTACAACTATACTTATCCTCCCTCGTTGCTGTAATCCGGAAGGCAACCGTTCTAATTTCGGTGGTTTTGGTTAATCTATACTCCTTTATAATGCACCTAAGCAATTTTTCCTACGTTCACCCTAAATAATGCACCTCATTAGAGATGATCCAATGTTCGTGCACCCAGCAAAACGTCCCCAGAAACTTGCATTCATCAAAATGAACGTCTCAGATCTTTCCTCATTTTTATTCACCCACATCCGATGGCCATTATTTAGTGTGTCTAATCATCCCTGTGGCCCACAACAGACCTCCCCCACCTACATATAAATAAATAAGGAGGATCCGCATGCAAGGAAACCAGACTTGAATTTTTTATTGGCCAAAATTGTACGTACTACATATTCGGAAGGAGGGTGAATCAAACAAGGAAATAAACAGGGAGGATCCGCATGCAAGGAAACAAGACTTGAATTTTTTTATTGTCCTGGCATTGTGATCTATTTTTTTCCGAATATGACCTTTCTCGAGACTTTTTTACGGATCTAGCCCCATAGGGCCTAATTCAGTGCACGGAGAGCGCTGAATTTTTGTTTTTATTTTTTATCAAAGGAACCAACGGTCTGTGAGTGCTGCTTAATTTTTTTCAATTTTTTCTCGCGGAACCAGCGGCCGACAAGCACTGTTTAATTTTTATATTTTTTTCCTTGCAGATCCAGCGGTCGGCGAGCGCAATTTATTTTTCCATATTTTTCTGAAATCATCCCTGTAGCCCACAACAGACCTTTCCTCACCTCCAGCATCAACAAGGAAAAGGAAACAAACGTCTTTGAATCAAGGAAAAGGAAACAAATGTTCTGGAAAAGGAAAGGACCATACATTACATGCTGGGAAAAGGAAACCGGGAGATGGGGCAGCGCGGCCAGGAGAACGCAGGTCTGCAATGGCTCCACGGTCGCCATCGGTGGCTTTGCCGACGCAATGAGGTTCTTGGTCACCGACCTCATGACCGCCGTGCCTAGGCAAATTTATAATTTAAATTTTTTTGAAAATAATTTTATTAAGTACAAAATAATCGAAAGTTTTTTTGAGAATTTTTCTAGAATTTTTTAACCTAATGTGCTATCTTTTCAAAAATCCTTCTATATTTAAAAAAAATGAAGGCAACTCACCTGTAGCTTCTTCTAGTCAGAGCCTGCACTGCAGAAGCTTCTTCTCTTCCTCCTCCATTAAAGCAAGAAAGAAGCTCCAAAGCTCCATCAATCCCGCACCAAATCTCTTCTTTCCATCTATGGTGTTAATTTCCCAAATTTCGTGCTCTATTGCCAAAATTTCCTCCCAATCTGATTTGATCCCAAATTATGGTTTCCATAAATATGCTTGTTTCAAGGCTATAAAAGCCGGCGAGTTCTCCTCCACCCCATCGTATTGCGTAAATCCCCAAGTGCTCCCTCTTGTAAAGATCGCCGGATTTTGGAGGTAACCCAAGCCATCACCGTCATCTTTCCCGGCGAAATTCACCGCAACCGTGACTCCTCCCCCGTAGGCGCCGGTGCCGGCGATCTCGCCGCACCAGTGCCGACCCACTGCGACCGGTCGACCACCCCTGGCCTTCCCTCCCCCTTGCGCTTGCCAAGCCCAGAGAGCACGTTGTGCTCTCTGTGGAAGCTGCAAAAAAATAATGTAAAATCAGAAAATTCTTTTTTCTTTCTCTTTCTTGATTTAGAATCTTTTGGGAGCCCGTTTTCGCCCATTCGACCTCCATTTAGTTCCGTTTTTCTTTCTAAATTCATTTAAAATTCTAAATATCTCTTTTATTATTAAGTGTTGTATTCATACTTATCTTTTCATTTAATTGATAAGCGGGTGTACTGCCGTCGTAGCGTTAGCACAGACACTATACTATTGAAAGGTTGAGTTGAGGTGGACTCCCTGCTCACCGTTGTTGCCTAAAAATAAGTTGTAGAAAAGTGTCCGATCGATGGTAGATCATCAGAGGAAGCTTATAAAGGCGGTATTGCCAAATGCCATTGTGCTAAGTGCTACCCATCACTAATTTTGTACTTTCGGTTCATGATCTGTTATAGCAGCTTTTTTCTACCAATGGAGCCTGTTAATTACTTAATCCCGGAAGGTGATAACTAGTAGTGCGTGCTAGTACTTAACGACCAATGTAGCTGATAATAAGTGCTCCCATGACTAGGAATAGAGATTTTTTATCATCTTTTGAAGGTATTAAATTATACATTTAGCTACTATCAAAAGATACCAAAAGTTTAAAAGATGAAATACTAAGAGGTACAAAAATATAATAATAATTTAATGATACCTCGTAGTACCTCTTAAGAATAGTAAAAAATCTGTTAGAAATACCCTGCGGCTTCCTGTTAGTGCGGTGAATGAGCTAGCTGCATTTGGTTACGAGTTACAGCCATCGATCACTTACGTACTTTCTTCTTTAAGGGCAGTCACAATCCGACGTGTCACAACTCATGACACGACTGCGATTACTAGTGGCATCGATCACTTACGCCTGAATCCTGATCGTATCAAGGATTAACATGCCAATGCTACACAAGAAACATGTGTACCAGTGCGAGTCGCTGGCTCATCAAATGAACTGGCAACATACACCGAAACACAAGACGAGTTACACATCAGACAGGGTGTGATATTATATATGTGTCAACCCAATGCGTCATAGCACAAGAGCTAGGGCCGCTGCCAACAATGCGGAACAGGATTCCAGGGAAACTTTGGTTGCTACCAACAGTGGAAGCATGTTTGGACACACAAAATGCATCTTGATTGTCAGTGACCAAGAACCACATACTGATTTGTAGCAAATCGAACAGCTTGCTAAACCTTACAGACAATTACAATCACATCAACAATACTTTTACTGAGGATGTCAACATACATGGATCGACAGTTCGACACTCAAATAATGAGATTACCAGTTTGTGACTTTGTGCACATTTCTACTTTCACCTGTATCCAGCATATACGGCATCAAGGTTTCGTTTCCACTAACAACCTAGGAGGTTTGTGAGAGAACATTAGAGAGAAATGAAACACAAGAGAAAAGACTACAAATCACATGAAATGCAGAATCTGTGTCTTTTAGATGACATGTTAAATACCATTTAGTCCTAGCATTAACTAGCTCTTGTAATTAAGTTGTAATGGCCAAAACTCTGCTCATACTTGTCGGAGCTGACACTGTCTATGCAAAGCATAAGCCAAGGATCTGAAGGAGCGTCTGTCATGTAGATACTGAAACATGAAATTGAGCATCTCCACAATGACCACAGATAATGCTAGAACCACGGAACAAATGCATCATCACCTTGAGCTTCAACAATAATTGAAGGGATCACTCACAGAAAGATCGGATGCTCTGTGGAAGCACCAAGCACTGTCTCCCTCACGAGCGACAATCAACAGCGTAGGGTCTTCGCTGACCCGGCTTGCCGTGGCCAGAGGTTTCAGCTTGCTGCGCATCTCATCCACCGAGGAAGGGTCTCCTTTGGCCAACAAGACCACAATCTTCTGCATCACCCGTGCCCTCTCCAGGACGAACTTGAGGAACACGAGCTCACCGCGCTCTCCTCGGAACTTGTCGAACACCACCTTCTTGATGCGTGATTGCAGGCATTCGATGGGGCCTACCTCCTGCCAGAACTTGAAATTGAGCTTGCCAGTTGGCTCGCCAGCTTCATCAGACTGCGGAATCAGTGTGTAGCTAGTTCGATTAACCGTGGATCTTCCACGCTGCGCCAATCAGATGCTGGAGATGTTGCAAATGGTAAATGAGGAGAGTGGGGAATGGTATCTCACCATGACATGCAATGTCTCGACATTGGGAAAGCATCTCAGGAAGGTGGGCAGCATCCTGGCGTCCTTGCGGATTCCAAATCGCACCTTCAAGGCCAAGATTTTGACACTCGGAACCATTTTACTTGGGGTCATCTTTGTTCCAGCCTACAATAGAATTCAGTAGGAAAATTACACTTGACATGAACAATTATGATGGTAGACACATATCTCTGAGCTATGCTATGCATTGGTGAAAGAGATGGAGGAGTAGTAGTACCACACCTCGATGACGGTGTTGCCGATCTCGAGCGTGTGGATGCTAGGCTCCAAGTAGCCCAGGACGCGCAGCTCCGTGGCGTAGCCAATCTTCAGCTTGGTGGGCAAGAGGCCGTCGGGAACAGACGGGCACGACTGCCAGAGGATGAGGCGCTCGAGGCGCGGGGCGATGACCACGGCGAGTTCGTCCGCCAAGGACATCCAGAAGACCATGCAGAGGAGGCTGCGGCTGCGGACGCGGACGCGGGCGGGGTGGTAGTAGCTGACGAGAATCGCGAGCGTCTCGAGCACGGGGCTGCACTGGAGCACGTGGTCGATGTCCGCGGCCTTGATTTTGGTCAGACAGAGGCCGAGCTCCCGGAGGTGAGGAAAGACCTCGGGGCCGCGCGGGAGGCCGGCGGTGTCCGGGAAGTGCCAAACGCCAAGGTAGAGGCGGCGGAGGGAGGCGATGCGGAGGAGGTCGGCGGGGAGGGGCACGTCAAGGGGATATGGCCGGTTGACGAAGACGAGGTCCTGGACGCGCTGGGCGGCAAAGAGGCGGAGCCAGCGAGGGAGCGCGTCCCGATGGAACCCCATGTAGCTGCAGGTGAGGTGGACGCGGCGGAACGGGCCCGGGTGGGAGGAGAAGATGCGGGCGACGGCGGAGGTGACGGCGTGCCATTCGAAGCCCACAGGGACGCGGCGCTGGAGGTCGTCATCGTCTGGGAGGTCGATGAGGTCGACGTCGTCGAGGACGAGCGGCGTGGAGGCCCAGCAGCGGCGCCAGCGCGTGGAGAGCGCGGCGGTGCGCACGGCGTCCTTGGCGGGGAGGCGGGAGACGATGTCGGAGAGCAGCGCGTCCGGGAGGCGGCTGATGCGGTCCTCGCCGCCTCGGCCGGAGGAGGGGGCGGCGGCGGAGAGGGGGCCGCGGGTGGTGGAGCAGGGCGGGGTGGGGAGGCAGGTGAGGACGGCGCGCATGATGGCCTCCATGGTATCCACCGTCGCGCGACAAAGGAGCCGGAGGAGAGGCGAGCCCCACTCCGAGCAAGAAGAGGGTTTTGCCCTTTTCAGGAGGAACTGCTCACGTCGGGGCGTCGGTGGACGCGGCGGCGGTAGTTTGTTGTAGGGTTTGGTGCTCGTGTAGTCGTGTCTCTCGTCTCTGCCCCCAGAATCCAGAGAATTTTTTTTAAATAATACTATTTTTATTCTATTTTACAAAATAATATACCGAAAAAAATTTACAAAACTACCCACTTATCGCCGTTTCAAATGGCGACAGACAGTCTGTCGCCGTTTCAGATAGGGACAGACTCTCTGTCGCCATTTCAAATGGCGACAAAGAGTCTGTCGCCGATTGAAAAACCGACAGACTTTGTGTCGCCATTTGAAATAGCGAAGGACTCTCTGTCGCCGTTTCAAATGGCGACAGAGAGGTTTAGCCCATTTTTTTATTCGAATTGCAATGTATGTAAATTATGAGCTGTAGTGTAGTAAAGTCAGTATTAGTTGTTGTGATGTTTTACGAGAGGGAGATCAAAAAGAGTGCGAATCTGAGATCTGGGAGAATGATTTTTTAGCCTTTTCGGCAGCCCGTAAAATTTAATGTTTAAATGTAATTTTTAGGAAGAGTAGACCAGATTTGCTCTTTGATATGTGCACTACCATATTGCAGGAAAATATTTAATTTACACCTTGCTTTGCATCTAATTTCCACTAGTGCAACAACCCTAAGTATTATAGTCGACAACAACGCATGTTATAAATAGTTCCCACGAAGCACTTAAATTATTTGTTGAACATATATATAAGGGCACATACATCGAAAGTTCAGGATGATAAAATAAGCAATAGATAGATTATATTGCAAGGGCATTACAACAATGACGAAATTGCTTGCCGAACTAACTAACGAAAGCATGGTTGTCATGGTGGAACAAATGATCGTTCGCCTATCGGCACAGCCGAATGATGTTCCACATTTTCGCATATTACGACCGTGTAAATTTGGAGATTTGTCCTCGGACACCGCTCAATCCCCACTATGAAAGAACTCCATGGGGATCCGCAGTGCTCCCAAGTGTCGCCGAATGGGTGGCCTATGTCGTACGTCTCGGGTGTGTAAGACCGAAATTTTTGGTCTTTTTGATGTGGATTTCTGCCCTCCCACATGGGCATGTCATCCCAATTCCCGGCGTCCCTTATGTTATTACCACCTGGGTTCTCGGATGGTCTGCGTAACGCGTCAAGGATTTGTTGCGTGGTGCGGACCTCGGCCGGCTGCTTCCCCTTGTCCCTTCCTCTTCGAGAGGAGGTACCATCTTGCACCTCTAGTGTGTTGGCCGTTGGCGGACACTTGCCGAGACGCCTGCTCTGTTTTTGGCTCGCACTCCACTGTATGGTGCAGGAGGTGTATGTTGGGCTTATCGTTGTACAACCGGAAGCGTGCCCTGCAGTCAATGCAGTATGCCCGCGTTGGCCGTTGAATAACACCGTAGGCGTACTCGGGGTCTGGCTTTTCTGGGCGGTAGTAGCACCACGGGGAGGGTTGCTCCCGGTTATCCCATACGGAAGTTTGAGATGTGGGTGGTACGTCTCGGGTCCACCCGATTGAAGTAGCCGCACCATTCATCCTCGGCCAAAGGGCACGGTAGAATCTCGGTCCGCTAGTTCATCGTGGCGGTATCAACCATCGCTCAAGGCCGTGTTCGCAAAAGTCAGGGTTTTCGGGTGGCCCCTGGGGAGGTTTCTCCTTTGACTCGAGCAATTTCGCAATTTTCTTTTTGAACTCCTGTATGCGATGAACTGGTTTAGAATTACTACTTTGTGAGTGAAGCATGGGTTTGTCGCATGAAACTCACTGATTGGTTGGCCTCTTGCCCACCGGTCCTGAACTCTGGTCGCTCTAGAACGGGGACGTATCCTGGCGGCCTCTCCCACCGGTTGAAGTTCTCGGGCGAAGCGGGTTCGGCGTCGTGGCAGTTGTAGACAAATTCATAGTCACGTCGTTCTGGGCCGTCGATCCATTGGAAGAAGCAACACCGGTCCTTGTGTTGAGAAAGGAAAGAACGATGCATGAAATGGTACTGTTAGCCTGTATTTTATGGATACAAGTAGGTTTACCTGGTAGGGGCGGGCACTTGATAGAGGAGCGCAGCGCCGTCTCTCCGTGGGTAGATTGCATCATCTTCGCGGAAGGTTGCGATCGCATTTGGGTGCAGGCAACTCCGCAGAATCGGGCGTGCGCCTTGGTATCCGGGTATTCGGGTGGGATGACTTCGCTGGTCAAGAGGCGACAGTAGAATGACATCGTGCCCTAATTTGTGTAGATTCGGATGGCGTGTATTGCTTGTTTGGCGGTGTTGGATGTGTAACCTAGGCGGTTTATAGTGGTGGTGAGTGGTTACTCCGCACGACTCTGACACTTGTCGGTTTGGCGTCTGGCATCCTCTGTGAAAAGCTGCACGACATGTCACCCATCATCAAAGCTGCACCGCCTGTCACCTTCTGCGAAAGGCTACATGATTTGTCACCATCTGAGAAAAGCCACACGACCTGTCATCACGAACAAAAGTAGGCGTTGAGTGGTCACTTTGAAGCGGCTGCATGTGTGACAAAGCACGTGTGTGAAAGCGATGAGGTCTATCAGCGTGTGGTCAAATCGGCCTGAAAAGGTTGAAAGCATTGCGCCCGTGAGTTGTCTAATCGCGCGTGAAAAGCTGCTACAAGGTCGTACATTTGTCGAATGGTGTTTCAGGGCTATTACTCCATAATTTATCATGTAAACCTGTTATTTTACGGAATCCACGAAAAGCTATAGTGATCATACCGTAATAAAACATAACTTATGTAAACAAAATTCTATAGCTGAATTTGACGTAATATGAGGAAATAAAGCATCATTTTGTGTTCAGTACAAAATATATGAAAGGAAACATTTATTTGGGATAGCTGCCCGAGCGTCTTTGTCGCATCGCACCGACAAAGTAGCTACGTGTGTCTTTGTCCTATCGACGTGACAAAGGTTGTAGCATATTTACAAATAGCGCCACGGAGTAAAAGATTATATATAGCACAAAACTTCATAAATAAAACTAACATATGTGATATTACATGAGCTAAGGAAGTAAAAGACGAGATTGTTTACGGTACATCATGTGTAAAAGAAACAAACTAGCTAGGGCTCTCTGCGGTGCAACACCTCGTGTGGTCCCGGGCCTCCTACGACTTTGCACATGTCCGACGGATATGTGTGGTCGGGGCCCGCCCACGAGTACTCCTAGGAGGCCGGACCGGGTGGCGGAGTAGCGGCGTCTGTGTCGGGTGAGATGGGCGGGGCGATGGGTGGGGCCGATGCGAGCTGCGATGAACCAAGTACCACACCGCGGATCGGCGATAAGGATCCACGAAAGTCGAAGTCCTCGTCCCGAAAGTACCGTAGTCCCCGAGGTGCTCGCACTCTGTCGAGGCGGGATCGGCGCTGTTGACAAACTTTTCAAGTTAGAGCGACACGTTATGTGAACAACAAAATATATCAAAAAAGACCACGATGTACTGCGGTCATCGGACGACGCCGGGTCCGGTACGGTGGAGCCCCAGGCGAGTCTCGGCGAGGGCGGTCGAGTGCGCTGTGTCAACCTCATACAGCAGACGAACGAGGGGATCTGTACCACGTCGTCATACTGGGCGCCTACGACGTCGGGTGTACGGCACGGTAAGTCAAGTCCTGAATATGGCGCAGCGCCCCTCGAAGGCCGTCCGCTGTGACCCCTATCGTATGGGTGGCACCAACCGCCTGTATCAACGCCGACGCCGCCTCGTGTGCCTCCGGCAAGGTCGCTCGCGAAACGAAAGAGGCTAGTTAGTTGGCATAATTTTCAAGGCGTTACGTTGAATGACAAATGGAGGAGTACGAACCGCGCGTGGAAAGCGAGTCTGGTGGGTGGGGTGCGTGTCGGAAGTGGTCGGATCGTGCACTGGGAGGTGACTCCACGACACGCACAACTCGAACGCGGGTGCGCGTGCTGTACCACTCGATATATGCGTCGTACGTGCCGTGGTCGTAGGGGGTAGTCTCATCGATCACATCCGCAAGAGCCAGTGCCCACTGCTGCGCATGAGGTACCATGCGTGCTACCCAGCTCTGCGTGCCGACGAAGCCTTTGCGTGTGTACCTGCAAAAACGAAAGCGCAACATTAATTCGCAAGCCACCAAGATCGTAAGTACTAGCGTAAGGGAAAAATGTAGAAATACGAGCGAGTGCACGGCTGCTTTGGAGCAGCGGCGCTGTGGGTATTGGGAGCGCTGCCGTAGACCAAACTGCCTCAAGACGCGGTGGGCGGCGTACGGCTCGACGAACATGTCGAACACCAAGTGACGTCGGGTCAACCAGTACGCCGCGTCAGCAGTGCACTGCAGCGACAGGCCAAGCGGCGCACGTGCCTGCACAAGCTCAGGAGCGTAGGGGCGCCATATGACGCGGTCGTTCGTGAGTTGGTCCAACATCGCTACGTACTGAGGGTACGAAGCGTGCGTCGTAACTAGGGTGAACCGCGGCTGCAAAAAAAACACCAGCGATGAACGTTAGTACAACACGTGGAGAATTAAAAAAACAACATACGGCTACGATAAGTAATACTGACCGGTCGGCGACACCACAATGTCCCCATCGTCGGACGATCAACCTCGTCCCCGGGAACCCTGTAGAAGTCCGCACGGTAAGGTCGACAGTCTATCGGTGGTCGCCCAATCTGGAACCTCTCGAGCGACCACATTGCAGAGCAAAGGGGCCGGCGAGTGGGACGAGTCGGACACGCGACGACACCCGTCGCCAAGCGATTGCGCGATGCGTCGCGGCAAGTACCGCAGGTCCCCAAGCCAGCTGCGGGATCTCCTCCAAGTCGGCGTCGGCGATCGTCCTCGCAAACTGGATCATGTGCTGTCGGCGGTGTCCCGTCGGCGAAGAACAAGACCCACCCGAAGAGCCACAGAAGGTACGCCTCCAAGTGCCGGGCGACGGCCTGCTCCCCAGCTCCGGCTACCATCCTCTCGGGCTGCAGAAAGTAATGGTTAGGTTGTTAAATGCAATGAAAATCACACACGGTGAGTTAAATCAGATACGACAAGGAAAAATCGCGCTTACGTAGAACTGCACAAGCCACCGCTGCGTCGGACCGTGCGCAGCTGCGAAAGTCGTGTACTGTGGCTGGGGTAGCACCCCCTGGAACCGGCGGAGGATATCTGCCTGCCACTCTGGGTCGACGTCTGCAGGAACCACCGCATCCCCGAGCGAGGCAGGCCGGGAGGTAATCGACGCGTCCTCTAGTGTCGGCGCCATCTCACCACGGCGGTGAAAGGTGTGGGTCTCGCCGCCACCGGTCCACTAGAGCAGTCAGCAAGCTCCTGTCGTAAGGGAACCGCCTAAAGGCTCTCCGTCGGTCCTGCGCATCCGCGGCGGTCGCCTCGACCATACGAACAGCAGTAGCGAGCCGGCCGCCCTCAACCCGCAAAGAATGTGAGAAGTATTATTGTGGTGTCGAAGGGGACATGAGTACAACACTGCGACGAAATTGAACTAACCTCGAGATCCATCGCGGATCGAGATGCCACGCCCTCATGGGGTGCGCAAGCGCAGGCCCCAAGCTCCAACGGCGCCTCCCCATCTGCAGGGCAGCGTCGCTAAACGGCTCGGTGAGTCGCGTCGGCCGACCAGGTCAAGCAACTCGTATAACTGCCGCCCGCCATGCACGCAAATAAAAATGTTTATGTCACATAAGGTGTAAAAAGGTGCAAAAAATACAACAAATACAAATAGAATATGAATGGAACAAGTACTGTCATAATTTAGAGCACACGTAATACATGGAAGTAAAAATGTTCATCTATGTGCAAAGCGTTAAAAAGATACAAAATGAATACAACATACTACACTCTCATTTAATCAAGTACAATAACATTCATATTACATATTTTGACCACACGTACGAATTCGATACAAGCAAAATGAAATTCTAGTGCATCGAAGTAAACCATAGTTCAGTACAAAAAGAACATATAACACTTCACGGCTTCTGAATCTTCGGGTAACTCTTGAAAGAGTGCCCTGTCTCCTTGCAAGCAGAACATTTCTTTACGCGGCAGCCACTTTCGGCGGTGTCCATATCATTCCTTATACGTCTGGATTGCCTTCTTCCCACTCCCTTTAGCCTGCTCATGTCTGGGACCCAACGTGTATCCTCCCAGCTTTTGTGCTCCGTGAATAAACCCACCACTCGGAAACCGTACATTTTCGCGCTCCAGGTTGTAGCCACAGCTTCCTTACTAAAGAATTGAGACATGAATATACCTGGATCCATATGAATCATCGAGCAGGCAGCCATAACATGGGAGCATGGCCTGTGTAATAGACGAGGCTTACTGCAGGTGCAGACACAAATTTGCCTGTGTATGATGCATTCGTGAGCAACTTTCCGTCGGTTCGTCCCACGACCGGCTTTCTCCTTGCACATCACCTCGAAACGGAGCTCCCTCGTACTCATCTTCGTTGCTCCGTGCATCTCCCCCTTCTTGCCTTTGTCCTCCATGTATGCAGAAATCATCTCTGAGTACTTCAAAGCAGGATCGTTCATGCGCGTGATCGCCCTTGCATGGCGATCAACGAAGTACTTTGTGATGCCACGAAGAACACCCTCAACAATACCAACCAAGGGAAGGGGTCTCAACCCTCGCATCACCCAGTTGTAAACCTCCGCAAAGTTTGTTGTTATGACACCATACCTCGCACCATCGGTGTCGTAAAGCAGAGCCCATTTCTCCCTAGACTCATGCTCTATCCATTCGGAGAAGCGTTTCAGAGCCCTTCCATTCCTTCGAACCAGGTGGGGAGGGTCGGTGGGTAACTCCTCCGGTAGTGACTGGGGCCTCCCTAAGGTCGGGCTGCCCTCTTCGTTGCCTGTTTGTGTGCCTCGATGTCGACTTATCCAATTTCTTCCAGAGTACATCAAACTTTCTCTGTGGTTCAGTCGTGAGCCTCTTGAAAAGCTTTGTTAGCTCCTTGTTCTGAACCGCTTTAGAAGTTGGCACCCATATGGCGCTTGCACCACCTACTACGCAAATCGTGCCATGGATGAGTCTCATCCACACCTTCTCGCAATCGAACAATTGCCCTCAAAGCCGGAATGCCGATCGTGTATGATACACACTCCGGGCGATGAACGACACCGGCTTTGACATTCCGTAGGAACCAATGCCAGCTATCTATGTTTTCACCCTCCACAAATGCGAGCGCTACGGGGAGAACTTGATTATTGCCATCCACTCCTATGGCAGTCAATATCTGCCCTTTGTATTTACCAGTCAAAAATATCCCATCGACACATAACAAAGGACGACAATGCCTGAACGCATTGATGCATGAACCTAAAGCGAAGAATTCTCGCTTCAAAACCATCTTCGAGAAGCTGCGAAGGATGCTCACAAATGTCCACATAAGTTCCGTGATTTCGGTCCTTTATCACCAAGCAAACACGCAAGTTACGGTAGGAGTCTTTATGCGTCGAACCGTGTTTCCAATGCCTTCGCTTTGCTCTCCATGCCTTCGCGTAGCTTATTGTATCTGGAACCTCTGTTGTATTGCGAGTACGATGGCCCGTGGCTCTAAATCTAGGTTGCCTACAATCTCTCCGTACATTGCATTGGCAATAAAGCACGATGATATGTTCGATGTATTGCTGCAGACTCCGTTAGTACACATGTATGTGGAGCGACTATAGAACACTTCCAAATGGTATCCCATTTAGGTTTGGTACACATGGGAGCGCCACGGGCAACCCTCTGTCGGCATCTTACATCATACACCCGCTGATCGGACTTTACAACCTTGAAGGCTCTGCGCAACGACACTGACCATGCTATTACTGCTTCTTGAACCTCACTCTTATTCTTGTAAATTGCATCTTATCTCACCTCATTCTGATCATACTGCGAAGGGAACTGTTCGTCATCGTTCACCACCAGCCTGTCGAACGGATACTTATCCCACTCTGCAGGGAATAGATCTTCAGCGGCTTCATCATTACTTAAAGCCTCATAGTCCTCATTCTCTGTGTCCATCGCTTCGACCACTGACTCAATGTTTTCGCCCTCGTCTGCCATGCCCATTGCTTCTTGAACCTCTCCCGTTGCAACATCAGCTCTCCCACCTTGCACTTCGTACTGACCCGAACCTACATCCTGCTCTACTAAGCCTTCTCTACTTCTACTGCTCTCCCCAACTTCCTCTGGTTCTTCATCAACAACCTCTTGCTGCGTCGCATGCCCAGTATTGACTTTCTCAAATGCTTGTGCCAATAACACTAATGGCCATCCTTTCTCAATTGCAATTCTTACGTACGAACTCCAAGATTTCGGCCCTCTCATTTCCATTAACTCCCAGTACGTGCAATCTATTCTTCGACAAACTACTCCATGTAACTTCGGATCATGTAATTCACGGTCCAAAGAGAACATGTGGTACAACCATCTCATAACCGTAGCCCATGAACGCTCCCCTGCGCGTGACAGGCTAGCCTCTACACTTGCGAAATGACTTAGATCTACCCCTTCAACACCCATGTGCGGAACTCCTTCTCCATAATATATTTTAAATTGCACTCTATCATCCATACATCATGCAAATTCATCAATTCTTAACATTTGCACAATTTAACTCTACATTATACGACTAATAATGATCACAAATTTTAATTCTAAGAACGTAGTTTAATTCATTCGCTTTGGTCCATACTTGCGCCAACGTTTAATCGATCTGATTGCAATATTTCAATTCTTACAAATTCTTGATTCCGTGATCATTTTCAAATTTCTATGAGAACATAACTAAACTAATGTGTCAGAAACCTCTGATTGAGTTATATTTGGTCCCGACAATTTTAGCCACCCAACTCTACATGACATCTCCGAATTCTCATTACACAAATAACCGAATTTGGATTCTACATTTCAGTCATTAAAATTTATCCATGATCTCTAATCAAAAACTATTATTACAATCAAAATTTTAATCCCTACCTCTAGGTCATCCCTACATCGAAAATTAATTACTAACTAAGTCACATAACTAAACATCCATCCATACCGACATAACTATAAATTCCTGACTAATTCATCTAACTAAACATCTATTCTTACCGAAATAATTATAAATTTCTAACTAAGTCAACTAGCTAAACAACTTGCATCAGGTTCTCATTCCTAACTAAGTCATCTACCTAAATAACTATTATTACTCTATTTAATCTGATTACTATATTACATATTTAACATTTAAATACTTAAAAAAAATTAGTACCTGACGAAATGCAGATCTTCGAAGTCCCTCTCCCTCTCCCTTTCTCCTCCTCCTCCTCCTCCTTCTCCCTCTCCCTCTCCCTCTCCCTCCCCCTCCCCCTTCTTCTCCTTCTCCTTCTCCTTCTCCTCTCTTTTCTGTTTTTTTCCTCTGCGCGGTGGCCGGCTCGAGTGAGGGCAGGGACCGCGTGCGGCTTTATATAGGCGCTGTCTGTCGCCATTTCAAATGGCGACAGACTCTCTGTCGCTGTTTGAAATAGCGACAGACAGGCTGTCGCTATTTAAATAGGCGACAGAGGTGATGGTTGCTCTCTGTCGCCATTTGAAATAGCGACAAAGAGTCTGTCCCTATCTGAAATGGCGACAGGCTGTCTGTCGCCATTTGAAATGGCGACAGACTCTCTGTCGCCTTTTGAAATGGCGACAAGTGGGTAGTTTTGTAAAAATAAATTTTGGCATATTATTTTTGTAAAATAGAATAAAAATAGTATTATTTAAAAAAAATTCAGAATCCAGATGTCCCAAGACAGCCGGATAATTTGTGCCGCCGTTAGAACAGCTGGGCCTTAACTACTTGTTGGGGGCTCACAAGCAACAAAAATAACTCGAGACAAGATTTAACTAAAAAAATCATTGTATGAAAAAATCACGGGAAGTAATCCACTGTAATAATTCAAGGATTACATGTACATAGTTATGGCTTAAATAGCCAAAAGAATCTGAGTTATAGCAGACTTGAATTAAAAGTCTATTTGGATAAAACCAAAAAATATGGTAACTTGAGATTTTGAGTTATCTCTAACAAACCTTTCATTAACTCAAAATCCATAACGAAATTGTTTCCTTAAAACCCTGAAGGGTAATTAACTGAAAATTCCGAAGGGTAACTAAGCACCATGAATATAAGTGCATTAAAAGTCCAAAGGACTACTGAATAAGGAAGGCCGAAACAATCAATCTAAACATTTGTAGTGCAAAAAATCACAAAAGGAATAAAAGACTAGAACAGTCTTACATAAACGCTTCTTATGAAGTAAGATTGAGCAAACTACAAGTAGCTCGAGAGAAAAACTGGAATAGTCAATCCAAACACACAATTGTTAAAAAAGCAGACGAAAAAATCTGGGTCTTCAAGAATTCATAACCCCAGCAAATTCTGAGTTTGTGCAACTGACCTCCTAAAACAAACACTCAATCATCAAACATCATAAGCCAAGACATCACTTGTGGTGCTTGATAGATAGCGAAGAACTCATATCACAGACTTTTGACATGCTCCACATTAGGGATGGCAATTGGGTGCGGCGGGCATAGGTAGTGATCGCCCATACCCATAGTCGCTAGCCAAAATCTCCCCTACAAGTATACCCATTAAGGGTCGCGGGCGAAGAATCTCACCCATACGGCCATACTCATCGCCCGCGGGTACTCGATACCCACGAGTATACCCATTTACCTGCCACCATCAATAATTCTTTCAACCAAATGGCACTAGGAGCTAACGAAACTATGGTACTAATACAATCCTTTTGATGAAATTATGGGAATCATCTACATTCCATGGATTGAAGAATAATTATCAATAATTCAAAATTTCAAATGTACTCGAGAATAAGAATTAAAATAACACATGTAGACAAATAACACACAGATGCTCAAGTTCAACAATTATTAATATGAGGTACCACAAATAGGGTTCAGGGGACCAACTAGGCGCATGTTCTAGCCCATATGTCAGTAGAAGGTGGCGGGTAATCGGGCAGAACAGGTACGGGTGGAGCTCCCCCATCCCCATACTCGTTTGTCCGTTATGTTAAGTTTGGCTCCCATAAACATACCCGTGAGTTACAAAAGAGGAACATACCTATCTCTATTAGGGTTTTTACTCGTGGGTACACAGGTAATTGGGTAAGATTGCTATCCCTACTCCATATAGAACATAAAATTTGACAAACTGTCTATTGGAAATCTATAATATGGTTGAAACTGCTCCTCCAAAAATGTCAACATGAAGAAAAAATTCTCGTGCTACCAATAGAGTATAAATTGCGGTAGAACCCTCATATCGAGCAAAGACAACAAAACAACGTTGTAGTATCCACGCATAAACAAACTCCTTGCGCTTCAAACCTTCATCTCAAACTGACATTAGAGCAAAACCTTCACTAGAAAACTCCGAAGAGTATAATTCTACCATCAAGGTGTCGTTAAATTCCAAATTAACGTTGCCAAAACCTCTATAATGGTCACGCAAGTGATCCAAATTGCATCGCATTCAAACGGTGAATAAAACATCAAAATAACCGTGATGAAACACCAAACCCAAATTAACAGTGATGAAACACCAAATTCAGTTGTCTCCTCAACTGACATTATTTTTTCTCCAAAATAGACGATGAAACGTCAAAGAAATCGACAATAAAACATCAAACAAATTGCCCAATGATTAATTGATGATGAAACGTTGAAGAAATTACCCATGATTAATCCTGCATAAATGCTACCAATAATAAGCACAATGGTCTGAATTACAAAAGAAATCCGCCAAGAATATGCATAATGGCCTGAACTGTTATGAATACCGTCAATAGTATGTATGACAGTCTGAATTTTGCGAAGAAAAATCCGCCAATAATAAGCACAAAATAATAAGAATGAAAGCCTGAATTTGCACATGAGATCCCGCCAATAATAAGCATAAAAGCCTGAATTTACCACCTTTTTGGAATTCAAAGAAATCCCATTGTTTAGCACTGAAACAGTCGCCAGGTAAATAGCAATGTTTTTATCACGCCCACTTGTGTGAAAAAGGCTCTCATTTAAACCTGCCATATAGAGAAACTGATCTTGCTATTGAAATTCTCAATATCAAATTTAGTAAATAACATGGTGGAGAATAATTGCAAATAAAAAATATATGGTAGATTCTGAAGAAAAAAACTTCCTCGTACGCATCGGGTGTGCGTAGCAAAATCTGATAAAAAAACAAAAGCTGAAGCTGAAAAAAAGAAGCTGGAGCCGAGAAGCCGGAATGAGAAGTCGAAGCGGCTTCGGAGCCGGAGCTGTGGGACCTAATATCGGAGTTAAATTGAACTTGGATTTGTTTGAAGTCCAAACTGAAAGATTAGCTTATCTCTTCAAAAAAAACCAGAGTACTTGCAAGTAGGGATGAAAACGGAAACAGAATTTCCGACCGTTCCGGAGAAAAACAGAAAGAAAGTCTTTTTTCGGAAACGGAAAATATCGGTACAGAACGGAAACGGAACTTTTTTCTCGCAAATGGAAATGGGAGTCATTTCTGACGGAAACAGAAATGAAAATTCCGCATAAATGAAACCAGAAATTCCATCGGAAATATGGCCCACTTGGACGAAAAGGAGAATGGAGAATTTACATTTATTTTTGAATTAAAATAATTTTAGAAATACAAATGGCTTTATAGAAAATATCAAATAGAGATAAAAAATTTTGAAAAATTTCTCGAAAATACTTTGGAATATTTTGAACCTAGGGAAATTATTTATAGCATAATTATAATTTTATTTTCATAAATAAATTAATTTTATAAATCTAAAAATAGCAAAATAGCATTTATAAACTCTAGAAAATCTAGGATAAATCTCAGAAAATCTTAAATGAACATTGAACAATAATATGCAAATTTTAGGGTGTTACAACTTTATAGTTGGAGGAGCAAGAGGATGTCAATGATAATGATATAGAGAAGGACATGATGGTCTGATCTGGAGGACAAATAACGAGCCTTCAGCTGACAAACTTAAGAAAGAACTTCCTAGTGATACTGGACAAATTGAGGAAGATTTTTCATGCTATGAAAAATTTGTGGTACTATCTGAACAAGTATAGGATAAAACAAGAAATTGTTTAAAATATTTTAACTTCATGTGTTATTTTTTAAAAATAAAAAACAGAATTAGCATAAACGAGGTAGTAACAGTGTCAGAATTTTATAAATTGTTTCATGTTTGCTCATCATTTGAAAATTTCATGGTAACATCAGTGATACATCAATACTATCCATAAAAATTTTCAAAATGTTCTAACATGATTTGAACCATTTTTCATGCAGTTGAAATTTGTCGGACAGCCTTCAGTTGCACTTTCCGAATTTTTGAAAATTCATGAAGCTTGATCATAATCTGAAAATTTTATGAGAACATTAATGAAGGATAATAACCATGCACAAAAAATTTCAAAAGTTTCTAGCGTGGTTTGTACTATTTTTCATTCGGATCAAACTTGTCGGTCAGTGTTTTATCAGGACAGTAGCAATTTTCAAATTTTAAAAAATTCCTCAAACGCGATAATCATCTGTATTTTTTACGAGAACATCACTGATGTGTCAGGAGCCTCCAAAAAATATTTCAAAATTTTTTGACATCGTTTGAACCATTTTACATTCCATTGAAATTTGCCAAAATTCCGAATTTTTTTGCTGAAAATTTCGGGCTAAAAAATTCCGGATTTTTATTTTTATTTTTGAATTTCATCCGAAATAACGAAATTTCGCTAAAATTTTAGATAATATAAACCGAAAACGAAATTTGGAACCTGAGCACCATACGCCCAACTTGCACGCTCGCACATGCACAAGCTTCTGAGAAAGAGCAAGCTTGCAGTTGATCCAACAAGAGGCGCATACAAGAACTGGATTTGGCCTCTCGCAGCGAGCGGAACTGGGAGATCGATCGATTGAGGCCGGCGGGTGGAGTCTCGGTGGACGGGCTGGTCGATGCGGAGGGCGGATGAGGCGGCGCCGGGGTCGCAAGCCAGCGCGGAGGGCACGCTGGCGTCGGTGGCTGTAACATTCCAAATTTTCGATCATGATTGACTAGGGTAGTTACAAAAATTTATTTAGCATTAGTAAATCAAATGATAAGCTATCTTGATTTTTAGAGCCAGTCCGATAATTTATCCGGTGTTGGTAAATTAAAGACGCAAATTGTACTCAGTTTAGTATAAGATTTCACGCTGGAAGACCGGTAGGCCAAAAACAAATCACAGTTTCCGTTCTTCCGTTATTTAATTCTCTGCCAACGGTACCAAAATGAAAGCAACCAAGAAAAAAAACAGAGAGAAGACAGGCATTAGAGAGCACCCTTTCCATGCCTTCTTCAGCCGAACTCCCCCCACCCAATCCGTTTTTGCAATTAGTTTTCGCATGCATGATGATTTGGGCATTTTGGAAAAGGAGGGGAGGAGAGGCAGTGGTGTTACGGTCTGGGGAGTCATTGCTGTCGGCCAGCAGGAGAGCAGCAGAGGCGCTGGCGCAACGGGGAGGCGTAGCTTGGCTTGTGGGCGACGCTCGGCGGTGTGGTGGCACAGCACTGCCACGGCAGCGCCTGGCTGCAAGGCCGCGGCGTGGCCAGCATGCAGCGCAGCTGTGCTTCATGGGAGCTCAGTGACAGCGTGCAGGCGTGAAAGGGGCATGTCGCAGGTCGACGCTCAGGCCGCGGCTGAGGCACAGGGCATGGGGCGCGCGGCCGAAGGCGTGGGGAGGCCCGACCGAGGCGCAGATGACCGGGGTGGCCGGCCTGAGGCGCCGTGGTCGGACTGGTCAGCGCGACGAGTGGCAAGCTGCGGCCCGGCTTGGCCTAGCTGCGAGCCACGACAGCGTCCATGGTGCGGCTGCCCATAGTGGCGGCACGGCCACGGCGGCCTGCAGTAGGTCGCGCCCGCGAGGCACCCGTGGCCCAGCCAGGGCGCAGCGGCGTGGACAATGGTGGCGAGGCTGTGGTAGCCCGGCGCGGCAGTGATGGTCAGGGCAGAGTGGCGCGTGGCCGGGGCTACGCGGCAGCCAGGTGAAGCAGAGGAGCGCGGGGCTGCACATAGCGGCTCAGGCTGCGGCTGCCACGGCAGCAAGAAGTGCAGCCCTGGCAGCGCTCATCGGCCTGCAGCACTGCAGTGGCAGCGGCACGGCAGCTCATCGCGGCTGGCCGCAGCAGTGCTGCCATGGCACAGCGCGGCAGCAGGCAGTAGCTGCCACAGCAGCCCGTGGCAGGTGCGAGGCCAAGGCGATGGGCAACGTCGGCCGGTGGGGGAAGCAAGGCGGCGTGGTGGCCGTGCCGCACGGTGCATGTGACCTAGCGCACGGGTGAGCTCTCGGCCGTGGTGTACAAGTCGGAGGCGATGCGCCAAGGCAGCAGCGGTTGAACAGGTGATGACGTGCGGCATAGGCGACACAGGGCCCGCGCGACAAAATTGCAAGGCCAAGGGCGGCCGAGGCCAACGTGGCGCGGCAGCCACCGTAGCTCGACGTGGCGGCCCGTGGCACGGCGTTGACGGCACGGTGCAATGTGTGGTCGTGCAGGTGTCGGCCAGTAGACAGCGGCCAAGGCGAGTGCTAGCACGGGAGGCGGCCTGCCATGGTGGCTCGCAGCACTGCCATGGCAGCTCGTGGCCACAGTAGCAGCCTGCCATGGCAACGGCATAGTAGCACAGCATGGCGGCAGCCCATGATGCCCCCAGTGAATTTATTTGTTCTCGGCGTTTATGGTAAAGTTTTCGTAGTCGCATACGTTTTCATATATATGGTTTTCGGTCATATACATGTTGCATTTAAATATTTATCGTCGCATATTTATGCATGCACACATGTAGTAAAAACTAATTTGATGCTTACGACCGGTATAGCTAACAATTAGATTTTAATTGTTCGGCGGTATAAATAGTTATTGCTTTTTTGTTTCATATAAATAATTCGATCGTCAAGTAAAATATGAATTATCGATCGACGAATATCGGATTATTTAATTTATTATATTACCATGTCTCCATCAAATATTATTGTAATCGTACTAAAATTGGTAGTTGGTCATATATATTAAATTTGTTGGAATTCCCTCTCAAGTTAATTTGGTAGTCGCAAAATTGTCGATGGATAGATTTTCTATGCACATAAAGAGATGGTCGACTTAGGTAATTATGTTGCATCGGTGAGAATTATCCATATCAATATGAGTGATAGTCAAATATATTAAATTGATCCTAGTGGTGTACATATGGTTGAATTGATGCTTATCACATAAGTAAGTTTGGTGGAAATGATATCACACATTTAATCAATAGTTGTGTGCTATTTAAACAATGCATGTGCAATTGGATTTAATATTTAAATGTTAGTTAGATGGGTCTTATATGATGAATACACGAGTACTCTATGGTTGATTATTAATTGGATTGGAGCATCATATAAATTGGAGGATAACATAGAGTGATAGAGTCGGAGTGCCCGATCTTTCGGTGACAAGATAACTTTTCAATTTTGGTGGAGGTGACTCTTGCGATCCGACTACAAACGAATTTTTTGTTTCGATCGTTTTAAGTACTCGAACAACCCAATTGGAAGTCGTATGCAAAAATTATGGTTGTTTGTACAGGGTGTCCGGAGGGGTTCTGAATCCACTTCAAAAGAAAGACTGGATCCAAATCCAAAGAGGAGGATGGCTATACCTTCTTATCCAAGCCAAACCAACACAAATCAAGGCTAGACTTTCCTTCTCTCTGATCCTTTCCCAAACCGAAACAATGTAAACTATACCTTCCTTATCTCCTGCAACACCGAACCCAAACTAGGATATATTCTCTTCTCGGATATATTGTTTTTTTGTTCTTCTTCTTCTCTTTTTTTCTATTTTTTTCTCTCCGAGATTGGCTTGTTGTGCGAGGCAGGAGGCGCTAGTGGCGTGGCATGGCATGGGGCGGCAGGGTAGGCAAAGTGGATGATGATGAACCTACAGCAGTTCAAGATAGCAACGAAGATGCAAAGGTGAAGGACCATGTGGAGGTCCATCCATGTTTGTGATGAGTATTTGACTTTATTTGAGCAAGTTGTGCTCAAGTTTGAGTTTGATTTGGATTGATTTTCAAAATGAAACAATTTGAGTTGTCTCTGCCAGGAGTGGCAGTACCGGTCGTATGGACGCGGTAGTGATGAGTTGGATGGTTTATTGCACATCTATGTGGGCACTGCTATGTGAGGAGTTTCCTTGTCTTTGATGGTTGCAGGGTGACGGTGCTAGGTCATAGTGAGGCGAAGGATGACCGGGACTAGGCGAGGAGCGTCGGAGGTCCAGATGATTGGGAGATCGCCGGAAGATGATCGGAGACGGAGTCCGGGCAAGTCAAGAAGACAAGGAAAGGAGTTGATGCTAGCTAGATGCCGCGTGGATCAATGAGGGCCGTCGGATTGAGGTCTAGTTGATAGGTTAGCGGGTCTCGTAGTATGCTTTGAAAACGTGCAAGAAAACCCGGTATGTGTGTGGGTTTTGGGTTAGCCCTTGCATGGCTGTGTGTGTGGGTTAATCCTAGCCCTTAGATGAGTGCTCTAGGGTTGAGGACTCATCCAAGGGTGGTAGGTGGCCCAAGAGTAGTATAAATAGGGGTGGAGGGTAGCCTCCTTCCCTTGAAGGTGTTGAGGTTTTGATACTCATTTGAGCTTTGCCCACATGAATGTGAGGCTTTGTAACCTCCTTCCAGAAATGAAAGTTTTATCCATCCACCTCTGAATTTATTTTATGCATTTACATTTGTCTTTACTTTACATAATTTAAATTCAGCATTTACTTTCCCGCAATTACATTCCCGCAATTTACTTTCAAGTAATTTGGATTTGCCTCCCCTCCTTCTAAATGCTGCTGATCTTGGATGTTTTGAGTGTGTTCATATGGTTTTACATCTCTTTTGCACTCTTGGATTGAGTAGAGAACATCTTTTCTTTCAATTTCCAACTTTGTTCAGAACTTGTTCTTCGCGCAGCAGTCAGTGTTTGATTTTTGTAAAAATATAGAAAAATCTTTTTTGAGTGATTCTTGTTGGAGGAGGTGCGGGACTCTGATATACACCTTTAGAAAAATTTTGGAGTTCACTTGTTGCACCGTTTGGGCGCCATGAGGTCAAAACCGAGCCCCAAACTTTCTGCTCGAAGTTCTTGAGCATACTGTGTTCTTAGATTTTTCCTGTTTTTTCTGTAAGGCTTTTTGAGGAGAAATTTGGTGGAGTTCTTCATGACTCTGATGCTCATAGGGAGAAAAATGCTCAGAATTTTGTGAGCTGCATAAACCCACCAACCTCCTGTGCAAATTGAGGACAAGTTCTGGAAATTCTGCTTTTGCTTTTCTGAAAGTTACTTTTGTGATTTGAATTGATGTCCTTTCTAAAAGCAAGAGTTTGAATTGATTCCTCTTTATCTTGGACACTAGACAACCAGGATTGTGACTCAAAAATCCCCACATATTTTATGGTACTTATCCATGCAAGCTTGGGGTACACATAGTTGTCTAGTTTTTCGGGTTTTTCACAATTTCCTTTGAGCGATCTTGTCGAGATTTTTGTTGGAGTATTTTGGGGGAATTTTTATTTGCGACCATTCACCCCCCCTCTGTTCGCCATCTCGGTCCTTCAATTGGTATCAGAGCCGGTTCTGCTCTTTCTAGATCTTGACCGGTCTCAAGAGCCATGGCGACGGACAAATATTCCACCAAGCCTCCAGTTCGTGAGCCGACGCGTGAGAAGAAGTACCGCAACTTCTCCAAGAACAAGAAGCTCTTCCACCGTGTCCTCGCCGCGCTTGACGATATCAACCTCTCCGACACGGAGACATGGAGCGACGAGGACGAGGATGAACCGCAAGAGAAGAAGGGCAGCGACGACTTCTCCGGCATGTGCTTCATGGCCGACGCCAACGGCATTAGCTACTCCGAGCTGTACAGCGACACGGATGAGGTACCCACCTACGACGAGTTAAATGCTGCCTTCTGTAAATTAGGCAAGTTTCATGCTAAGGCTAGGTCGAGGTGTTCTGAGTTAGAGAAGGAAGTAGGTACCTTGACTCGGGAGTTAGCTTCACTTAGATCTTCTCCCTCCCGAGTCACTGATGATTGTGTTCTCTGTAATGCTGTTCTTGTGGAGTTGGAGAACCTAAGGACCATACATGATAGTGTGCTTGCTGAACTTGATAGTCTTAGGTTGAAGAATGCTAGCACTAGTTACATTCATGCTATTCTGTTGAGGCTAGTTTTCTTCATGCTCACTCCACTCCATCATGTGCTAATTGCCCTAAATTGCTTGCCGAAATTGATGCCATGAGCGAACATCTTAGAAAGCTTTCTTCTAGAAACGATGAACTTGAAATGCATGCTTCTAAGGAACCATCCACTCATGTGAGGGTCTGAGGCAACTAAAACTTGACAATGAATCCTTAAATGTCAAGTCTGCTAATCTTGCTAAGGACTTACTAGATAAGTCACAAGAAAGTTGCTTGCGATGTTCTATGATTGAGGGGGACTTGGATAAAATCCATGTCGAGCTTAGGAAGAAATTAGAAGACCAAGCCCATAGAATTAGAAATGCGTCTTGCGTTTCTTGTGAGGCCCTCAAGATTGAGGCAGCCGTGCTAAGGGAACAAAAAGCACGTGCTGAGAGATCTTCTCTTTCTGGTTCTTCTTCTTCCTCTCCTTCCCCCTGTTCTTCTTGTGCTTCTTTCTTCCGAGATTGCCAGTATCTTATGAGCACTCTCGAGAAGTTTTTTGGAGGCAAGAAGAAGCTCAATCTTATTCTAGACCAATCCAAGATTAGTAGATTCAATCAAGGTCTTGGATTTGATCCCTTGGAGCACGCTCGGGCGCATCCTCCCACCATTGTGCGCGGCTCCAAGAGTGGTGAGATTGTGGTAGCTCCCAGAGTGAGTACCACCGTGTTTAGATCTGCTGGGGTTGTCCATAGGACTTCTTATCAGAAGGGTGTTACTCCTATTGCTTCTGCCTCTAGCAAGGCGAAGTACACATGCACCTTACAAGAAGGATGGTCACCTAGTAGATTTCGCCAGCAGCGCCAAGATCACTCGGCGTGGCGTGCACGCCCTTAAGGGTATTCAAGGTCATCCCTAGACTTTGAGTGCTCCTAAGGCACACACTGCTTCTAGACAAGTTAGAGAGTCGCCTATTTTTGGGCAGCGTCCAGGACTCGGTTTTCATGCAAGTTCTTTGAGTTTTAGTCCTGGAGCTGTTCGTAGTCAGTCTTTCCGCCGTCCTCTTGATATTCCTCGTTTTTCCCATCGAGGTAGATATCAGCGGCGTGAGGTGTTTTCTGGTAGAAGATCCAGGCAGCCTTACTGGGATGGTCCGGCTTTTGCACCACGGCGTGCTAACCCAGTTCCAGCTCCTAGATCATCTACTAGAGTTACTACTGATCTTGTTAGAGTTGAGCGTCAGAGAGACACTCGAGTCCAGTCTTCTTCTGTGGCTGGTACTCTGAGGTGTCGTATGGTTCAATATTGGGTTCCTAAGTCTTCACTCTATCCCAGTACTGAGTCATCTTTCCCTCTTGTGTCAATTCCTTGTGTCATGTCTATGAGATGATGTTTTTAAGTGCCTTTTGCCTTTCTCATGGCATGAGTCGCTTGAGGCCAGCTTGAGGATGTGATCACTGCCTAGTGGAGTGGATTTGGGTCATCTTGTGGACTTGTCCTTTCTTAGTTCGATTCTTAGTCCATGAGTTGTCCTGAGGCATCATCTTCGCCGTGCATAAGTAGTGGACCTCGTTTTTCCTCGAGGTACCCACTCACGGCAAGAGTTGCAGGTAAGTATGTTGTTCATGTTGATCCTTACTAATCTCATCTAGGATCGTTTTGTCGCTTTTCAATGTTGGCACTCGATGTGAATTCCGAGTTGGCCTTTGCGGCTTGTCTCTAGAGGATTGGATCTTCCTGCATGACCATCATGAGCATCATGCTAACCTGCATGTACTTTCAACTTTGTTTTCCTCGTGTTTCGCTCCACAAGTGTTGAGCTTCATGATAACAGCATTGGGGACTTCCACTTCCATGGTGAGCTATCTCATATCCTCATGTCGGTTATACTTGTGATCATCATTTCCATGACATGTTGTGATTGCTCTTGCTCCCATGTGTATTATATGTACTTTGCTTGGTCTTGTTAGTTTTATCTGTCTTGTTTTGTGCCATAGCATGTTTTCCCAACCATCTTTGTGCTTCATGTATTATATCCTACATTCATGAGCTCTTTCCCAGCATGTGATTCTCTTGTTTTTGTCCTATCCATGATATTGTTCATTTGGTATGAGCATTTGTATTAACTATGGGCACGTGCTATATATCATTTCTTTATTTTGTCATGAGTAGTATCTAGGTTATATGACCCTGATTTTCTATTACATCCATGATTAGCTTTGTTTGTCAGACTTTGTGCTACATGTGAGTGCCTTTCATGAGATTAGGGTCATATGATCTAGCTGCCATTATATGACTTATATTGTTCATGATCACCTTTTATTGTCCTTCATGCTTATATGCTTCATACCTATTTTGCATGAGCTTGTGTTCTTCATTCATAGCATGTATTCATCATCATGCATAGAGTGTTGCCATAAGTAGCTTCTCATCTTTGTGTCCATGGTCACCATTTACTTTCATCTTTGTCTGTGTCCTCATGACCTTTTGTTTGGTCTTCTTTTGATGGGCCTTTTCGCAGCATGTAAATATTGTTATTGAGACTATGGATAAATGGACCTTGATGTTTCTAATTGGTTTGTTTTATGCATGATCCTCTTTGGTTGTCTTCTTTCATCTTGCTCATGTTATATCTAGTAGCATGTTGTTGTGCTTCATTGTGGTATTTCTTCATTTACATGCTCATTGCCATGTTTAGGTAGTATCTTGATCCATGTATTTCTAGGCTTGCACATGATCCTGCTAGCATTTTGTTCTTTGTGATGCACCTTGCTTAGCTTCTTCTCACAAGATGATGCTATGATGCACCTTCTTTGTTGTTTATCATGTGGATATGTTTTCACCGTTGTCTATGGATATATGGATCTTGATGCTATCTTTAGCTTGGTTGTGATCATGATCTTACATTACCTTCTCGCATCATGTTCATGCTCTAGATGATCATTTGCCACACTTTTCTGTATCTTGTCCATTCGTGCCTAGGAGGCTGGATCGCCTAACCCTGGGCCAAAGCATAGATTTGTTGGATCCATGTGTGTAGGCTTTACGGTGAGGAGACCATCATCCTAGGAATATCTCTAAGTCTTCTTCCTCTGCTTTTGGATCCACTTGGTCATTTGCCACTACTTGCACTACACTGCAGTAGGTAAGTACCTCTGAAAATGTTGATGATAGTGATGGGTCTCTTAGGAGGTTGTGGTTCTTTCGTAGGTGGACTTCTAGCATAGTTAGGTTGCTTCTTACCTTGAGCCATCTTGCTCCTTAGAGACCATGTGGTTTTAGATCTTATCTCTTCTCCTCTAGCTTTCTACCTATCTCTTGTGAGGTGAGAGTTTTAGAGTGTGCCTCAAGGGGAGTAGAGTGTGTTCAGGGGGATTTGAGCTTGGGTTTATGAGCTCATATGGCATTTCTTGAGGGGGAGCTGATATGTATTTTATGTACTATATATTTTCTTCAGCATTTCCTTTCTTCTTCTGGGTGACTTTGGGCTTGTTTCCTTGAGTTGAGTTCACTCACTTAGACTTCTGGCATGCCTTCCATGGACCTCTTATCTTGTGCTTTAGGTTGCTATCATGCGTGATTAGTGTTCTCTCTTCTCTCTAGGTTGAGTTCCCTCACGTCTTATAAGTCTAGCATGTATTGGGCCTCCAGGTAGAGCAGTGCATGTGCACTCCTTAGTTGGGATCTAGAGTCACTTCCTATGTCATCCTTTGGGAAGATAAGAGCGAGTCTAAGCCGTAGTGAGTCTCTTCTATCTTATCTATGCTCAATAGCCATCCAGTTTTGCGTTTCTCGGCTTCTTCTCCTCATTCTGCTTTTTCGGTTGTTATTGAGTTCATTGGGTTTTCTTTATGCCTAATCTTGATAATAACTCAACTTTAACCAGATTTGAGCTTAAAATTGATTCATTTGTTGAGGGGGAGTTTGGGAATCTGTTCATGCATTGCATTTAGACTGCATTTTCTGTTTTATGAGCTTTGTCTATTATGCAATTGATTTCTTCTTCATGCTATACACCATGCTACATCATTTGAAGAAAATCACTAGCTTAGGTATGTCCAAGTTCATTTAACTTGCTAAGCTTAAAATGAAATAAGCCTTAAATGAAAAACTTGATGAAACTTGTTGCTTTTACTTGCTAGGTTTCTTCTCTAGAGGTTTGTGCCATAATTTGAGAAATTTAGGAGTTCTCTAGAGTCCCTATAGCAACTTGGGTGAAACTAGTTTGATCCATGCTAGAGTCCTTCAATTGCTCATGAATCATTGTGCAAAAAAATGAAAATTAAACAAAATTGACTCTTCTTGTGCACATATGACTCAACACCTTGCATTCACAAGACCGCTTCCCATTGCACTTGGGATGAACTTGGAATACATCGTGTTTGACCTAGACCATCCTCTTAAGAGTTCATCTTGAGATGGTCGCATACGGCTTGAGTCAATTGGTTGTCAAAAGAAAATGCAAATAAATTAAAAACAAAGACATATGTGGGTAAAGAATGCAAATAATGTCAAACATTTGCACCCGCTATGTCTTGTATGATGATAAATCAAAATTTGCATTAAGTGATAAATGAGCCCAAGGACCTTGTATGCTCTTCTAGATTCCCCAAAGTGTTGAGTAGGTTGAACTCTAGGTTTTCCTTTTGATCCTTAGAGTGGCTATTCTTCTATTTTTGAAACTAAAGCTAAGTGTTGCACTTGTCTAATCTTGCTAAAATGAAATATTCAAAACTAAGCTCATATTTGCACTTGGACATGTCTTAGTTTAGTCATCTTCTGAAATTGACAAGCTTGGTGTAATATCCTTCCATTTGATCAATTGGATAATCTTCAAAGCTCTTTCGATTGCATTTCATGCATACATAAAAAATTGATACCTATATTGCCAAAAGGGGAGAAAACGTAGAAAAGGCATCACTAAAATGATAAAAATGTGAATGCTTATTTGGTTATTATGATCTTTGTAAAACTATGCTACTACTTCATTGGATCATAATCTCATAATCACATTTGACATGTTTAGTTGGATTTTAGAGTTTTGTTGAAAACTTCTAAAATCTGAATTCCTCTTCGTCAACTTGGTCATGGTTCTAATTTCTATCTTTGGACCAAGTTTGACTTTGCAACTAAAATTGCTTTCTTCTTCATTTTCTTCAAACTCAAATTTATGCCTTTTGTGTGGTTTGTCAATATACTCATCAAGGGGGAGATTGAAGGACCATGTGGAGGTCCATCCATGTTTGTGATGAGTATTTGACTTTATTTGAGCAAGTTGTGCTCAAGTTTGAGTTTGATTTGGATTGATTTTCAAAATGAAACAATTTGAGTTGTCTCTGCCAGGAGTGGCAGTACCGGTCGTATGGACGCGGTAGTGATGAGTTGGATGGTTTATTGCACATCTATGTGGGCACTGTTATGTGAGGAGTTTCCTTGTCTTTGATAGTTGCGGGGGTGACGGTGCTAGGTCATGGTGAGGCGAAGGATGACCGGGACTAGGCGAGGCGTCGGAGGTCCGGATGATTGGGAGATCGCGGAAGATGATCGGAGACGGAGTCCGGGCAAGTCAAGAAGACAAGGAAAGGAGTTGATGCTAGCTAGATGCCGCGTGGATCAATGAGGGCCGTCGGATTGAGGTCTAGTTGATAGGTTAGCGGGTCTACGTAGTATGCTTTGAAAACCGTGCAAGAAAACCCGGTATGTGTGTGGGTTTTGGGTTAGCCCTTGCATGGCTGTGTGTGTGGGTTAATCCTAGCCCTTAGATGAGTGCTCTAGGGTTGAGGGACTCATCCAAGGGTGGTAGGTGGCCCAAGAGTAGTATAAATAGGGGTGGAGGGTAGCCTCCTTCCTTGAAGGTGTTGAGGTTTTGATACTCATTTGAGCTTTGCCCACATGAATGTGAGGCTTTGTAACCTCCTTCCAGAAATGAAAGTTTTATCCATCCACCTCTGAATTTATTTTATGCATTTACATTTGTCTTTACTTTACATAATTTAAATTCAGCATTTACTTTCCGCAATTACATTCCCGCAATTTACTTTCAAGTAATTTGGATTTGCCTCCCCTCCTTCTAAATGCTGCTGATCTTGGATGTTTTGAGTGTGTTCATATGGTTTTACATCTCTTCTGCACTCTTGGATTGAGTAGAGAACATCTTTTCTTTCAATTTCCAACTTTGTTCAGAACTTGTTCTTCGTGCAGCAGTCAGTGTTTGATTTTTGTAAAAATATAGAAAAATCTTTTTTGAGTGATTCTTGTTGGAGGAGGTGCGGAACTCTGATATACACTTTTCGAAAAATTTTGGAGTTCACTTGTTGCACCGTTTGGGCGCCATGAGGTCAAAACCGAGCCCCAAACTTTCTGCTCGAAGTTCTTGAGCATACTGTGTTCTTAGATTTTTCCTGTGTTTTCTGTAAGGCTTTTTGAGGAGAAATTTGGTGGAGTTCTTCATGACTCTGATGCTCATAGGGAGAAAAATGCTCAGAATTTTGTGAGCTGCATAAACCCACCAACCTCCTGTGCAAATTGAGGACAAGTTCTGGAAATTCTGCTTTTGCTTTTCTGAAAGTTACTTTTGTGATTTGAATTGATGTCCTTTCTAAAAGCAAGAGTTTGAATTGATTCCTCTTTATCTTGGACACTAGACAACCAGGATTGTGACTCAAAAATCCCCACATATTTTATGGTACTTATCCATGCAAGCTTGGGGTACACATAGTTGTCTAGTTTTTCGGGTTTTTCACAATTTCCTTTGAGCGATCTTGTCGAGATTTTTGTTGGAGTATTTTGGGGGAATTTTTATTTGCGACCATTCACCCCCCCTCTGTTCGCCATCTCGGTCCTTCAAAAGGCGACAGCAAGATTCAATGACAAAACAAACCGAACACCAATCTAAACTAAGACCAACAACTCAACACGACGATGCAACTAAAAATTCAACAATGTAAAATACTAATAAGAAAGATGCAGGTACAGATGGTTTTGGACAGCGAATGATCTACTACTATTTTTTGTGGCCTTTTTTGGACTTTAGGGATGAAAAAGAAAAGATCTACTAACTCTCACTTATGAACATGAAATCTGATACCACTTGATAGAGTCGGAGTGCCCGATCTTTCGGTGAGAAGATAACTTTTCGATTTTGGTGGAGGTGACTCTCGCGATTCGACTACAAACGAATAGGTCGTGTGCGCCTTAGCAATCGTTGAACCAACTCCGAAGGTTATTGACCTTGCTGGGTAGCACGATCAACCTGAACATGAGGTTCAATCCCTACGAGCAATCGAAGAACTAGCAAGAATAAGAGGTAGGCAACAATGAATCGTCAAAGCAAACTGATTCAACTCAATGGTGGGGTTCTCAAAGGCTGTCTTGCAGGTGGTCGTCCGACACATCTGAAGAGCAGAGTTTGCGTGATGGCTAAACTAACACAAAGAAAAACCCGCCTTATAAGAGGAACTCGAACCCAATTAAATAGATGGAGGGGGAGACCATTTCGGCCAACACTATGGAGTGAAATCTCCTCCTAACCTTCTATAATCTGTCTAAAATTAGATTTTATTACATGGGCCCAGCCCAAATGATGGGTGGCGCAGCACCCATTTTATTTGTTGCCATCTTCTTGACCTTCATTCCTTAGGAGAATCACATAGTTCAGTTCACGTGCACGAGATCAAGTCATTGGTTCTTGTATCATTTCTGGAGGTGTGGTAGCAGCAGGTGATATGGTTGGAACTGAAGAAGTGGTGTCCTCATCATAAAGGTACTAGAATATTAGACTTACCCCATCATATGAAGCCTATTCTTTATTTTGGATTGTCAGATGTAGGATTATAGGTCAATCATGACAGTCTTGATATAATTAAATTGGTGGATATTGTGTGGTAAGACATGTACGTTAAATTGGCCTAGTGAGAGCCATGGATTGTATAGAAAGAACATGTTTCTTATAATGGTAGTTCTAGGAGTAACAAGTTGGCTCGCACATGCATCTCATATGCATCATTTCATATGCACAACCTTCCTATAATGTTTGTATATATGTTGTTTGTACCCGAAGGATAGTAACTTCGGATTTATTTATTTGTATGCTATGTTGACATTGGAGCGTACGCGTGAATCGTGGAAACGTGTGAGAGATTTGGAGTTAGATTACGTGATTGGTACTCCGATCAATAAAGGCAATACCAACTATTCACCAAGCAAGGCAAGCACCCTCCTTTGATCATGTTGATCCCACTATTTTACGGAGTTTATGTTGTTTTATGAAATGACATATGCATGCGTGTATGTTTATATTGAACTTGCTATGTTGTGGGTACCGGTAGATACTTCCTATTTGTATACATTACCTTTGCCTTGACACTTGTTTACCTGCTATTGTAACCTTAGTTTTAAGGTTTAGACATTAGTTAATGTCACTTTGGGTAATGATTGCGAGATACTTCACACATGTAACATACCAAAAATTGCAATAAAATGAAAATGTGTATTTTTAATTTGAATATGATTATTTTTGAGTTTTCTTGGCATTATTGGTTCTTATTTGGATTTCCTTGGATTTATGCTTTGTATGAAAAATCCAACAAATGGAATTGACGAATGGATGATGGTAAAAACATAAAAACATAAAATTAAAATCTTGAAAAGTTAATATTAAATATCTTGACTACTCAGGTAAACCATTTCAGCTCTTACATCAATTTTTAATGCATAGCATAGTGAATAAATAATTGAAAAGACATCCCTTTGACCTCTAAACAGTGCAAGGACAGATTTGTTATAGAACTTTCGAACATTATATGCATCTTTAAAATTTACCATAATGTCCCCACTAAATTATTTACCTCTGGTAAAAATATTAGCAATTAACAATGTAATTTATGACCTTTAAAAATTCAAAAATAGAAACTCTAAAAATCTAAAAAATGGAATGTCAGAATTATTATAAAATATATACATACTATTTTTAATTTAAATTTTTATGAGAACATCACTAACTCAATTAAAACTCTCAAAAAAATTTAAAAATAAATAATATAATATATTCCCTTAAATAAATCAAAACCCGAAATGACAAATCTGGGCAGTGCATAGTGTCAGAGTTTTTATAAATTAACTATAGGATGTTTTGGTTCCAAAATTTTACTGGAAGGTAAAAACTACCAGGAGACCTCAATCAAAAAGTTTTAGAAAATTTGATGGTAAATTGATGGGAGAATTAATGCAAGTACTAGCTATGTGAGAGCAGCTTATCCCCTTATCTCATCTTCCATCTCTTACATGTGGGCTCGGGTGCTGTAGTAACCCCGTTGCTAGCAGGCGATGAAAAAGCTCCTCTCCCACTGCCTGGTGGTCTCTGGTCCCACTCGTCAGCCGCGGGCTCCCTCTCCCTCTCCTCTTCTCCCCTCTGCCGACCGAGCTCTCCCGAGCCTTCACCGCCTGTGCTGCGACAACCACTCCACCACCCGCTCAATCGCGCGCTGCCACGGCTCGTCCTCGATCATCCCACATCGTACCCCAGCCATGCCGCGCCACCTTGCCATACTTGCACAGAATCGAGCCACAACACACGCCTCATGTTCAAACCCTGTGAAGCAACTTTTTGCCGTCTATAAATATTGCATTTGCGTCGCAATGAGCCTCTCTTCTTCTTTCTGCTTTTCTCTTGAGCTGAGCATCTCAAGCCGAAGCCTTCCCTTCTCGTTTTGCCGTGGAAGCTCAAGAGGGGAAATCGGCTTGTAGGTTGAATCGGGTAACAATCCTTAGGGTTCATTTGTCCCAAAGCTTCGCAGTGATTCACAGTCCACTGACCAACCTCTATTTCTGCTTGTTCTTAGCTGCAGCTTACCCATTCCACCGCCTTTCTTCCTCTCGGCCGGTGATCGTTGGCAGCCACCTATGGTCCTTCTCCGACCCTGTTCTCAGGTGAAACGGAACCCCTAACATCCCTTGATGGTCACCTTGTTACCCATTCGAGCCGGGACTGACTCATTTTCTTCCCAGGCGAGCCGCCATTTCCGTCGCCGCCTGGCCCACAGTGGCAGTAGTGTCCGATCACTTCTAGAAGCGAAGAACCACACCATCTTGTGCACCAGGATCAGCTCATGCTCAATCTGCCCTCGACCGCACTGAAGCTCCACTGGAGCGGCATCGCCGACGCGCCCTAGCCGAAGCTCTGTTTCAATGTCACTGCCAGACAAGCCCCTTTTGTTAGCCAACGTGAGCAACCTCAGTTCAAATGGTAAAAGGCGCCACCTCTTTACTGAAAGCGTATTTTCCTAATTTAGTTTATTTTCCAAACCCGAGTTGATTCAAATAGCTATATATTTTGCATTATAACTCCAAATGAAATGAAACAAATTTCTAAAATCATCTAAAATCCAGTAGATTTATAATATGGAATAATTTTTTGAAAATGATCACTGGGTTAATTTTAAATTCAAATTTAAAGAAAAGGCCTAAAGATATGCTACATATAAAAATATTGCAAACACACTCAGAATTGAATGAAACCAATTTTAATGAAATCCTTAAACTGCCAGCAACTGAAAAATATAAAAATGTTTGTATTTCATCTTTGTTTAGATCATTTTATATAAAAGGTTAATTGCAATACTATAAATATCTAAAAGTACTTAGTTGTGCAAAAGAAATCTAAATCAGTAGAATTGATGTTTATATATTAGTGTATTAGTAGGACTCTATAATATGGTAGAATGTTTAACTAATGAATTTGATTTGAATTGTTTCATGAATAAGAATGAGACCCTAGTGTAGAAGATACATATGTATATGCATGTAACTAGCAGTTAAATCTATATACATGTATATATGCAGAATGGACCATGGAACTGACACTACTACAGAATGATATATCATTCTCGCTTCATTTGGGTTGGTTCTAAAGTTTGTAGGAAAAAAACGATTGTGATAGATGACTTAGGACGGGTGTTAATAATAATCACTATCGGTTCTCAGGTTAGAAACGATTGTGATGTAGCACTGGGCACATCACAATCGGTTCTCACTTAAGAAGCGATAGTGATGTGTGTGCTCATCACTATCGCTTCTTAAGTGAGAACCGATGTGATATGCGCGCGCACATCACTATCGGTTCTTATGTGCTCATCACTATCGTTTCTTTTGTGAGAAGCGATAGTGATGTTCATGTGCACATCACAATCGGTTCTCACCAAAGAACCGATAGTGATGAGCATGCACATCACTATCGCTTCTCAGGTTAGATGCGATAGTGATGTGCACGTGCACATCACTATCGTTTCTCACATAAGAACCGATAGTGATGTTTATAGCACATCACTGTCGCATCTAACCTGAGAACCGATTGTGATGTGCCTCGCTAAGTTATTTATACCCTTGGGCTGAACTCTTCTCTGTTGTTGTTCCAGAGGCTAAGAAAACGGCCGCCACCTGAAAAAACAGTACATTCCTGGTAATTCCTTTTGGGAAAGCTTCTAACTAGTCCAACGTTCATTTATGGTAATTCTCAAACAATTTTTACTTTATTTGTGAAATTTTTTGACTTTTCTACTCTTGCATGATTTTGTCAGGCTAGAAATTGTGCATGTGCCAAGTCAGTAATTACAGTAAAAAAAATTACTGTCTTTTCCCACCAACAAGCAAGACACCATGTTAAATGACAACTAATAGAGCACAAGTTCTTCACAGCCTAGTACTCAATTTGTCACTGAGAGTTCTTACTCCTCTTCTCAGTTCATAGTTAATTTTGCTGCCTCTAATATATTTGTATCGGTTTAGTGGAAAACTGGTAGTGATGAGAGCATATTTGTGTCGTTTTTTATTAAAATAGATAGTAGAAAAGAGTATTTGTATCAGTTTTTATTAAAAACCGATAATGATAACCCACTCATGCATGTCGGTTTTTAGACGTAACCGATAGTAATAAGATGTTCATCTGTGTCGGTTTTTAATAGAAACCGATAGTGATAGGGTGTTCATCTGTGTCGGTTTTTAATAGAAAATGATAGTGATAGTGAGTTCATCTGTGTCAGTTTTCAATAGAAACCGATAGTGATAGTGAGTTCATCTTTGTCGGTTTTTAATATAAACCGATAGTGATAGTGAGTTCATCTGTGTCGGTTTTTAATAGAAACCGATGGTGATAGGGTGTTCATCTATGTCGGTTTTTAATAGAAATCGATAGTGATAGAGTGCCATCTGTGTCGATTTTTAATAAGAACCGACTGTATTGTAAGCTAGGTTTATACGTATTGCCCATAACAAGTTGCTCTTTACCATTCATATGTATTGCCCATAACAACAGATGTGGCCTACAGGTTTTGATTGTGCAACAAAAAACGCAGACAGATTGAGTACATGTCAAAGGATGTTAGCTGATCGTAGACCATCGATATAGAGTACAAAAGGGCTCTGCTCTACATAGAATGGCAATCGATCAAAGGTACAGATAAAACCTTTAATTGTGTCGGTTCGGAATGAAACTCGACACAGGTGAAGACTTTAATTGTATCGGGTTTTATAACAAACCGACACAAATAACTACTCGTTTAATTGTATCGGTTCTTATAAAAAAATGAGATAGATAAGTAATTTACTTGTATCGGCTTTTATAAAAAAACTGACACAGATGACTCCTTTAATTGTATCGGTCCATATAAAAAAATGACACAGATTATTCTTTACTTGTATCGGTTCTTTTAGAAAACCGACACAGATAACAGAGTTACTTGTATTGGTTCTTATAGAAAAAGCGACACGGATGGAAGTTATTTGTATCGGGTCTTTTAGAAAACCGACACAATGGGTGATTATGCCGCATAAATCGCCTACAAACTTCACTAGCTCCTCCCTACAGACTTCACTCGAGCTAGCTCTAGGCTCGTACTCGCCCCGGCCCCCGGTGTTGCCGTCTTGATCCCGCGACCCCCAGCGCCGCCACTATCCTCCCTCGACCCCCGGTGCCACCATCGTCCTCCCCCACCCACCGGCGCCGCCGTCATCCTCCCCGGCTGGCTCCACCTCGGGCTCCAACCCCAACTGGGCTCCACGGCTGCATTTTCCTCATCCAAGTTTGCTCCTCACCGTTGTATCCCTCCCACCCCTCGTCTCTTTTCCTTGAGCTACCAAAAGGATAGATCAATACTCCAATCCGTAAACGGTGTAGTTCGTTCCATTCCAGATCAATGGACCATGGATAAAGAAGACTCTTGTATCTCATGCAGTTGCTATTTCATTCTGATGCTATTTGGGGCAGTACGTGCACTCGTGATCGGTTCTTGCGACGTTCTACCAGGAATTTTTTTCTGTTATTGTTTTTATGTGGGAATTTCTTTCTTTAGGATGGATGATTGGGGAAGAATGAATGCGGTTGGGGGATCGGGTGGTTCTGGTGAATGGATGGAAGGAAAAAAATCTACCCTTTTGGTAGGACAAATCGGTTCGTATGTCCTTCTTGCATGCCTGTTAAGATGGATTAGATTTGAAATCTTGGGTGGCAGAGACATTGTTGTCACTGAAACTGAATGTTGGGAGTAGATCTTGGGTAGTGTATTTTTCTTACCGATTACTAATCATGTTACTTTCTTGTCGTCCTTGGTACTTCAGGATATTTCGGCGTTCTTGATGAGGGAGCTGCTGCGAAGAGAAAAGTGGTAAAGCAAAGGTGAGAATGAGATGATGATTAATCATAAAAGGCTTGTCTTTTTTTTGTGTGTTGTTTGGTTTCTCCGTATGAAGATTCTTTTCATATGATTTTATCACTAATCAATATCTATGCTTACAAGCTATGGAATCTGAAAAAAAAAACACATGATGTCCTACACTGCAATTCATGAATCCCTTTTAGTCCTACACATACTGACTGTTAGAATTCATTAGTCTCATGGTCCTACCTTTTTGGGTAGAGTATTCTAAGTTCGTTTAGGTGATATTTCAAAGGTGAGAATAACTACTCCCGGGATTAGAATGTATTTTTCATTCATTTATCAAATTATTTAGTTTCAGGCCTGATTAGACAGTGCGAATGAAACATATAAAAAAGGTCAAGTTTTTATTTTATTTGGATCTCTTTCATTGATAGCTTAAAAAGGCTACCATAGCTGCCACTTATGAAGGTTTATTTTCCAAAATATAGTAGTTTGCTCCAATCCCTTTCTCTTTTGCTGAATCTGTTGCTCAACTGTGAAGATATTGATACGATTACGGAAGTATCATATTGAATCTTTTCCAATCTTCATGATCTGATGTTGTACAATTTCAATTTAATGTTTGATGTTTCAAAAGACCCTAGGATTTAATCATGATTGTGTCCTTTGATGATCATTTGAACTAGAATCGATTGTGATAATAGGGTCATCACAGAGTGATGACCCCCCACATCACAATCGGTTCTAGCTAAGAACCGATTGTGATAATGGATCATCACAATCGGTTCTCAGAAGGAAGCGATAGAGATGAGAGGGTCATCTCTATCGGTTCTTTGTAAGAAGCGATAGAGATGGCAACATCATCACTATCGGTTCTCAGAAGGAAGCGCTAGAGATAAGATGGTCATCTCTATCGGTTCTTTGTAATAACCGATAGAGATGAACCCATCATCTCTATCGATTCTTAGAAAAAACCAATAGAGATGTTCACTTCATCTCTATCGGTTCTTTGTAGGATCCGATAGAGATGACCCATCATCTCTATCGCTTCCTTCTAAGAACCGATAGAGATATGGGCTCATCTCTATCGCTTCTTATAAAAAACCGATAGAGAGCCCCCTCATCACAATCAGGCAAGAATCGACTGTGATAGCGCTGCCTTATCTCTGTCTAATGACTTTGTATCGTCACCAGAACCGATTGTGATGACAAAAAAGAACCGATTGTGATGTATATTCCTGTAGTAGTGTGATTTATTTTACAGCAACAAAATGTTTAATAGACTTGAGTTGAATAAGTCTTATAATTAGAGTATAACCCAAATGTAAAAGATGTATGTATATAAATGTGTGCATATAATAATCAGTAGCAGTATATATATGCATATATAAAGTATCAAATAGCTGTACAAAGATATGAATAGGTATCAGAATGAGTAATTTATCGCTAATGAAATGTTTTGAATACAGCAACAAAAGATTGCATATTCATAAACTTAATTGGCATAAAGACCTTAAGCTTTATCTCTGTAAAATAATGTAAATATATGTATAAAACCTCATAAATTAAGTATAAATTTAGGTAAAGTTAATCTCAGTATATTCTTAAAGATATGATCATGATAGTTAGCAAAAAGAACTAATTTGAATTTAGTCTATAAGAGACTTTAATCCTTCATATACTTATAAACTATCTCGAATAAAAGCAAAATATTGCGGAACCAACTTTAAAACACTTTTAGTGTTATCCCTTGCTTATGCCTGAAAAATGGATAAATTATCCTATAAGGTGTAGTCGCAAACTTAAGTCGAAAACTGAACCTTTATCGCGTAGATTTTAGAAACACTTAAGCCTTTTCGACAGCCCGTAGAATATCTCTTCTAAATGTAAATTTTATGAAGATCAAGCTAGAAATGATATTTAGGATATGTACTATCATATTCTAGAAAAATAATTTATTTACAACTTGCTTTTCATCTAAATTATGCTAGTGCAATAACCCTAAGTGTTAATCGTACACTACATCTTACGAATCTGATTCCATACAATGTAAACCTTAATATCATATAAGCTATCTCAGCAATGAATGTAGTATCTCGTCCAAATCCTAAAATTTATGAAGTTAGCTTAGGAATGTTCATCAAAGTAAATACTATCCTATTTTGAAGAAATAATCCATTTTCGTCATGCTTTGCATATAAATCCTGTTAGCCGAATAACCTTAAGTATTATGATTTATGAACTTCATAATATGAATAAGCAAACTTAGTAATAATGAACAAATATGTAATTAAGATATTTGTATCATCATAACCTTCTCCAAGACCTTGAAAATAAGGCCAATAGCCTAATCCTGTAAATCTAACCCATATAAATCGTTTTCATACAAAAATGCTTAAGGCTAAGTGCTATTTACATAATACTTTAACTAATGTTTTAATTCTATTAATCCAAATAATTTTAGCATCTAGAATTTGAAGTTATAAATACAATAATTCATAATTTTAGCCTCTTGAATTCATAAAAACAAGAATAGATAACCTATAAAGGAAACCGTGCTTTGTTCAATATAAAACCTGTTATTAATATGAATGTATAGTCAGCTAAAACAAGAATGTGGAATCATATAATTCAACCCTAAAATATTCCTATTTTCTTCAATGAGTCTTTATTTGGTGTTCTGTCTATTTTCTTTTGCCCTTATTAAAGTTGGATATTTGCTATATTTCCGATTGAATAACGTGCAGAATCCGACGTCTCTACCTCGGTCGTCGACTCCGTCAGCTGCGACTTCGACTTTGTCGTAAACAATAAATAAGCAACGCAAGCACCCCTTTTGATCATATTGATCCCAGTATTTAATTTTAATGATGTTTATCAAACTGTTTCATGCATGCGTTTATTTCTGTAAATTTGCTATTTTGTGGTACCGGTAGATATACCTGTTGTCTCATGAAACTCCATAAGTATGGACATGTGAACTTTGATAACCATAGATTAAGGATAGACATTGCTTAATGTCATCATGGGTATATACGATTTCATATGTAACCATGCTTAGCCATGCTTTAGAACCAACGAGGTAGATGATCAAATCAAAATTATTTCTTGAGAATTTAAAATGTTGGATATGATACTATTGGTTACTGGTACTTTGATTAAAACCCAAAATAAAACTATGGTTTTGATGCGAGCGATTATTGGCAATAGCCGAATGTGCAGAGGGATTTGCACGTAGTGTAGGGTGAAGTATTGCCTGTGTTGGATTAAGGACCGAACATAGTGTTATATGATCCAAGATAAATCCGTACAACCACAAGTGTTGGGATGGGGCAGCCTTAAACTAATTAAGTTATCTAGTTTAACTTTCCACATTGGTAGGCAGGAGCCAGCAGAAGCATTCCGGCCAGGTCTGCTTGTGAGGGGCTTCCACACTTCGGTGTGGGTAAATGCATACCGGTGTAACGGTGTACGCCTTGTGACGAATACTTATAACAGGGGTACCCCAACGGCCCGACGTGACGAGCCGGCGGCCTCAAGCACAGCTCAAGCCCAACAGGCCGCTCCCACCACTATCGATCAAGCACTGCAAGGCCACACGAGACATCCCTTCCCGACCGATCGAGGAAATGTCTCCGACTGCTGTGGCTCCCGACCTCTTCAGCGGGACGGGGTCCCCCGGCTCCGACCAAGCTGAGCTCCCGACCCCCGCAGCGGGTCGGGATCCCCTGACTCCGATCGTGCCAAGACAACCCCTGCCAAGGGCCGCGTGTCAAAGCCTCTACCACCAATGACCACGCACCCGCGGATGGGGTCAATCGAAGTGACTATACAAGGGCAGGTGGCTCCTTTCCTAGAAGGTTTAATGGCTGACCGAAGTCATGCTCCCAGTCCCATCAGCCGGTCACATACAGTACTAAGATACGCTCTCTCCCGAGGCAACACCCACGTCATGCACAGCAACGTCAACACTCGTAAGGTTCGCAGAGGGCAGGTACGCCGTTTCCCGGGGAAATACCTAACCGCCCTGGCCAACTAGGCTACCGACCCGGCATGGGCAAGACGGGTGGTGATCAGTCAGCAGAACGAAGGACCGAAGCCCCTAGTGTAGGTCGTCTCGTCCTCTCCCAATTCTCGATGTAACCTGCTCCTTCCTTTCGTATAAAAGGAGGCAGGAACCCCCGTAGGAGGGGCAATCGAACCCATCTTGCTAAGCCATTAGCACTCTCGCTTGTAAAACTTTGTGCAGTCATCTGTACTGAAGGGAATACAACGCCACCACACGAACTGGAGTAGGGACCTTCGGCCCGAACCAGTATACATCTTGGACTTCTGAGTCTAACCATTTGTAACATTCCAAAATTTGGATTTTAGAATGTTTGAATTTCAAAATTCACCATTTGCAATTTCTTTGAATTAATTTCAGCTTAATATGAATTTTCTATTTTCAAAAGGATTTAATTAGGCTAATCTATCCATCAAACATTAGATTTTCAGTTTTTGCTCGGTTCATTACGCTGCAAGGAATTTTTCTGTATTTTTGGAGATTTTTCTGAATTTATTTGATATTTGTTTGAATTTATTTGCTTTTATTTGAAGTTCTGGAATTTCTTAAATTCGGAAAATGATTTTTATTCTGGATTCCTCCTCGGGCCGAATCCTTTTTCCCCGGCCCGTTTTCCCCGGCCCATCTCCCTTCGCTCGGCCGCTTCCGGCCGCCCGCTTCCTTCCTGCCGGCCCACTCGCCGCCGCCGCTGCTCGATCGCGCGCCACGCGTGCGGCTCGGATGTCGCCACGTCGCCGCGTCGCGCAAGGCCGAAACCCTAACCACTCACGTTTTGGCGTCGTGCCGCGCCCGCCCCGAGGCTATTTAAAGCCTCGTGGACCCCATCCCGAGGTTCGCCTCCTCGCGCGCATCCGCCGCCCCTTTCCTCGCCGCCGAGACGCCGCTGCCCTCTCCCGCGAAGCTCGCCGAAGTCGCGCCGCCCCGAGCCGTCTCGCCGCTTTTCTTCTTTCTCGGTGAGCCTCGCCTTGGTTTTGGTTCCGCCGTTCTCCCTTTGCCCCGCATCCTTTTGCCCCTAGTCCGTCGCGCCTCGCCCCGTTTTGGGCGCCGTCGAGGTTATCTTCTTCGCCTCGGCGTGTCGCGCGCCGCCCAAGCCGCCGCCCGCTCGCGTTGCGTCGTGCGCTGTCGCACTGTCCGATCCGCCGCCGCCCGATGCGCGCCGCGTGGACGGCCCCGATCGCCCGCGTCGCCACATCCTCGCGCTGCGTCAACGCCGCCTCGTCTCGTCGCGAAGCGCGAAGCGTCGGCGCCAGCGTGACCGCCACCTCGGCGCCACGTCCGCCCTAGCGCCGCCGCGCGTCGCCACCTCAGCCGGTCTGCCGCGTCGGCTTCTCTCCGCCTCGGTGGACGCAGTCCACCGTGAACCCAGGCACTGACATGTGGGCCCCACATGTCAGTCGGCTTTTGTTTTTCCTTTTCCTTTTCTGATTTTCCAGAAAACCCGAAATTCCAGCCAGTCGCGTTGCGCCACGTGTCAGCCTCTCTGTTTTCTCTGATTTTCTGATCTGGGAATTTTCCAGGAGCCCGTTCTCCTTCGTTCGAGCTCCGATTCCAGTGATTCAAATTTCTAAATTCATCTAAATTCAAGATCTATCTTCCAGTACCATTCTTTTCAATTTTTGAATTTTATTTGAATTTATTTTATTTATTTGCTCTCGTTTCGCGTGTAGACGACGCAGTCGAAGATCAGTCGAATCAACAATCAGAGGTAGAACCGGCAAGAGGCAGCGAAGGCAAGTCTTCCTTGAACATGTTGATCCCAAAGTTCATGAAAATGTTATGTTGTTTTTAAATTATGCATGCTTACTTTTATGCAATGTACTTTAAACATAGTTTTAGAGTATAGTTAAATTCCAGTTTGTTATACCCTCATTGGTATTGATCATGTCGAACCTTTGACACCCTAGATGATATATACTAGCTATTTTATTTGGTGATAACCAGTAGATTAGCATGGAACGGTAGAATTGCTTAGTCCAGCTTAAGCGTTTCGGTATTGTGCCATTATGGGAATCATTTCAATTGTTGTTTATACTTATTTGTGAGATTGCGGCAATTGGTGTTGCTGCTGTGATTTAAATGAATTAAAGTGGAAATGGTTTAGACCGGGGCGGATGGATGTTTGGCGGGTGCAGAAAGCACGAGACCTTGGTATGTGAATGTTCCGCCCTAGTCAATTAAGGACCGAAGCGTGTGTTACCATGGACCGAGCACTACCGTACAACCACAAGTCTATATGGGTACGACCTGGCTAAATAATTTGTGCGTCTCATTATTAGCTTCGCCAGTTGGAGAGTGCCAGATGTTGGCAGGCGCAAGAGGGGCTTCAGATCGGGGCTAGAACCCTAACAAATGTGAAACCTTAGCGCGAGGTTAATAGTGGGGTTGTGCATTGTAAAGGCCTTGTCATGATCTCTCTGCCGACACACCAAAGGAAGTGTGTTAATTGCACGGCAACAAGAGTCGATCATGTCTTGTGGGTAAAGTGTACACACTCTGCAGAGTTAAAACTACTTAAGTAGCCGTGCCCACGGTCAAGGGCAAGCGAGGTACGCTTGCACATTGTAGATTTTATGGTTTTGTTTTAAAGGAAAATGATGGTTTGGGAATCCGAGAGCATATGGAACTCTCGGGTTATGGTTTGGCGGATGGAGCCAGTCAGGTAGATGGAACCTGCTTTAATTGTCATATCAAATTCAATTACTATGCTTTTACATTTTGTTCAAATGATGCTTTATGAAATTACTATTGGTATTTACTGGATAAACTTTGCTTTATGCTAAAAGAGCCATATTATGCCTTCAATTGTTTAGCCTTGCATATAGTTATCATGCATCATGTTTCCAAGACTTATGGAGTACATTTTGTGCTCACCCTTGCAACATCCCCAACTTTCCACGTAAGAGTGTGCGGCGACTACGACTTCTACGCTTGTGGTTATGATGAAGGCGATCCGAATGCTAGGACGCGAACCCCTCGATTACTGTTGGGCAAATGGATGGGCTTACTTACTTTGCTTTTGTTAATTCGTTTCCGCTGTTTCTTATTGAACTCTAGCTATGATGCTTCTTATTTGTAATAATTGGCCATAAGGCTAATACTCTTTTGCTTAATGAATATTATTTGATTCGTGATATGGATGTGTTGTCATCATCGTTTCCTTTGTGTGTGCTAGCTTTTCTGGACTAGCACAAAGTTATACATGAGGGTTCGGATTTGGAAATCCGGTCCCGACAGAGGTGGTATCGAGCCATATTGATCGTAGGTCGCAACCCTAGTTAGTCCGGTCTTCTTAGCAAGAACTTCAAAATTATTTTCTAAATCAAACCAACGAATTAATGTGAATAGATTATCTCATCTCATCTTATTCTTAGGTTCTTACTCCTTTCCTTTGCTAAAATATTATTTTAAAATTTTAATTTGATCTTATCTCTTGGAACTTCTTAAAGCCTCGAGTTTTTCGCAAGAATCCGGATCAAGGAAGGTAAGATCAAGCCGTCAAAGGGTATATCCGAGAAGACTACCATATAAGATAGGTTTTAGTGCTCTAGGTCATCCCTTTTAGTGTAGCAACATATAGTTCGAGTGTTTCAAGATTTTTGTCGCTTGTTTGTGGGGTGTGTTGTACACTTGCGCTAGCATTGTGTTGCACCATCTTTCTTTTGGAGTGTTAGTTTGTTTGGTCTTGGAATGGCTACCTCCTAGCCTTCTCACCTTTTGCTCTTCCTCTCATCTATTGCTAACTGCTCTCGGCCGCGTTGCTTGGATGGAAGGTCAAGGAAGAGGTCGTGGAGCTGGTCGTAGAGGAGGTCGTGTTGGAGGTCGTGGTCGTGGTCGTGGTCAGGCAGAGCCACAAGAGCAGCAGGATGTTCAAGATCAGCAAGAGCAGCAAGTGCCACCACCGCCGCCGCCAGTCCAACCCCCAGTTGCAGATATCCAGCAGATGATGGCAATGCAGCTTCAGTTGTTGCAAGCCCTTGCTCAGAATATAGTAAACAATCCGCAGCCAAAGACCGGCCATGGCACGGTGATGCCACCCCAATCAAAGCTTGGAGAGTTTATGAGAACTAGACCGCCTACCTTCACGGGAGCAGGTGAACCCTTGGAGGCAGATGACTGGTTGAGAGATGTAGAGAAAAAGCTCCAGTTAGCGCAGTGTGATGACCGTGAAAAGGTTCTCTACGCGAGTCATCAATTAAAAGGAGTAGCTGCTACTTGGTGGGATAATTTCTGTGCTGCCCATCAGAATGCTCAAGCTATAACTTGGGAGGAATTCTCTGAAGCCTTCCGTACTGCTCATGTGCCTGCGGGCATAATTGAAATGAAGAAAAGAGAATTTCATAAGTCGCATCGTGGAAACCAAAGTGTTTCGAGTATCTTAACCGGTTTACCCAATTGTCGAGGTATGCACTGAAGATGTGGCAACCGAAAGTGCCAAGATCCGAGGTTCATGGAGGACTTGACCACGACATCAAGGTGCAGCTAGTTGCTTTGGATTTTCCGAATTTTCAAAGATATGGTGAACAAGGCACTAGTGCAAGAGGATGCTCAACGCCAACAATGAGAGTCCCGCAAGAGAAGAATGGCATTCGGGCTCAAGATGGAGCGAGTGGTTCTCGCCGCTTTCACCTCAAGAAGCCAACAGAACACTGCTCAAGGAGCACCCGCACTCTAATTCGGACCGCGCCTAATCGCTCAAGGACAGCAGAACAACGCCCGATGGTCAACAGCAGAAAGGGAATTCAAATCTGCAGGATTGGTGTTTCCACCGTCACCGATGGGACATTATGCTAGCAATTGTCCTCGAAGCGTCGACAAGTGACCCGATGCCGCTCAACTTGGGATCCACCGCCAGAGCTCCTACGCAAGGACAAGGTCGTGGAACGCCCCAGACGCCTGAGCTCCGCAACCTTTTGGAAGAGGACGTGTCAACCATGTGACCGCCAAGAAGCTCGGGAGGCATCGATGTGGTTTTGGGTAAGTTCCTTATTAACTCAATACCGCCAAAGATTATTTGATTCTCGAGCATCGCATTCTTTTATATCAAGAGTTTTGTTGAACAATTTGGTTGGGAAACCTTTACCCTTAAGAGCCCTATGATAGTTCAATCTCCGAAAAGAATTGAGAACTAGTTCAAGATGCCCAAGTGCAACCATAAAAATCAATGGGGTAGAATTCTAGCTAATCTTATCATCTTGGATTCAAAAGGAATAGATGTCATCCTAGGGATGGATTGGTTAACCCAAAGATAAGGGTCAAATAGATTGTGCCAAGAGAGCCATCACCCTTACCAATTCGTAAGGCATTCGAGTGGAGTATATGCACGATGAGTCCGCAAGTAAGAAGTGCGCTTTGAGCAGTTTGAAGGAATCGACTTTGGAAAGTGTGCCTGTGGTGCAAGAATATCCGGATGTATTTCAAGATTTGCGGGTATGCCGCCGATCGAGAGATAGAGTTCGTCATAGAGCTAGTCCTGTACGGCCCAATTTCCAAGAGACCCTACCGCATGCCACCAATGAACTCGCCGAGATGAAGAAACAGATTGAGGAATTGCAAGAAAAGGATACGTTCGTCCAAGTTCGTCACCTTGGGGAGCGCCATTCTTTTGTAAAGAAGAAGGATAATAGTTTGCGCTTGTGCGTGGATTATAGAGCCTCGAATGAAGTCACAATCAAGAACAAGTACCGCTGCCGTGATTGATGACTTGTTTGATCGATTGAAAGGAGCATGTATTTTCTCCAAGATCGATCTTCGATCTGGATACCATCGATTGAAAATAAGGTCACAAGATATTCAAGACGCTTTTGCTACCCGATATGGATTATATGAGTTCACAGTTATGTCATTTGGTCCGACCAATGCACCACTTATTTTATGAACTTGATGAATAAAGTGTTTATGGAATACCTAGACAAGTTTGTGGTGGTATTCATAGATGATATCTGATCTATTCTAAAGATGAAGTAGAACATGAAGGTCATTTGAGGATGGTGTTAGAAAAGCTCGAGATCATCATTTGTATGCTAAGTTCGAAGAAGTGTGAGTTTTGGTTAAAAGAAGTCGCTTTCTTAGGTCATATAATTTCACTGGAGGTGTCTCAAGAGACCTGAAAAAGTGAAAGGTGTACTTGATTGAGGCAACCCAAGTCGATGCTCGATATCGTAAGTTTTCTTGGTTTAGCGGGTTACTACCAAGATTCATAGAAGGATTTTCAAGGATCGCAAGACCGCTTACCAGTTGCTAAAGAAGGAAAAGAAGTTTGAATGGTCTGAAGCTTGTGAGCAAAGTTTCCAAGAATTAAAGAAAAGACTGACCTCAGCCCCAGTGCTCATTTTACCGGATATTCAGAAGAACTTTGAGATTTTCTGTGATGCTTCAAGACAGGGTCTTGGATGTGTTTTGATGCAAGAAGGCAAAGTAGTTGCATATGCCTCACGGCAATTGCGACCACATGAGGAAAACTATCCAACCCATGACTTGGAAATGGCTGCAGTTGTGCATGCACTAAAGTTGTGGAGGCATTATCTCATCGGGAATCGTTGTGAGATTTTTACAGATCATAAGAGTTTGAAGTATATCTTCACTCAAGCAGACCTCAACCTAAGGCAAAGAAGATGGTTGGAGTTAATTAAGGATTATGATGTGGGAATACATTATCATCCTGGCAAGGCTAATGTAGTTGCCGATGCCTTAAGCCGGAAGAGCTATTGCAATAATATGATGATTCAAGAAGGTCAACCTGCTCTTCACGAGGAGTTTCAGCGTTTGAATTTGGAATTAGTGGATGAGGGTTTCGTCGCTGCATTAGAAATTCAACCAACCTTGACGGATCAGATCAAAAAGATGCAAAAGTCAGATAAAGAAGCTGCTAAGATCAAGGATAGAATCAAGGAAGGTAAAGCCCGTGATTTTTCGAGGATGAAGAAGGAACTATTTGGCTTGGAAAAAGTATTTATGTGCCGAATCAAAAGAGATCAAGCGCTTGATATTAAAAGAGGCGCATGAGTCAGTACTCAATTCATCCGTAATACTAAGATGTATCAAGATCTTCGTGGTATATATTGGTGGCCAAGGATGAGAAAGGAAATCGCAGAGTATATAGCTATGTGTGATGTATGCGTGAGTTAAAGTCGAACATCAAAGACTCGCAGGATTGCTACAGTAGTTAAAAGTGCTCGAATGGAAGTGGGAAGAAATTGGAATGGATTTCATTACAGGACTTCCGAGAACCAGTCGTTATGATTCAATATGGGTTGTAGTGGATCGATTGACAAAAGTTGCTCATTTCATTCTGTGAGAACAACTTACTGTGGAGATCAACTTGCGAGTTGTATATGTCAAGAATCGTGTGTTTGCATGGTGTGCCAAAGAGAATTGTATCGATCGAGGCACTCAATTTACTTCAAGATTCGGCAAAGTTGCAAGAAGCGTTGGGTACCAACTCGAATTTCAAACCTGACTTATCATCCTCGCACGGATGGACAACCGAGCGAGTAAACCAAATCCTTGAAGATATGTTAAGGTCTTGTGCCTTATCCAATGCGCAAGTTGGGATCAAAGTTTACCTTATGCGAATTCTCATATAACAATAGTTATCAAGCAAGTTTGCAGATGTCGCCATTTGAAGCCTTGTATGGAAGAAAGTGCGAACACCTCTTTGTTGGAATGAAACAGAGATCGCCAAGTCTTTGGTCCCGATATGTTGCAAAAGGTCAAGAACAAGTAAAAATGATTCAAGAAAGATTGAGAACAGTATGATCTAGGCGTAAGAGCTACGCCGATAATCGTCGGAGAGAGTTAACCTTTGCTCCTCGGTGACTATGTGTACTTGAAAGTCTCACCGCCGAGGATTGCGTCGATTTCAAGTTCGTGGAAAGTTAGCACCAAGATTCATTGGACCGCTCCCAATCCTAGCCGAAGTGGTCAAGTGGCTTATCGCTTGAGCCGCCACGCAGCTTGTCAAATGTGCACAATGTGTTCCATGTGTCACAACTGAAGAAGTGTCTCAGGGTACCAGAAGAGCAAATGCAGATTGAGAATGTTGAGCTACAGGATGATCTTACCTACCCAGAGTATCCGATCAGAATTTTGGATAAGGCAGAGCGCAGAACAAGAAACAGAACAATCAAGTTTTGCAAAGTTCAGTGGAGCAACCATTCTGAAAAGGAAGCAACTTGGGAGCGAGAAGAAGATCTCAGAGAAGAGTACCCCAACCTTTTTCCCTAGCCTGTCCAAATCTCGGGGTCGAGATTTCTTTAAGGAGGGGAGGTTTGTAACATTCCAAAATTTGGATTTTAGAATGTTTGAATTTCAAAATTCACCATTTGCAATTTCTTTGAATTAATTTCAGCTTAATATGAATTTTCTATTTTCAAAAGGATTTAATTAGGCTAATCTATCCGTCAAACATTAGATTTTCAGTTTTTGCTCGGTTCATTACGCTGCAAGGAATTTTTCTGTATTTTTGGAGATTTTTCTGAATTTATTTGATATTTGTTTGAATTTATTTGCTTTTATTTGAAGTTCTGGAATTTCTTAAATTCGGAAAATGATTTTTATTCGATTCCTCCTCGGGCGAATCCTTTTCCCGCCCGTTTTCCCGCCCATCTCCTTCGCTCGGCCGCTTCCGGCCGCCGCTTTCCCTGCTGCCCGGCCGGCCTTCGCCTCCGCCTGTTCGATGCGCGCGCCACGCGTGCGGCTCGGATGCTGCCACGTCGCCCGCGTCGCGCTGCGCGCCGAAACCCTAACCGCCTCCGCGCCGTTTTCGGCGTCCGTGCCGCGCCCGCCTCCCGAGGCTATTTAAAGCCTCGTGGACCCCATCCCGAGGTTCGCCTCCTCGCGCCGCATCCGCCGCCCCTTTCCTCGTCGCCTGAGACGCCGCCGTCCTCTCCCGCGAGCTCGCCGAAGTCGCGCCGCCGTCCCGAGCCGTCTCCGCCGCTTTTCTTCTTTCTCCGGTGAGCCTCCGCCTTGGTTTTGGTTCCGCCGTTCTCCCCTTTGCCCCCGCATCCTTTTGCCCCTAGTCCCGTCGCGTCTCGTCCCGTTTTTGGGCGCCGTCGAGGCTGTCTTCTTCGCCTCGCGTGTCGCGCCGCCGTAAGCCGCCGCCGCCTCGCCGCGCCGTGTTGCCGCGTCGCACCGTCCGATCCGCCTCGCCGCCCGTGCGCGCGCGCGTGGGCGGCCCCGATCGGCCAGCGTCGCCACATCCCAGCGCTGCGTCAACGCCGCCTTGTCTCCGTCGAAGGCGGCGTCGGCGCCCGCGTGATCGCCACCTCGGCGCCACGTCGCCCTCGCTAGCGCCGCGCGTCGCCACCTCAGCCGGTCTGCCGCGTCGGCTTCTCTCCGCCTCGGTGGACGCAGTCCACCGTGAACCCAGGCACTGACATGTGGGCCCCACATGTCAGTCGGCTTTTGTTTTTCCTTTTCCTTTTCTGATTTTCCAGAAAACCCGAAATTCCAGCCAGTCGCGTTGCGCCACGTGTCAGCCTCTCTGTTTTCTCTGATTTTCTGATCTGGGAATTTTCCAGGAGCCCGTTCTCCTTCGTTCGAGCTCCGATTCCAGTGATTCAAATTTCTAAATTCATCTAAATTCAAGATCTATCTTCCAGTACCATTCTTTTCAATTTTTGAATTTTATTTGAATTTATTTTATTTATTTGCTCTCGTTTCGCGTGTAGACGACGCAGTCGAAGATCAGTCGAATCAACAATCAGAGGTAGAACCGGCAAGAGGCAGCGAAGGCAAGTCTTCCTTGAACATGTTGATCCCAAAGTTCATGAAAATGTTATGTTGTTTTAAATTATGCATGCTTACTTTTATGCAATGTACTTTAAACATAGTTTTAGAGTATAGTTAAATTCCATTTGTTATACCCTCATTGGTATTGATCATGTCGAACCTTTGACACCCTAGATGATATATACTAGCTATTTTATTTGGTGATAACCAGTAGATTAGCATGGAACGGTAGAATTGCTTAGTCCAGCTTAAGCGTTTCGGTATTGTGCCATTATGGGAATCATTTCAATTGTTGTTTATACTTATTTGTGAGATTGCGGCAATTGGTGTTGCTGCTGTGATTTAAATGAATTAAAGTGGAAATGGTTTAGACCGGGCGGATGGATGTTTGGCGGTGCGTAAAGCACGAGACCTTGGTATGTGAATGTTCCGCCTAGTCAATTAAGGACCAAGCGTGTGTTACCATGGACCGAGCACTACCGTACAACCACAAGTCTATATGGGTACGACCTGGCTAAATAATTTGTGCGTCTCATTATTAGCTTCGCCAGTTGGAGAGTGCCAGATGTTGGCAGCGCAAGAGGGGCTTCAGATTGGCGGCTAGAACCCTAACAATGTGAAACCTTAGCGGGCGAGGTTAATAGTGGGGTTGTGCATTGTAAAGGCCTTGTCATGATCTCTCTGCCGACACACCAAAGGAAGTGTGTTAATTGCACGGCAACAAGAGTCGATCATGTCTTGTGGGTAAAGTGTACACACTCTGCAGAGTTAAAACTACTTAAATAGCCGTACCCACGGTCAAGGGCAGGCGAGGTACGCTTGCACATTGTAGATTTTATGGTTTTGTTTTAAAGGAAAATGATGGTTTGGGAATCCGAGAGCAGATGGAACTCTCGGGTTATGGTTTGGCGGATGGAGCCAGTCAGGTAGATGGAACCTGCTTTAATTGTCATATCAAATTCAATTACTATGCTTTTACATTTTGTTCAAATGATGCTTTATGAAATTACTATTGGTATTTATGGATAAACTTTGCTTTATGCTAAAAGAGCCATATTATGCCTTCAATTGTTTAGCCTTGCATATAGTTATCATGCATCATGTTTCCAAGACTTGCGGAGTACATTTTGTGCTCACCCTTGCAACATCCCCAACTTTCCACAGAAGAGTGTGCAGAAGCTGACTACGACTTCTACGCTTGTGGTTATGATGAAGGCGATCCGGAATGCTAGGACGCGAACCCCAGTCGATTGCCTGTTGGGCAAATGGATGGGCTTACTTACTTTGCTTTTGTTAATTCGTTTCCGTTGTTTCTTATTGAACTCTAGCTATGATGCTTCTTATTTGTAATAATTGGCCATAAGGCTAATACTCTTTTGCTTAATGAATATTATTTGATTCGTGATATGGATGTGTTGTCATCACTGTTTCACTGTGTGTGCTAGCTTTTCCTGGACTAGCACAGGTTATACACAGAGGGTTCGGATTTGGAAATCCGGTCCCGACACCATTCAGAGAGTGGAACGCGCGGCCTCTTAGACTTACAAATTTACTTGCCGGTGCTCGAAACGCCGACACCTTGCTATGACAGAAACGGTGTGTTGGGTGTTACGTGAAAGGAACCACGTCTGGGGTGAGTGTTTTTGGTTCTATGGTGAGGGCTTAACGTCCCGTGCTGGTGCAAAGTTAACCTAGGTAATGTAAAGGTTTTCATCATGAACATTCTGGCCACACGCCAAAGGTGCGTGAAACATGCGACAAAAAGAAAGGTCATGACTCGTGGGTAAAGTTGTACACCTTTGCAGAGTGTAAATCTAATCGATTAGCCGTCCCCTCGATTATGGGAAACTTGGTGAACTGGCACTAGTTAAAATTTTGATATTTTCTAAAAATGGGTTTTGGTTTGAAACTTGTTTAGCAACTGTCACTTTATGTCAAAGGGCCAACATTGTTGGATTTCATGATCTGGATATATGCCATGTGATGGCATTGATCGATTCGAAGCTCACGTCATGGAGGGTTTTGAGTATTACTTATGCTTTAATTATTTCATATCAGTTAAATATGCTTTTACAAATTCCGTTTACAAATAACTTGATTTACAATTTCAATTTTGCTTTATGCAAATTAACCGTAGAAGCCTTTCCTTTGAAATGACCTGCATGTATTATAGGTTTTGCTAAAGTCTTGCGGAGTACGTAAAATACTCACCCTTACTTATATGTTGTTTTTAGGTGAGAAAGTTAGCGAAGCTTCGAAGATATCTTTCAGTTGCAGGTTGCGGGATTTTTTTTGATGATGCAATCTTTCTAGGGATTATGCCTTGTCAGTTGCCTGCGGGTTGGATGGGCACACTACAAGACTTTGCTTCTTTTGCTGCTATATGCTCTGAGTTGTAAGATTTCTTTGAATAATAGTTTCCGCTTAAATAATTTTTGTATGGTTGTGATTCCAATTGTTGAAAATGTGCGTACTAGCCACTAATCATGGGACTAGTACTGTATACGCATTAGATTTCCATTTTTGCATTTATGTGAAAATAGGGGTCGCCGCAACGCATATGCTTAGCCATGCTTACTTAGAACGTTATTTAAATGTTGAGCTGCACTCTTATTTAGATTTGAGCAAATTTTAAAGATGCAGGACTGAGTTATGGTCTCCAGGTATTTTGATGAAACCCAACCTAAAAACTTATGGTTTAGACGCGGGCGAGATACTATTTAAACTTGTGGTAGGAGGAGGAACCTCACGCGTAGACAAGGGAAGATCCTCGCCCGGGTCGATTAAGGACCGAACTTGATGTTATCACCTAAGTAATTGAGTGCAACCATATGTGCTAGTATGGGATAGTCTTAACTTAGTAAATTAGTTGGGCTTAGCTTTGCATTTTGGTAGGCCAAAATAGGGTTTCTTGCCTCCTCGCTGAGCCAAATGTTGGCAGAGAGTTTCCCGCGGGCCCATAAGCCTGTTGAAAATTGTTGATGTCCGAAGAATGAACGCGAGAATTTTTCCCCAGAAATTAAACCAAAACTCCTGCGTTCCAAACGGGTCTTCGGTGTAGCCAGCCAATGAACCAAAGGTATATAGGGGCTGGATATCTAACATTAACACCACCCAGAATTGATTAGGGCTCCACGAAACTTTCCTATACATATTTCCGATTTGGCAATTGACATGTTTTAAACGTCCTCATATCGTCGTTGTATTTAGATGTAACGATCCCATTTTTATATAAAATACAAAAATAGAAATCTGATGTGCATACAGTATTAGTCCTATGATCAGTGGCTAGTACGCATATTTACAACAATTGGAATCACAACCATACCTCATATTATTAAAACGAAAGCTATAAATACAAAATAATCTTACAAGTCAGATAATATAGCAGTAAAAGAAGCAAAGTCTTGTAATGTACCCATCCGACCCGCAGGCAACTGACAAGGCATAATCCCTAGAAAGATCGTGTCATTAAAGTTCTCGCATCCTGCGATGGAAAGATATCTTCGGAGCTTCGCTAACTTTTTCACCTAAAACAACATATTAAGCAAGGGTGAGTACTTTATGTACTCCGCAAAACTTAAGCAAAACCTATAATATATGTAGGCCATTTCAAAGAAAAGGCTTCTACGGGTAATTTGCATAAAGCAAAATTGAATTTGTAAATCAAGTTGTAATTTCTCAAACGGAATTTGTAAGAGCAAGTTTAACTTATAAGAAATAAGTAAAGCATAAGTAATACTCACAATCATTCGCGAGCAACGAAATCATCCAAATCCTGTCAATCATGACACAATATGGTTTTCACCAACACGTGGCAAATCAAATGAACCCAAGCATTTTGAAAATAGTAAAATCTAACATTGGAATGACTTCACCAATTGCCCTTGACCATGGGCGCGGCTAATCGATTAAATTTACACTCTGCAAAGGTGTACAGCTTTACCCACAAGACATAACTGAATCTTTGTGCAATCGATATAAGCACACTTCCTTTAGTGTGCCACAGAGTGTCATGATATAACCGTTACATTACCCAGAATTAACTTTGCACCAACACCGGGACGTTAAACCCATACTATGACAGAAGAACATACAACATAGAAATGATGGAACTTTTCATAGTACGGCGTACACCGTTGTATTGGTAAGTGTTGCTCCCAACACCTCGGTGAGGGCACTCCGTTGAGCAAACCTTGAAAGGAGAGCCCGTACTACTTCGGCCTTACAATGTGCAAAGCTAAATCTACGTAACTTAATAGGTTAAGGCTGCCCCATCCCAACACTTGTGGTTGTACATATTCTTGGATCAATAGCGTCTTATTGTTCGGTTCTTAATCTGACCCGGGCGATACTTCACCCTACACTACGTGCAAATCCATATGCATAACCGGCTATTGCCAATAATCACCCGTATCAAAACCATGATTTTATTTTGGGTTTTTAACCAAAATACGAGTAACCATCAGTGTCATATCCAACAATTTCAATCTCAAGAAATAATTTTGATCTGATCATTTACATCGTTAGTTCTAATCATGGCTAAGCATGAATAATATGTAATCGCATATACCCAAGATGACATTAAGTAATGTCTATCCTAAATATATGGTTATCAAGGTTCACATGTCCATATTTATCAAGGAAGTTTCATGAAGTAACAGGTCTATCTACCAATACCACAAAATAGCAAATTTATAGAAAATAAGCGCATGCATGAAACAATTTGATAAACAAAAGGAAAATTAAATGCTGGGATCAATATGATCAAAGGGGGTGCTTGCCTTGCTTATTTGTTGTTTACGACGAAGTCGTGGTCACAGCTGACGACGGAATCAGTGGTGTTGGCTCTACACGCCGTTTGATAGCAAATAATAAACTTTAATAAGGGCAATAAGAAGACAGATAGAAAATCAAGTAAAAACTTGCTATAAAGAACGGATGCAGATTCTTTTATAGATTATTTATTCTTGTCTTTCAATTTCTAGATGCTAAAATTGTTTAAATTTATAATATTACGATCATCACTCTTAGCATGAAACAATTTCTTCTTTGAAATTAGTATTCAGATGCAAAGCAATGTATATTTAAATTTTTAGTTATTTAAAAGCTAGACTTTAATTCATCATATGCATATATATATATATATGTATATATATATATATATATGTATATATATATGTATATATATATATATATATATATGTATATATATATATGTATGTATGTATGTATGTATATGCTCATGAGTATATACGCTTACACTAATAACCATTCATTATTAATGTTTACTTGACAATAAATTTTAAAGCAACATTTTAGATATTCTTTGAAGATTCAGGTCCTAGATTGTTATATTCAAGTGTTATTCACTTTTATTTTATTTGGCGAATACTATACTCATTTTTATATTTAGTGCATTGGATTTTCACTTCTTTAGAAAATGAAGCAGTTTAACTTGGAATATAAATGTTTTTGTATTTTTGAACTTCTTTCAGCATGGGGATTCTAATAAAATTTGTCTCATTTTATTTTGACTTAATTTGTATAAGTTGTATATTGAGCATATTATAACCTTATATATGTATTTTTAATATTAAAAATCACACAATGAATATTTTCAAAATAATATTGCATATTCTGATACTAACAGATTCTATATGATTTTAGAAATTTGTTTCGTTCAACTTGGAGTTATGGTTCAAAAGTTACTGCCATTTGAATTGATTCGGATTTTAGAAAATAAACCGAAATAGCAAAATACGCTTTCGCTTCCGGGAAAGCGGGGCTCAATTGAACTCAGCCCGCACTGACAGCTGGACCCCGAATGGCAAAGGCTTGCACTGCCGCCACCGCACTGACAGACCGGCCCTAGATGGCAGTACCAGGAAAGTGGACAAGCAGCTGCCTTGTGGGACCGAACCGGTAGAGGTTCAACGCGATTGCGTCACTGACCAACCGGTCCCACGTTGCAGTGGCAGAGGGCAGAGCAGTTTCTTCTCCGGCTCTCCGCCAGTGAACTAGCTCCGGTGACGCAGAATGGGTGGCACCATGAGCATCAGTGCGATGGTTTGCACCTATGGGTGGTACCCATTCGGCTCGAGATAGTCGGAAAGTAGGCTGCCATCGCGCGGGTGCGGCGGTCGCCATGGTTGTGCAAGCAAAAGCTCGCCGACGCAGTTATTTTCATCAGGCGGAAGTCGGTTGAGCACCAGTATGAAACTAAGACCCCATTTTACCTAAAAATTTGTTCGAAGGGTGACTGAGTTGGGCTGCCACCAGTCGCCAATGCCGAAGAAGAAATGCGACGGTGAGGATGCACTACAGGCAAGGAAGGATGAAAATAGAGTTTGGTCAGTAAACTTAGATGCGCAATGAAGCTTCGGATTGAACCGATTCCATCAATTATTATCAGGTTTGCCCAATTCACAGATTTTGCCTTTTTCGGGTTCTTGCAGCAAAGTGGAGAGGAAAAAGAAAGCATGGGTTCAATTGCTCAGTTCAAAGTTTGGTTAGAAGAGTGGGGAGAAGCCTGGCTGAGGCGGTTTCGCCAGTGTTTGAACGAAACAGGGAGATTGTGGCTGTTCTGTACTTGGATGAAGAGGTGGCGCAAAATTTTTCACCGACACTGAACAACGTGAAGCGGCCAGGGTATGGCGCAGGAGAATCGAGGATGAACGTGGCAGTGCACTGAATCGGGTGATCGACAGAAAAGATCATGGAGAGGAGCACGCACGAGACATCGGTCAGGAGGAAGGAGAAGGTAAAAAGGAAATGAGAGCCTGATAGGTGAGGCCGGGGTCCACCGGGCAGTGACCGAGGGATCTTTCCGTTGCTTGCCAGTTAACGGAGTCAATACAGTAGGTGGGCCCACCTGTCGGCAAGATCAGACGGTAAAAGAGATAAGCTCAGCTCGGACAACGCATGACCCGAATTTAATTGGCTGTCAAACAATGGAGAAAATTTTTAACACTTTTTGAACTGAGTCCCCAGATAAGGCTTGTCAGCTGGTAAAAATCCTGGGCTAAAATATTTCACCAAAAAAATTTAAATATTCTAACAACAATGACTGGTTCAAAATCTCCCTTCTGAATTTATTTTATTTGAGTATATAAATTTTGTCAATTATTTTTTAAACTTTTTTAAGAGTTGTATTTGAGTTTAGAATTATTCCATAAAAATTTCAAGTCGAGATCTTGTATATTTATTTTCTAAAAATTCTGACAGTATTATTTTCAGATTTTCGTAGTTTCTGTTTTTGAATTTTAAAAAGCCTTAAATGATATTATTAATTTCTGATATTGTTACCAGGGGTAACTACTGCATTGAGGGCATTACAGTAAATTTTACAGCTTCATATAAGGTTCAAACATTTTATATTAATTCTGAACGCACTGTTTTCAGTCAAAGAGATGTCTTTTCATTTATCATTTCCCCATTCTGTGCATTAAAAATTTATTTACTGGCTGAAATGATCTGCATGCTTAGGATATTTTTATTATCAATTTTTCAAAATTTTACTTTTAACTTTTTATCTTCTTACCATTATCCATTCAATATTACTATTAATTTCTTTTTTATTCAAGCCATAAATCCAAAAAAATCAAATAAAAACCAATATCACCAAGGAAATTCAGAAATATTCATACTTAAATTCAAAATATCTATTTTTATTTTATTATATTTTTCGGGATGTTACTTAGATTAAGTTTCACAAAACTATAAATTTCTTGTAAAAATTATCATAAAACTATAGGTTTTACTCATATTTCACAAAACTACAGATCTTAAAAAAACTTATGTGGGCTCCTATGCCCCTATTTTCCGTTTCACTCATACGTGAAACTGCCATGTGAACCACACCATCAAACCCGTTACAAGAAACGGTCAATTTTGAAACTTGTAATTTTATAATACAAGTTCTCTTAAAATCTGTAGTTTTGTGAAATAAAAGTTAAAACATATAGTTTTATGATGGTTTGTACACAAGAAACATGTAGTTTTATAAAATTTACTCTTTTATTTAAGACAGGAAACCCAAAATGGGAACAATGTTTTCATCCCCCCCCCCCCCCCCCCCTCCTCCTCTCGCTACGCACGTAGGCTCGGAAACAGATGACAACAGGCAAATCCCACACAACTATGAACCTGGAAGCTCAAAATTAGCACGAGCGAAAATAATTCGAGTTAAACAAAAGGAGTATGGATGCAGCTGGCAAAATGTAATCCAAGTAGCCGTACGAGGTAACAGCTCCACGGCATAAACTTTAACATGGCTCTCCTCTTTCACAAGATCATGCTCCTTGATTCATTTGGCCAAGGCCTAGCTGGTCCCAGATGGACAAAGCTTACTCTTTCATGTGGTGGCAGCCTTCTATGACAAATTGCAAGACCTAACACAAACACAAGAACGATAGCATATGTCATTAAGTCTGAAATCTAAGTCCCAAACCAATCAAAATCTTGTAGACATGGCTACAAAACCTATGGAAGATTTCAACTTATTTCACAGAAGTGATAGATGATATGTATTGTGGTGATCCGTATAATTAGCCTAGGGTAACGATAGGAACACCGTCATTACTCTGAGGTAATTATACTAATCTCAGCATATTAGCTAACAAAATATTAGGCGCACCCGACACTTTATCAGTTAATACACTTTGTTCAGAGTGTTGCAGCAGAACAATAATTAGAAACTGAAATAGAAACTTATTACAATCCATTGCCACGTAGGCTACAAGTCCATAGCACCACTTCATACATAATACATGATACATCAACAAATAATTTATATAAATACTAAATACATAATGGATCGACAGTCATTACCGTGTAGTTCACTACTCCACCCAATCATCCTGGTAGTCCTCTGCCACCTTGTCACCTTAACCCTGCTAGAGATTCTCAACCCATGCCTCGTCGGCGAATCCACAGGGATCTCTGTCCCAACCGGACACCTAATCTTCGAAGCAGTTTTCTAAGAAAAGGGGGAGTTAAGTAACGGTGAGTACAAAAGTACCCAGCAAGCATTAATAACAAAATGCATTATATGAATTTTTTCATCATTCATCACATATCCATCTCTCTCTCAAATACATTTTTAGGAAAATAGGGTGTTATTAGGGAAACGTGGGTTTTCGATTTTAATATTTGAAATTTTCTACTAGTATATGAGATAGACTTAGCTTCTGCAGCCTCCAATCTAGGAGACATGAATAAAATTTTAAACCTGCGCAAATTTATACCACTTTATCCATAGTGAACCTAACCTTAGTTGAGAACCCAAAACGTTTATCACTACTCGGATATTTGATCTCCATCCCTGGCAGCTGACAAGTCATGGTGTCATTGATTGTTTCCCACCCACTCGCAGCATAGCGCAGTACTCATCTCATAGTGTTTAAATATAGCACTCCAGAACCAAAAACTGTGTACCTCACTAGGACTCTCGGCATACCCAGCTTCACACTCTTAGTTATCTACTCATACCCAATGTGGATGGAAATCATAACACCATCATAGGAGAACATTTTATGATCGTTTCCACATACTATGATCGATATGAAAAATACGGCTCATTGCTAGAGTGTAGTGGTTCATCCTTATGTTATAGCCATATATAGAGGCTCCCACCGGCAATACCCACTCCACAACACTCTCTACCCACCTTATATATACAATACCAGTTGTACCCCGACTTCAATGCACATTGTCAATACTCATCTCATATATATACTACAACATCTGATTTATAGTTTTCTTAAAAGAGACTTTTTCAATGCATTGGTGATACATGTATAAGCAAATATGTTTGATTGAAAATATTAGAATATGATCAAGAAATTGCTTGCCTAAATAATACGTGTCCTCACACGGTTGCTACTAAAGATCACCGGTCAGATTTGATTTAGATCATGAAATTACAAAATACTATATTTTAGTAGATTTTTGCATGTTTTATAGCATCCAACTTTTCTCTGATTTAATTTAAATTGATACATACAGGTTGTTTAATTTAATTCTGGGATATATTAATTTATCGCATTTTAACTTGGTGTATTTTAATTTGGGATATTTTAAATTGGTGTATTTTAATTTGTGTGGCTTGTTAACAATTTTGGGTCGTGGTCTCATCTCAACAAGTTATTATTTCCTATTTTAAAATATTAAGGCAGTTACTAGTTTTACATGTTTCTTTAATTAATTATTCACTGGTATTTATTCTCTTCTTAGGCGTTATTGCGTTTTATTATATTCATATATTTTCTCTTTACTTTTCTCTCCTTTTTCCTCATTTTTCTTCTCTTTTCCCTCCCCCTTCTCTTTTCTTTTCCCTGGCCAACCTTATCTTCTTGGCCCTCTTCTTCCCCCATTTCTCCCCTCTCTCTCTCTCTCTCTCTTGCTCTGGCTCCACGCCGCCCAGACCCGCAGTGGCGAATCCAGAATTTTCAGAATGGGTGTTCGGAGTTACAAAAATATTGTTCGATATAAAACCTAAAGGTTCATAATATCAAAAATACAAGGAACAAAATTTTCTTACTAGAGATAATACCAGAAATAGTTTAGAGATCTGTGAATTAGGGATTTAAAATATACATACTTCCTCTTCATTTTTGAATGATATACATGCTACATTTCAAAAATCACGATTCACCTTTACAAATCAACGTAACGCCGATAGGTTTGCGAATTGGAGATTTCATACTAGGGAATCAAGAATGAAATAGTTTGCGAATTGGAGATTTTGTAATAGGGAAATAAGAATGAAACTAAATTGTGTGGTTGTTGATGCCAAATGCTCAGCTGTTGCTTGTTATTTTATCATTGCTTCCTGCCCCCGTCAATCGCCGCTGGCGTCGCACCTTTCATCCCCGGCTCATGCTTGCCGCGCCCACATGGCTACCCTGCAACACACCGCGTGCTGCTCCCTGCCCCGCCGGACACTACTGTCCTAACCTGCCGACCGTCGCTAGAGTCACACCCTCCATTCCAGAGTCGGTGCTCTCTACGGCCACAGGGGCCAAAGCTACCCTATCGCGCGCCGCTCCTTGTGTCGCCGCCTACCCTGCAGCCTATGTCTGTTTGCCGGTGCTAGTGACTGCTCGGCGCTCGTCCGCTACCTTGCTCCTCATCGGTTTGTACCTACGCCGTGGCCATCGTCCGTCGTTGCCATCATAGAGAGCGTGGGACATGTGAAATAGAGACGGAGTTGGGTGTTGAGCTTGAGAAATGGAGAAAGACCGGACTTTGGAGAAGGCCATGCACGAAAGATTGGGAGAGGAAGTGAGTAGAATGGGTTGAAACGGACTTAAAGGTTGAAATACGTATTTTTGAGCTCACTTATATATACACATAATATACTTATTATATAATAGTTTTTTGCCAAAAAAAATTGGGTGTACATTTGTACACCCATGTCCACATGGATCCGCCCATGCAAGCCCGCACGCCCCAGCTATCGCCTCTCGAGCTCCAAGCCACTTCCTCCCGAGCTCCTCCAAGGTTGCCTCTGCTCGGCTCGCCCGTGCCATCGCTATGCCGACCTGCTCGACCACCTGTCGCCTCAGCCTCCAAGACCACCTTGGCCCCTTGCCGCACCATCCCAACCGTAGCCCTACCTCGCGCGCTGTGCTTCGGCCACCCCTCGGCTCAGCGCCCTCCAGCCATGCTCGGCCCAGCGGCCAGCGCCGACCATCCCTCTCCGCCTGAACTCGACCACACCCCTCCTAGCCTCCTCCTAGACCTGCGCCCGGCCCTACTCGGCATCCTCCTCCTTCCCTACGGCTGCCACTTCCCTGTTTTCCCCATTTTTCTTACTGATTCTTTATTGCTTTTGCTATGCGATGTTAGATGATTTCACATATGGGATTTGTGATATGGTTTATGATGAGTATGGGTTGAATGCCTGGGTTTGGTGGTGCAGTGACGATACCCGGTGAACTCTTGTACGCCGAAGAGTGCAAGGGTTTGTCAAGCACGCACGGCGTCGTCCCTACGGTGATCCCCACTAAGACCATTAACATTTGCTACTGTCATTAGTCTCTATACTGGTTTGCTACTGTGACTCCTATGTTGATGCTAACAGCCTATGATTTGAGAAGATGGAACGAAAAGGGTTTGGGGATGTGAAGCTGTTGATGGGGCTGATCGTGTGGTGGTCTTGCTCTTTGCCTCCTCCTTGCCCTGGCTGGTTGGTCCCTTGCTTCCTGGCTTGTACTCCCTGGCTTCCTGGCTCTTGCTTGCTTCCTTCGTGGCTTTGGCTTGGGTGGTATGTGAGGAAATGGGGAATGACCGGGGGCTCGGCTGTGGCTCCTTATGGCCTCTTTGCTTGAGCTTCTGGTTTGTATTATGTCGATTGACGAAACCTGATTTAACGAGAGGTAACTTCTTTCAGGGATTAAGGTGGAAGATCAACAGGAGCTTAGTTTTTAGGAAGTTCAAATATTTTTGTAATCTTTATTTTATTGATGTAATTGAATGTTCATGTACATTGTAATATATGATGGATGTATGACATTTTGTTAATGAATGGAATGATGATTATTCTTTGTTGAATGCTTCAATCTTATATGAGTCATTAAATTTGATGATGATCAGTCTTTGTTGATTGCTTGAGTTACGTGCGTTATTAATTTTTGTTGATGATCTCATTTGCATAGATAAAAATCTAGGTTGTTTCATGTACAAAATAAAAACAAGTATATTTAAATGTTTGAGATGCTTCAATTTTCTACTTATGCTCATAGTATACTCAGAATGAGTGAACCCATCAGATAAAAAATATACTTATTATTCAGTATCATATTTACCTTGAAGTACCATACACAGTGGCGGAACTAGAAATTTTTCGTTGGGTGTGCACACTTCACACGTACAACTCTGTAGTCTATTACAATTATTTCATAACATCGTAAATCCAACGCATATATTTGAAATTTGCTAAAAGCATAATATAAATAGTTCTAAGGTCTTAAAAATCCTAAAACACCAAAATCAAAACCAATTCAATAAACAAATTTAACATATTAAAGAGATGATTTAATACAACTTTTCAAATTTTGAGGGTGCCGGGGCATCCCTGTACCGCCCCTGACCATACAAACAGTACCACGGAGAATTCTGAAGACGCAAAAACAAAAGTGGCGTCTAAACATGGTCCAACTGCGGACCAACAACCATGGCGACTTGATCAGCCACGAACCACCAGAACAGCACACAGACCAGAGGATGCGGCTACCAATACCGACATGTGGGTGATGACTATAGGTGATGAAAGTCTGAAACGCAATGGTCTGCAGCACAGAGCTGCAGGTTAATGCGGTACTACATAATGAACATGTCCAGCTGCATATGTTATTACGTCCCAACCAGGCTCATTTGGTTGACATGGATGACTTATGGTCCATAGATGCCCAACATGTATGATTATAACTAAATTTTGGCATTTGAGATCCAATTGTTAATGTTTCTGATGAGAATAATGAAGGAAATCTATTGTGCAACTACATCAATGAAAGCATGAAGGATGCACGCACCATCAATTTCTTGTTGCTTACAGTGCAACATGATGGATTGTCATGGGACAAAATCGAAGACGGACTAGGAAACCAACAGAAGTTAGTACCACAAAGTGCAAAGTAACAGCACCATTCCACAAGCTTTATACATTATAATTAACATATCTCCCTATCATATCTTGATGATCACAATAATCGAAGTTTAAGCACAACACACGTCATTGCCATGGCCAAGAACAATTTCAGAAATCAAACAGCTGGACCGTTCGATGCCAAGAGACAAAGTTCTGATCCCATCCACAGCTAACAGTATCAGAACAAACTTTTTGGAAATATGCAAGGTCATATTTTGAGCTTAGTTGATAAATGGTAATAGTTACAACATAGGGAGTATATTGCAACACAGAGGGACTTCAACAGGAATGAAATACTATGCAAGGATTTATTTATTACAAACCAAATATGTGTATATTGTAATATAAGTAGTAAGGCTGCATAGTCTGGCTTGACTAAATGTGTATATTGTAATATAAGTAGTAAGGCTGCAAGTCTATCTTGACTAAATGTGCTATATTGTAATATATGTAGCTGCATAATCTGTCTCGGCTAAATGTGTTATATTTCTAATATCTTATGAGATGCAGATTTTGCAAATGAGCGACCATAAATGTGTTATATTAATATAAGTAGCAAGGCTGCATAGTCTGTCTTGACAAATGTGTCATAATGTTATGAGATGCAGATTCTGCTAATGAACGAACCATGATAACATAGTACAAGACCGCAGTTCACAACAACAGAGTAAGTCTTGAGAGTACCTCCAAATTCAGCAATCAAATGGGTCACTGGAAGCTCGAAGCATGGGACATGTTACTCTCCACTACCACTGTAGCATCTACGGACACACGCCCTTCTGACAATAAACGACTTAGCACAACATCTCCAGAGCAACCTTCAGCCACTACAACACGCATCTCCTCCAACATTTGGGCTCTTTCCATGACAAACTTTACAAATGCCAGCTCATTGTCCTCGCCTCGGGTTGCTTCAAACACCAACTTCTTGAGAAGTGAATAAACACACTCAGTAGCCTACTTGATCCCAGAGTTCCACCACAACACTGATCGGTGATTCAGAAGGAACCAACTGCATTCCAAGCAAGTAGATCGTTTATTTCAATAGGCGCAAGCACAAATTAAAACGTGAATGATGAAGTGGCAGGGAATTGATTTGATACCGTGATATACAACATCTCTAGGCACGGGAAGCATTTAAGAAAGAGAGGCACTAGCTTCACTTGCTCCTCAACGCCAAACTGCACCTTCAATGCTAATGTCATGAGGGTCCGAACCATAGCACTTGGCTTCACCTTTATCCCATTCTACAATGCAAAGAAAAGCAATTACATAATCCAGTACCATCTAATTGTGGAAAGTAAGATGATGAGAGGAGCAAAACTCAGGCCACCTTGATGACGGTGTGACCGATCTTCAGCTGATGCAGTCCAAGATCAAGTACCCGAGAACCTTTAGTTTGAGTGCGTTAATGATCTTGACGTGCGTGGAGGCACCGGCAATCGGCTCCAACAGCAGCCGCTCCAGGTTGGGAGCATCGTCCAGGTGCACCTCTCTGACCATGGACATCCACACCACCAGGAACTGGAGGATCCCCGATCAGATGTGGATGTATCTTGGGTAGTCCTGCTTCAGGACGAGCGCGAGGCTCTCGAGCTCGGGACAGCGAGGGAGCACGGCATGGAGCTCGAGGTCCTGAATGGCGGACTTGACAATCCTGAGCGCCTACAGGTTGAAGAAGGCCGCACGTGTCTGGGAACTGGCAGAGGCCGAGCCAGAGGCCGCGGAGGGCGGCGCATCCGAAGAGACAGGAGGGGCGACACCATTCGGTCGGCCAGGAGCCGTTCACGACGACGAGGTCATCTACGTCCTTGGCGGCGAGGGAGGCGAACCAGGAGGCAACGGGGTCGGGTTCTTGGGAGGCGAGAGAGGCGGTGACGGCGTCCGGGGCGAGGCCGGCGTCGTCGAGGCGGAGCGGTCTGGAGGCCCAGAGGCAGAGCCAGCGGGAGGAGAGGGCGATGGTGCGGGCGGCGTCCTTGGTCGGGAGGCGGGAGATGATGTTACGGAGGAGCGTGTCGGTGAGGCGGCTGATGCGGTCCTCGCCGTCGGCGGAGGAGGAGGAGTAGAGGGAGGCGGTGGCGGAGACGGGGGAAGGACCGAAGGAGGCAGGTAGGAGAGGACGGCGGCGAGGTTTTCGTTCATGGTGGTGGTGGTCGGTGGCGGCGGCGGCGTGGGTTTAAGGCGGCTAATGGGCTTTAGGTAATGGGTTGGATGTAATCTTTTCATTAGGCCCATATTTACGTTTCTTGCTTTAATTTTTATTTTCTGAAAATTGAGGTAGAAGAGCAACATTCCAGAATATAGTACATTGCTGACCTTTTTGTCCAACAGCTTAAATGTTTGGATGAACTGATTAGAGCATTAAACCCAGTATATTCAACCATCAAAGCTAACACTTAGAGCCTGTTTAGAAAGAGGGATTTCGATCCAAATCCTTAGGATTTAGTCCAAATTTTAGCTAAATAAACCCTTCCCAGTAAAATAAACCCAACAGCACGATATGAACATGTACACTGCTTGCACTTCTAGCACTTGTTCCACTTCCATATTAATCCATCATCATTCAAAACCAATGCAAACAGAATGTCACAACAGCTAAAAGTTCCAAACGAAGAGCATCAATGTTCCTACAGATTACGAAACCCAAATTCAGAAACAGTGATCAAAACAAATTAAGTGACGATGCACGGTAATATCTAGATCAGAATGCACATACACGCACTGATCGACATTGGCACGAACCTAACTATGCATTTTACTACGCGGTGACTTCTTATATATTCACCTCCGGCTCAGCGAGGCTCCCTTCAGTGGTGCTCTTCTCTTCCTCGACGGCCGCCGGCGCCGGCCCCTCCTCGCCGCGGCCGTCATCGGCACCGCCGCGGAGCACGAGGTCGAGTATCCCGAGCAGCTCGTCGGGCGCGACGAGCTGCGGGAAGTGGCCGACCGAATCGATGGTCTCCACGGCAGCGCTGCAGCGCTTCATGCGGCCCTGCATGTACCGCCCGACGAACGGCGGAGCGGCGAAGTCGCCGGTGACGTGCACCATGGTGCACGGCACGGCCACGCGGTCAAGCACCTCGCGCTGGTCGCCCAGGAAGATCATGCGCGCCAGGCCGTGCGCCACGCGCGGGTCCATGGCGAAGAAGCTCCGCGCCAGCCGCTCGACGGCGGACGGGTCGATGCTGCCGACGGCGAGCGGGACGAAGCCCTTGGCCCAGGAGTGGAAGTCCGATGAGATGTTGGTGAGCATCACGTCGATGTCCGACTTGTCGAACCCGCCCTCGTAGTCCTCCGAGTTCACGTACCTGAGCATAGCATTAACGTGGAAATTAATTGAGGCTGGAGCAATTTGATACAATATTATTGCAGGAAAAATAATGAAAAAATATCAAGATTCATGCTATAATTACTTTTTGAGAGAAGTGAGTAGAACCTGTGCTAGGCTATGACCAACAAAAAAGAATGAAATTAAGAAAGAAAACTACAAATATACTATGCTAATTTTTGCTCTCTAGTCTCTAGATCGAGTACACACTTGATCCCTTTGGATTCGTGATGGTGACTGCTACATTTTTTGGTTTATTATGATAGAGACCGGCAACAAATTGGCAACAACGTCAAAAGGTACGATGGCAAACATAAAGTGTTAAATCATAATCAGTGGCATCTGTCACAGTACTACGACAAAAATAATATCACACTAAATTAATTAAGATTTCACGAGTTCTCCTAAAAATACACAAATTTGGTAGGAAATACTAGATACACCCGACCCATTTCATCGATATATAAACCCCAATTGTATTTTTTTTATATCATGTATAGTTGGTTAATTGAAAACAAAAGAGCTAGATCACATTCATCAACGATGGTACAGTGAGAGAGGGGGGGGGGGGGGGGGACATATTAAGTGCAACCCATCGCTTGTGAAAATTTTCCAAAGAAAAGTTGATCATGTACTTCTCAATTTACTTTAGTTATCTACAAAAATTTACAGTCAAATTTATTCTGTGTTAAGAGTTACAAAATTTAGAAAAAAATTGGCTGATGATAAATCAAATGGAAAGAAAATTACTTTTATTCATAGCAAACTTTTTTTTGGTTTCTTTTAACATACCTTGAGATGAAATTTTAAATGGTATACTAGAACATAGTCTACCTCATCAATTTTTTGGAGAATTTTCCATGTTGATTTGACCGATTGCACCTAAGGGTAGGTTGTACCTGATTGGTTGTCCTAGCTTAGAAAGAGTGCTTCTAAACAACATACTTAATTGTATAACAATGAGTAGAAAATTTGAAAAGTACGTATCTACTTATATAAGTCAAAACAAAAACCAAATAGAACAATATGTGTGTAGCTTTCAAATAAAATTTGTTTGAACTGAAGAAGAGGATGAAAAAACTTAGATGTTGTTTGATTTCGACCATGAATGGGTGGATCAGATCAAACTAATTAACCTAAACATGGGACCCCAGATAAACAATTTAGGTCAATCATAGCCGCGCCTTCTGTTAACAATCGTATAACTCTCGAGATAATCCTGCTTATCCTCACGAATAATTTTGATAGCCTTTATTCAAACAACTTCTTTGTCTTTAGCAATCATATCCGGTAACGGAACCAGGCCTCGACCCACCTGGACTATGGTCTGAGGCCTAGATCAAAAGCTCAGCTTAAATGGGTCATAAATAACTGGTTCACTTAGATCATAGCCTGATAATGTCTAGCTCGGCCTGAGGCTTAGGCCATAGGCTGGCGCCCTTAATCACATCACACATACCCCCATATGATCAGTCGCAAAATGATTTTGATGGTATTTGAAACGCAGAAGGTTTATAAAAAACAATTTAATTTCTATAAAATTTGATAATTTTTTTCACTTTTTAATTAAAATGGGCCAGCCGAAACTTATTCTTTTTTTTTTTGGCATGGCCAAGATTAACTGCGTCTTACACTGTCCGGTCTCTCCGTGATAGTCATGCATTCATGCATGTACGCAAGGTGTTTACTGTTTGACTCTTACACTGTCCGCGGGCAGATTGCCTCGTCAACTGAAAAAGAAATGGGTTTGCTAATTCTCAGTTACCTAGAATTTTCTTATCTTTCAATGCATCTAAAATTGTATAAGACTAAGTCTAAAATTATAGTGCTAAGTAATATGCAATTTTAGTACACTATACTGCAAAATTTAGTTCTATTTGTAGGGTTCAGCTCCATTTACTTTATTTTTGTCTAGGACAGAAATTTTTTTTCTTTTGTATTTTGTAGAGGTTCACCTAGATTTACTTTATTTTTGTATAGATTAGAAATTTTTGTATTTTGTAGAGGTGATGAGTGGGTAAAACACTGTTGACATCGGATGCAAATCCTATGGCTCAAGAAAGTGATTGTGATTGAAAAAAAAATCAAATAACTTATCGATAAACAGCCCCAAAAAGAAAAGAGAGTGAAATCTTTCTTAAATGCAAACCAAGTAGGGTGTATGAGAAAAGGATGGTACCTTGGGGAGGCACCGACGAGCACGAGATGGGTGAAGAGGTCGGGCCGCTTGATGGACGCAATGCAGCCAACCATGCCGGCCATGGAGTGCCCCACGTACACAGCGCCGCTCAGCTTCATCTCGTCCATGAGCGCGATGAGCTCGTCAGCGAACCTGGAGAAAGTGTAAGGCTCCTCCTCGGCCTCGTCGGCGGCGCCGGAGAAGTCCCAGTCGAAGAGGAGCACCTGCATGCGCGCGTCGTTCATCATGCATATATCAGAACACACATGTGCATGCATCGTCGACTGCCATAGTGCCATGTATGCCAAGATGTCAGCTGAGCTAGCATGCATGCATGCATATGTAAGTACCTTGTTCCTCTGTGACAGGTGGGGCAGCACCTTGTCCCAGATGGCCTGGCTCCCTCCATAGCCATGGGAGAGAACTAGGGTCCTCTCCCCACACCCAGTGATTCTTGGATTCAGGTACATAATGCTTCTCAACGAGAGAACGAGAGACAGACAGAGAGAGAGAGAGGGAGAGAGAGAGATTTGCTTATGGTTATCGCGTGTTTCCTTTCGCTCCATAGCCAGTATTTATAGGACGGCAACTCCTTGTACATGCGGGCCAGGCATATCGATATCGTTAGCCTTGTAACACAGAATTTCAGAACTTCTCAGCAATATACATAATTTTTATTTAGTACATATCTAGAGGAGATATCAAGGTGAAGACGAGCACTTTTGTGAAAATAGAGCAAATCCTACTAAAAATGCTCGTACAAGATTTAAACAATTCTTAAAAAATTGTCAGCTGTAGGCAAGTGAATGGTTTGTTTCCAAGCAAAATTTCAAGGATAAAAACAATATCGTTCGTGAGATTAAAAAAAGACAAATATAATGTGTAGCTGTGTCAACTAGTGTCAATTACTATTTAATTGTATATACAATTGGGTGATATAGATCAAACTTAAATTAAACTAGACTACACACATCTCTAAACTTACTGTGTAGCCGGGCGTATACACGTATATAGAAACCAAAAGAATGCACATGTGGCCTGCTTGTCGTTGAGCCAAATATGTATCGACTTATATCTCTAGATATACTTGGATTTTTCTCATTGTCGAGTAGTATATAAATGAGGGATATATATACTAGGTTAATTTTTCTATTTTTTGTGACAATATACTAGGCTTTTGTAATGACAAATCAAGCCTATCCACATCTTGTGTGATAGACATGAGGGATTAATATGTGCAAAATATATAAATGTACATTTGATTGAAACTTGTGGTGACAATTCACAGGAATGGCTGATAGAAAAGTCTGTGGGTCGCCAACATTGCCTCCAACAGAGGACAGCATGAAAGGAACGCCTGCATGGCCCAAGAATAGCTCTCTACTAAATAACTGAGTGAAACGTTTTTTTTTCTCTGGTCAAATGATGATCAGTAGCTTTTTATAACCATTTGCTTTCAAGGGTGCAACTCTCTCTCTCTCTCTCTCTCTTTGGGCGCGCCATACTTTCTAGTTTATAACCCAAAGGTTTTCCGTGTGGAATTTTCTCTGATGGCAATGAGCTTGTACACCTGATCTGTCTGAAATTTTGACAAAAAAGAAATAATGTGTACTTCCATAAGTTTAGGTCATTAATTTGTTATGTTGTATCAAGTACAAAAACTAAGGCCACTAAGAAAATCAGTTTAGGGACATGGCAAGAGCATGTACAAGAAAAGGAATGAGAGTGATGATGATATGTAGGAGCTACTCCCTTCGTCCCGCAATATAAGTCCACAGCCCACCATACACACTGATCAAGTAATCATTAAATCTAAGAAAAATTAATGCTATTGCAATATATATATATATATATATATATATATATATATAACCCTATTAAATGGTATATTACAATTACCCATCCACTTTTGCAGCATTAAATGAGAGGCATACGGTGAAAATATTGCAATAATTATACATTTGATCTTGACAATAAACTTATACTGTGAAGCAATCGCTTCCCAGTAACAAGGACTTTTATTATGGGACAGAGGGAGTAATAAAGTTTTGAGAACAGAAAATTAATTAGATCTGGCAGACTTAAAGCAATAATAATATACTACAAAGAACCATTCCTGTCCAAAAAGCTAAAACAAATAAAATTAAAGGAGCATATGGTCATCACAACAAAAAACAAAGACAGGGGAAAAAATAATAATTTCATAGGATATCAGTTGTTTTAGCCGACCAAACAGCACAAACCACTTTTTTCATAGGATATCGATCAGTTGACAGTTTGAAACTGGAGATATTCCCGGCCCTACGGTCCTAGAAAACAATTAGTATTATGATATATAGTGTCTCTGCCGCCTGTGGCTCATGAGACGATCATGGAAAAGTGGTAGTTTGTCGTGTGGCTGGGTAGGTGTCGACTCGACCTGTGGAGTCCAAGCTAGCTAGGTACATGCACTTGCATTAGAAAACAATTAATCCACATGATCAATGATCAGCTAATGCTTAACAGCCTCAGCCAACAACAACCTTGCATGTATCATTATTGTGGACCTACTTTTGATCAGCTAGATCTAAGGATAAACTAATCCACATTATCTGGCATATGTCATAACATATATGCAGTGACACATATACTGTGTTATGCATGTTACCTGTGGTCGCTATGCTCAAATTAGGACCATAAAAATGATGATTCATGTAATGCACTCCTACTACGATCAATAATTGAGGCTCATGCTCGACCATAATCCAAAAGGATTAGCTTGGTCGGTATGGTTTATTTAGTCCTGAAGTGTTTTGATCAAAACATATAAGCTAGGAAAATACAACCCCCAATTAATTAGCAGCAGGCAGATAATATCACCCCAACTGACTACTATAGGAGATGACATGTTACATCTCACATGCATACATACCGCTATTGATCACTTGCCTAATGTATCGAGTAGTACACTGGTTTATTACTAATTACCGTTGCTTTCAGAGGCCATGCTTTGATGAATATTGATGCATAAGTCGTCGGTGCTAGTGTGTCAAAATTGATGTCCAGAACTTGTCCCAAATAACTTCTACTCAGTTTTCATTGCTTGGTCACGGCGACCATCATAAATCATTTTTCATCAGTTAGGACTCATGTGTCAGCGACTGTTCATGACGATATGATTTCATATAAAATGAACCTCGCCTATCCCATGTAAATATATCTAGCTAGCTAGTACATGTGAGACCTCGCTACTTGACCCTATAATTGAGAAGCATCACAAAATGAATGAATGGCCCTCTTCTTTTCCATGGCAGGTCAGAGATTCCGATAAGAAGGTATGCAGCCTAAGTATAATGGTATGTGCATATTTGAGTCATGATTTTCCAAACAAGATATGCATCAAAGATTTTTCTGGCCTATCTTACTGGTGATGATGTTCAGATGGTCTGTTTGGAGCCGAAAAGGTCATGGATCACATACCTAAACCACAATAAGATAGCCACAAAAGGAGGAGACTGGTCAGAGGTTGCAAGGAGAGCCATCTTCCACACGTGGCCAACTTGCTCTCTAATCTCTTTCCTGCAGATACATCCAAAACTCAACTTTTCGCGCATTAATTAACAATGCCGGCCTTCGGCTGTTACCATCATCACTAGCATTAGTTGTCATAGCTCGTGATACATGAGATGGCCAAAAAAGTTAGAGAAGCAGATAAAGGTGGAGTTAATTTGTTTGAGGTACTTCAGTCCTCCCAACTAATTAATTAACACTGGACACATCGTGCTAGCACTAGCATATCATGCTCCTTCGTTTTCATATATAGTTCGTAAGACCATGTAAATAATGTATGTTCTCCTCGCCCTACTGTGTAACTCCATTGTCTCGAGAAAACGTTGTTCTATAATATAAGCTCGTTGAGGGAACTATAATATAGTTATTATAATATTACCGTTCTATACCCTTGCTTTAATACATAAAAAGTGAATGACTAGTTAGAGCACGTCATTTCATTTAACAGAGGTATGTATGGTCTAATGGCAGTGCTGGACTGCTAGTCGGCTAGACGGAACAGGAGCTCTAGCATTATAAAAATGTGAAACTTCAAGGGGTTTAACTAATACATGCGCAAGTGCTGATATATCAACACTTTCTACTTGAATGTAGCGTTGGCCACACTGTTACGTAATCCGGTATGTTTTGAATTTAGATCGACTAAATACCGGATTGCAGGAAACGAGCAAGAACCGAGAAAGGAACCTCCGCGGACCACTACTGAGTCCAAACTCTACTATGGAAACTCAGGCAAGCTGCCTTTGATCATTTTGAGTAGATCGAACCAATTTATGTAGAAACTATTTTCTACTAAGCTAATATCAGCAGGTGCATAAAGTGAATTTGATAAAAAAAATGCATTGGATGTCAATGCCAATGAGCTATATATTGGTGGGATCAGCCGATATGGAGCAACCGACCCACCACGGATAATTATTAGGAGGGGTGGAGGGTGCCCGTGATAGAAATTTTATCAGAGTTGGGGCTCTCATCATATGGATAGAATATAAGGTTAAAACTCAACCTTGCTCATGTCAGTGTGCCATGTAAAAATCGGATCAACCATGCATGGACTTGTCTAGAGATGAGTTGAGCCTAATATCGTCCTATCAAGCTTTTATACTCTCCACATGGGTACATAGTAATAGGTGGGGTGATATATGAATCGCATTCTAATGCCAATGAAGTGCATTAGCGCGCCTTATTTAGCACGGCAGTGTGACAGGTTTGGAAGCTCGACGCAAGTACTCAATCTTGATTTATTTATTGGTTTAGTAGGTGAAGAGAGCTAAGCCCAAGACAACACACACTTTGACGCAGGTTGCGAAGAATGTATCGACGGATTTTTCTAGGGTTTATACATCGTCAGTTGCCTAAGAGTTGAAATAGGCATACTACAAGATTTCTGAACTTCCGCTGCAATTTAATTTGGCTTGTAAGCCTTTATTGTATAAATAAATATCATTATCATATATATAATATTGTGTATGAATGTGCTACCAATGTTGTGAATGTCCATTCTAACTACTGATCATATATGAGATTAATACCGTATACATATACACAATCCTTTTTTGATATTTATAAAAAAGGAGGGTCGCTGCACTCTCCACATAGGTACGTAGTAATAGGTGGGGTGATGAATCCCATTCTAATGGCAATGAAGTGCATTAGCACACCTTATTTAGCACGGCAGAGTGACAGGTTTGGAAGCTCGACACAACGGCTAGTGAAGTGCTAGCTAGATGGAGGTATAATAAATGGCCATGGGAAAACGCTTTGTACCCTGACAAAAATCAGAGTAGCTATGGGTAAAGTGGCATAGCCTACACAGTGCTAAACTAAATTGTTATTCACATCTTTCTGGTTTGAAGGCTATATGATCCTATTGGTGGCTCTATCTCGCGATACTTCTCTCCGCAATAACTCTTTTTGAAGCATTGAAAGAGTTATAGGGATCATTGATTTGAAGATGTACTGTCACGAGAATTGCATACTTCTATTAATATTTACTGAGTACTCACTCTTGCTATTAATCATCGGGAGGATGACATGTTTGATTTTAAAGCCTCCTATGGAGTCTGGGACGAGTGAACATCCCTACTATCTAAGGTTCTGTTTAAAAGGGTTGTAACTTTTCTGAAAAACTGCTTTTTAGTTTTCTAAAATGAAATTCTCTAACCAGCTATTTTTTGCCGCAATATTTATCTAATGTGGCTTATCATGCCATAAAACAAGAATTTATCTAGCAATAATCTAGAGACTAGTGTCATTATCTGAGTAATAATAGCACGGGTTGTCACATTAGCAACGACCTTAACCCAACTAGTTTAAGCTTAACCCAAGTTTTGTGTTTGACACACTACGCCAAAACCTGCAATAGGTGACGGTCTATTTGTGGCGGTTTTTTTCGAACCGCCACAAATATAATTATCAGTGGCGGTTTTATATTGAAAATAGCGGGAAGAATATCAGTGGCGGTTCTATCCTCGAACCGCCATCGATATCTAATAATATCGATGGCGGTTGGAGGATAGAACCGCCATCGATATCTAATAATATCGATGGCGGTTCTATCCTCCAACCGCCATCGATACTATTGTATTATCGATGGCGGTTCTATCCTCGAACCGCCGATGATAATGAATTTTCATTATCATTGGCGGTTCGAGGATAGAACCGCCACTGATAATATAATCAGTAGCGGTTCTAGTTAACAACCGCCACTGATAATACCGCCTATAAGTAGGTGTTCAGTAGCAACACTGGTCTTCTTCCTCCCGAGAGCAAACCAAAACTTCTAATTTTTAGATTTTGTTTTCTCCCGTTCTTGTGTTGTACTTCCTCTAGTTGTTCCTTAGTGAGTTATTTTTCCTCCTCTCTTGATTTGTGTTAATCTTGTTGCAATTTAATTTTTAAACCTAGTTCAATTAAGGTTTATATGTAGATGAGATGAAAAGTTTAGATTTTGTTTATTTTTATTTACCTACCATTTTGTAGTTGATGAATTTATTTCCTAGCTAGATTCATATTAGATGATGTTGTGTTCCTTTTATAGATGATGAATTATGATCAAGCATATATTTAATATAAATTGCATTTTAAGTTAATTTGGTAGATGATGAATTTATTATCTAGCTTCTTTAGATGATAAGTAATTAGATTAGTTTTTTAATTACTATTAATTTGGTTCCATTAGTGTGCGCGTATAATATACATCTTGCATATATTAAATTTGTTCAATTAAGATTAGTGGATATTAATATACATGAAATTTTAGTTAATTTGGTAGGTGGGCGCTCATCATTTTTAGATGATGAATTTATTATCTAGCTCCTTTAGATGATAGGTAATTAGATTAGTTTTTTAATTACTATTAATTTGGTTCCATTAGTGTGCACGTATAATATACATCTTGCATATATTAAATTTATTTATTTAAGATTAGTGGATATTAATATACATGAAATTTTAGTTAATTTGGTAGGTGGGTGCTCATTATTTTTAGATGATGAATTTATTATCTAGCTTCTTTACAAGATAAGTATTGTAACATCCCGTAAAATTCAAAATATGAAAAATAAAATTTTTAAATTTAAAAATGGAATTGAATAAAAATTTCAATTGGAATTGAGATTTTTATTTTAAACAATATCTTTTCTTCTTTTCTTGCATTCTAAACTGAAGAAAAGAAAGATTTCCTTTATTAAAAGTATTTCTTCCAAAACAAGCAAAATATAAAAATAAGTTTGAGATGTAACCTTTAATTTGAATTTTAATTTCTGAGTTTTCTGAATTATTGATTTTCTTGAGTTCTTGTTTAAAAAGAAAAGTCTCATAAATTGAAATGGTAAAATGGTAAAAGTAAAAAGATAAAAATACAAAATCAATAAAATTTGTAAAAGTATCAGATAAATCTCATATCTATCTAGAATCATGATTATATAACTTGCACTGATCTGGAATAAATAAATAAAGTAAAAAGACAAAAATGACCCTATCTAGATACTCTGAACTGACCTTGCAAGATTTCTCCAAAATTCTGTTGACCTTAACCAGAGTTAAAACTTTAACCATGCCGACATGCTTATATTATCTATGTCTGGTAAAAATATCAAGATTTTTTTCAATATTTTAATAATTTTAGAAATTCATAAACAGACAATGAGGAAAACTGAAAAGTTCAATGTCAGAATTATTAAAATTAAATTATGTACTATAAAAATATGAAAATTTTATATCAGGTAAATAATTCCATTTCAGATCTCCATAAAAATTTTCATAAAATAATAAACTGTTTTTTATCTTAAATTAAATAAAAATAAGAATCAGCCAAAATCTACAACAGTGAATTGTCAGATTTTTATAAATAATTTTACTCATATATTTCATCTGAAAATTTTACGGAACCCTAATCTATTCCTTTCCGACCTACATAAAAATCCTTACAAAATTTTGAGTCAGTTTCATGACCTAAACCAATGAATCTATCCTGTCCTGTCCAGAGTTTTCGGCAGACTTCTCCTCTTTTCTCTCTCTCATCAAGTGGGCCATCCTGGCCAGCTGTGCCCCTGCCGACTTCTCTCTGTCCCTGCCGACTTCTTTTCTTCCACTGCCAACCATGGCCCACTCGTCAGCCTTCTTCCTTTTTCTTTTTCTCCTCCTCCTCTCGCTCTCTCGCAAGAGCCGGCCGAGCGACCGCCGCCTCCAACCTTGGTCTTGTCCGCGCCGCAACTCGCCACCCAAGACGCCGACCTGCTGCTCCTATGTCACCTCACCGCTGCTAACCTGCCATATCTTGCACCGGTGAAACCCAAGCAGCAACTCCGTCCCTTGCCGCCTCTGCTGTCTTCGCCCAAATTCCGTCGCGGCAAGGATTTGCTGCCAATTCCCTTGCCACGGCATGATTCGGGCAGCGAATTGCATCGCAGCCAAACCATCGACCGCTCCTAGCTGCCACGGCAACCTTTTCGCCAGAAAATCGCTGCCACGGCAGCAACCCGCTCTTGCTCCCGGCGTTCAAATCCTGCTTCAACCGACCTTCATCGCTTACTTAAAGCATTGCAAAACCTCTGCTAGCATTCGTGCTCTTCTCTGGAACCCTCAAAACCGAGCCAAGCCGCCTCATCACCACCAGCTCCCGTCTTCTTCCCCGAGTCCGTGAAATCAGTGAAAAGAGGGAAAAACCCAATTCAAGCTTTTCGACAAATCATTCCTCGAACCATCACTCTTGAAGCAACCTCTTGGCACGCCGAAGCCTTCCCTAACCTCAATTGAGGGTCTTCTTCTCCGGGCAGCTGGCGCACCAAGCTCTTCCCGCCGCCGCCTCCCTCGCATGGTGAGACTCATACTCCGATGCCTATTTCTTTGAATAAAAGCTAAAACCGAACCCTTGAATCTCACAGGTACTCACCTCGGTGATCTTTACACTCGAAACCGTAATTTCACAGCTTGCGCCACGACCATGTCCTCCGCCGCCCCTCTCCGTTGTGATGACCAATCTCGGCCATCTCTACGAACCTCCACCACCAGTGTGCGCACCACCCTCCTAATGCTCGCCATGCTATCGATTCAACCTCTCCGTGAGCCTGCGCGGCGAGCCTCGAAGTGCCCTCCTCGCCTCGGGTCGCCGACAAGTGGCCACCTGGTCAGCCCTCAGCTCAGCCCGAGTCCAAAAGGGAAGGCGTATTCATAGTTGGAAGCGTACTTTCCTATTTTGGTAAATTTCGATTTGAGTATTTTCCTAAACCTAGCACATTCATTTGATTATATCTTTTACATTTTAGATTCAAATGAGATGAAATAAATTTCTAAATTTATAATAAATCCTGTAGATTCATAATATGCAAAAATATTTTAGAAATAAACTGTATTTAAATTTTAAATTCAAATTAAAGAAAAGAATCAAAACATGTCATATATAGAATTTTTGAAATGAACTCCAATTTGAATGAAACCAATTTTGTTAGAAATATTAATTCCTCAGGGACCTAAATATGCAAAATTATTCATATTTTGGCATGATTTACATCCTTTTCTAAAGAAAGCTGTTTCTAATATGTTAAATACTCAAATATGAATATCTTTTGCAAAAATGATTCAAATCATATCAAACCAGTTTCTATGAGTTTAGGAATTAGTAATCTACCTAGTTCTGTGAAAACATTTACAATTGAATCTAATTTGAATTAAATTTAAAATATATTATTTTCCAATACAATAGAAATCGAAATAAACATAACTTAAAGCATGTAAAGTTCAAATATTGGTAAAATGATTCCTAAAGTATTTAATAAAACCATAGTACCCTTGTTATGCAAGAATACCTCATGCTTGTGCATATATGAATTAAATTCGTATTGAATCTTAATGTGTACTTGTATGAAAAACATCTTGGATAAAAGCAAAATACTATGAAATCAATTTTAAAACAATCTTAGTGATGTTCCATTCTAATGCCTGAAAAATGAATGAATAATCATGTAAGGATTAGTCGCAAACTAAAGACAAATTGAACCTATATCGTGTAAACTATAAAACTAATTAAGCATTTCCAGTAGCTTGTAAAACATCTCGTCTTAATGCAAACTTTAAGAAAATCAGTTTAGAAACAATATTTAGGATATGTACTACCATAATCTAGAAAAATATTCTTATTACAACTTGCTTTGCATCTAAATCCGAATGGTCCAATACTCTTAAGTAATATAGTTGTCATAACCTTAGTATCATATAAGCTATTTCAACAAAGAATATAATGTATCGTCTAAACACTAAAATGTATAAAATCAGCTTAAGAATGTTCTTCAAAGTATAGATTATCATATTCTGGAGAAATAATCTTATTTCATCATGTTTTGCATATAAATCCTAATAGCCAAATAACCTTAAGAATTATGTTTTATGGACTCAACTATATGAATGAATAAACTTTGAAATAATGAACAAATACGTAATTTGTATTACAGAATCTCCTTAAAACCATAAATAAATCCAGTAACCTAGCTCAATAGATCTAACATATTTAAAGTCACTTCTTGTGCCAAATCACTTAAAGAATTAAGTACTATTCGCATAACCCTTTAATTTGTGTTTTACTTCTATTAATCTAAAATAATTTTAGCATCTATAATTGAAGTTGTAAATATAAGAATTCATAATTTTAGCCTCTTGAATTCGTAATGCAAGAATAGATAATCTGTCAAAGAAATCATGTTTTGTTTATCATAAGTCATTAACAATATGTTTGTATAATTATCTAAATCATAAGATCTTGAAAATCATTCAATCCAAACCTTAAAACATTCCTGTTTTCTGCAATGAGTCTTTATTTGGTTTTCTGTCTGTTTTCTTTTTGCCCTTATTGAAGTTGGATATTTGTTATATTTCCGATTTAACGACGTGTAGAATCCGACGTCGCTACTTAAATCATAGCCTCAAATCAACCGTGGCTTCGTCTTCGTCGTAAGCAATAAATAAGCAAGGCAAGCACCCCCTTTGATCATATTGATCCCAGTTTTATAAATGTTTTCATTAAATGTTTTACTGCATACTTTATTTTGTTAAAGTCTGCTATATTTCGGGTAATGGTAATTGTACCAGTAGACTTATAGAACTTCCTTGATAAGTAGAAAATTGTGAACCTTGAAAACCCTAGAATAGCTTAGACAATATTTAATGTCAATCTGGGTTACTCACATTTAGTGAAGTGCTTAGCCAAAGCTAAATGAAGATAAAACTATGACATGATTAAAGACTTTGGACATGACATTTAAATGGGTATGACCATTTTTGTGGTTGGTATTTGGTTGGAAAATGAAAACAAAACTATGGTTTAGATGCGGGCAATTATTGGCAATAGCCGGTTGTGCATGTCTTTGCACGTAGTGTAGGGTGGAGATTATTGCCCGTGTCGGATTAAGGACCGAACTATGGGTTGTTTTCAGGCCAAGAATTACCGTACAACCACAAGTGCTGGTATGGGACAGCCTTAAACCGATTAAGTTATCTAGTTTAACTCGCACATTGGAAGGTCGGAGCGAGACAGCTGTTTCTTAATGAATTGCTCGAAGGGCGTCCACACCGAGGTGATCATAGATCAAACGTTTACCGATACACCGGTGTACGCCGTACTCTGGGGAAGTACCATCATTTCTATGCTCTGAGTTCTTCTGCCATAGTATGGGTTTAACGTCCCGGAGCTGGTGCAAAGTTAATCTAGATAATGTAAAGGTTTCCGTCATGAATATTCTGGCCACTACGCCAAAGGTGCGTGAACTATGCGGCAAAAGGAAAAAGGTCATGACTTGTGGGTAAAGATGTACACCTCTGCAGAGTGTAAAACTAATCGATTAGCCGTACCCGCGGTTATGGGAACTTGGTAAAGTTATCACATAGTTAGCAGTTTTGTTATTTTCATAAAATGCGGTTTCTACCGTGTGTTGGTGAATTCTACTGGGTGTCAGTAGAACTGGTTTTGTGGGTATGGTCAAGATACCCAGGTTCGTGATTTCACTTACTCGTACTTTACATACTGTTATTTATGTATTAAATTGCTTTTATTTAATTCCCATTTTGCAATCTACTATTATGTATTTACATTTCAAATTGGCTTTATGCAAACTAACCATACTAGCCTTTCCTTTGAAGTGGCTTGCATATATCATAGGCTTTGCAAAAGTCTTGCGGAGTACGAAAGTACTCACCCTTGCTTAATTGTTGTTTTTAGGTGAAGAATCGATTAGCTCGTGAAACATAATTGTCGCAGGATTCGAATCTCGACGATGAATTTCTAGGGATTATGCCTTGTCAGTTGCCTGAGGGATTGGATGGGCACACTACAAGACTTTGCTTCTTTGCTGCTATAAACTCTGAATTGTAAGATTATTATGTAAATTAGCTTCCGCCTTAATAAAATGATGTATGGTTGTGATTCCAATTGTTGTAAATGTGCGTACTAGCTACTGATCATGGGACTAGTACTGTTCGCACATGAGATTTCCATTTTTGCATTTATGTGAAAATGGGGGTCATTACAAGTATTTAGATTAGTTTTTTAATCAATTTTTATATGTTAATTAATTTTAGATGGACCGGAGATGGATGTACAATGCGAACCGTTACAGCCGAGATTACATCGACGGGGTATCTACTTTTCTAAGAGCCACTGAGGAGAACAAGTTGCACAAGAAGACGGAGTACATACATTGTCCATGCATTGATTGCAAGAATGAGAAAATGTTTTCAGACAAAGAGCACATCCACTTGCACTATGGCTATACATGTTGGCAATACGCGTTGGACAAGTCACGGTGAAGAGGAAAACATACATGAAGGTGATAACGTATTGGATGATGGAGAATGCATTATGGCAGCTGACATTAGTTAAGGATTTGATGAGGATAGGTTGGACATTGATGACGATAATAATCCTACTCAGATGTTGCGCGATGCAGAAGGGAACTACACTAGTCAGAGAAAGTTTAATAAATTCAAGGGTTTGTTGGACGACTCGGACACACCTTTGTTCCCGGGTTGCAAGGAGGAATACAAAAAGTTTCACACCGTGCTTTCACTTCTAAAATTGAAGGCAAGCAATGGTTGGTCCGATAAGAGTTTCACGGCGCTATTACATCTCTTAGTGGACATGCTTCCAGATGAAAATGTATTGCCGATAACCACTTATTTAGCTAAGAAGGTTGTATGTCCATTGGGATTGGAAGTAGAAAGAATACATGCATGTCCAAATGATTGTATACTCTATCGTAAAGAGTATACAGACATGCATGTATGCCCGGTGTGCAAATCATCGCGATACAAGTGTAAAGGCCATGACAACAAGGGCACCGTGGTGAAGAAAGGAGCTCCCGCTAAAGTGGTGTGGTATTTACCAGTAATTCCTCGGTTGAAGCGTTTATTTGGAAACAAAAAGCATGCCCAACTGATGCGATGGCACTCAGAAGAGCGTAAAAAGGATAGAAAGCTGAGACACCCTGCTGATTCTGCTCAGTGGAGAACCATCGATAGGCTCTTTAGGAAGGACTTCAGGAATGAACCGAGGAATATAAGGTTTGGGTTGAGTACGGATGGAATGAATCCTTTCGGTAACATGAGTAGTATTCATAGCACTTGGCCCGTGACTCTCTGTATCTACAACCTTCCTCCATGGTTGTGTATGAAACGAAAGTACATTATGATGTCGCTGCTTATCCAAGGGCCGAGACAACCTGGCAATGATATTGATGTATACCTACAACCATTGGTGGAAGATCTTGTGATATTGTGGAGCGAAGGTGTCTGGTATGGGATGAGTACAAGCGAGTACTTCATCCTACGGGCATTGTTGTTTTGCACCATCAATGATTTCCCTGCCCTTGGTAACCTATCCGGTCGTACTGTAAAAGGGGCCAAAGCATGCCCCCAGTGCATGGATGAAACCGCTAGTGTGTGGCTCAATAACTCGAGGAAAACCGTGTACATACATCACCGTAGGTTCCTTCGTAGGAATCACCCCTACCGCAATATGAAAAAACAATTCGACGGGACAAAAGAGGATGGTATAGCCCCAAGGCCTCGTCGTGGGGAAGAGGTATATGATATGGTTAAGAATATTAATGTCGTACTTGGAAAGGGAGATAGTAATAATAAATCGAGGTCTTGTACTGAGAAGACCACATGGAAGAAGAGATCGATATTTTGGAACTTGCCTATTGGAAGGACTTAGAAGTTCGACCTTTGCATAGGCGTCATGCACGAGAAAAATGTATGTGATAGCTTGATTGGTCTTTTCTTTGAACATTCCTAGCAAAACTAAGGACAATTTGAAGGTGCGAAGGACTGGAAGATATGAAAATCGAGTGAGCTATATCCTCAGGACACCGGGAAAGGGCGACTTTACCTTCCCCCAGCTTGCTACACTCTTTCGAAGAAAGAGAGTACAGACCTTTGCAAATGCTTGCATGGTGTGAAAGTTCCGTCCGGTTACTCCGCAAGCATCAAGAAACTGGTCTCGATGAAAGATTTGAAGTTAACTGGCATGAAGTCTCATGATTGTCATGTGATGATGACACAAATGCTTCCTATTGCAATTAGAGGTATTTTGCCTAAAAAGGTCCGAGAGGCAATCATGAGGTTGTGTTTCTTCTTCAACATGATTTCACAGAAGGTCATCGATCCCATCGGACTTTCTGAACTACAGAATGATGTGGTCAAGATACTATGCCAGCTAGAGATGTATTTCCCTCCATCATTTTTCGATATAATGGTTCATCTCATTGTCCACCTTGTGAACGAGATAAATGTATGTGACCCCGTATTCCTGCATCAGATGTACCCGTTCGAAAAGTACATGGGTATCCTGAAGAAGTATGTATGCAATCGATCTCGGCTGGAGGGCTGCATTGTGGAAGGTTATGCAACTGAGGAGGTTATCGAGTTTTGCGTGGATTATATGGAGGGGGTGGAACCGGTAGGAGTGCTTGTATCTCGCCACGAGGGTAGGCTAGCTGGGAAAGGGATGATTGGAAGGAAATCAACAAATTCTTACGATCATGGATTGTTCGAAAAAACTCATTTCACAGTCTTGCAACAGTCAGTTGAGGTGTCCTCGTATATGGACATGCACAAGGATAAGCTATGAGAGGAAAATCATGGACGATCAGAGGTTTAGGTAACAAAAGAGCATAACCGTTTGTTCAATCATTGGTTCAAAGAGCATATGACTGGGAAAGAAACGAGTGTCATGTTGAGGTGGCTGGCAAAAGGGCCATCAGGTACAATCTTGACATGGCAAGGATACGACATAAATGGATATACCTTTTACATGAGATCTCAGGATAGCAAAAGCACTTCCAAAATAGTGGTGTCCGCATAGATGCCTATGACAACACAGGCAGTAAGAAGAGTAGCTTCTATGGGTTCATAGAAGAGTTTTGGGAGCTCGACTACTGTATTTTTAAGATCCCAATGTTTCGGTGTCGTTGGGTACAACTCCCAAAGGGTGTCAAGGTGGACAAGTACGGCTTCACTACTTTGGACATCGAACATGTCGGATACAGAGATGAACCAAAGTAGCACAAGTCTTCTATGTAATCGACCCGGCAGATAAGAAGTGCCATGTAGTTCTTCAGGGGAAAAGAAGGATCGTCGGAGTTGAGAATGTCGTGGATGAGGAAGAGTACAACCAGTTTGATGAGTTGCCTCCTTTCGTAGATGGCAACATCAGGCTCGAGGAAGAAACCACTCAGGAAGCTACCTATCATCGCGACGATCATGAAGAAGGGCAAATTGTGAAAGAAAATAATTAGCTATATACGAGTAATGGCAATATCAGAGGCGGAGCCAGCTCCTGGGCAGGGCGGGCGCCTTCCCGGGTTCGTTGGCGATGACCAGGCCGCACAAGTCTTCTATGTAATCAACCCTAATGATAACCACTGTTGAATATAATCTTGTGCATGGTAGTTTAAAGTCTGTTTTCGGTTTTGTTTCCTAGCTATGTGCTAGTTTTTTTGGTCTTTGAGTCAGTTTTGGACTCTGCTAGTTTTGGTGATTGTTTGATTAATCAAGAGTACTTGATTGTTTTGCCGGATGACAAAATAGTGTTCTATCCGGTTGAAAGTTTGGAGAGTTTGTTGAGTCTGTTAGGTGAAAGGAGTCCGGATTCTTTCCTGTAAACTGCTTATGTATTTGCTTTATAAGTAATAGATAAAATCGTAAAACGCAGCGCATTGCGCGACACCGAAACCATGTCTTACGAACTCGGTATTGCTATTCGACAATACTGATGAAGCGTATTGTTGATTGAAACAAATTTTAGGGTTGAGGCACATCGGTGGCGGTTCTTCAAAAGAACGCCATCGATAAAATATCTGTGGTGTTCGTAGTAAAGAAGCATCACAGATAATATATATATCGATGGTGGTTCGTATAAAGAACCGCCATTGATAACATTATCTGTGGCGGTTCGTATAAAGAACCGCCACAGATAATATATGTATCAGTGGCGGTTCTTTTTCTTAAAAAGAATCGCCATCGTCTGATTATCCGTGGCGATTCGTATAAAGCGCGCCATAGATAAATATCGATGGCGGTTCTTTTTAAGAACCGCCACTGATAATATGCTCCGTCTATAAATAAAATAGATACCGCCACTTCTGAATCGCCCTAAACCCCTAAACTCCCGCCCTTCTGACGCGCCCAAAACCCCTAAACTCCCGCTCGACGCGTCGCGTTGCCGCTGTCTCGACGACGCCGCCCAGCGACGCCCTCCCGCGCCCGATGCCGTCCCGGACGCCGCCTCCCGACGATGCCGCCACTCGCTGCCCAGCGTCCGCGCCCGACACCGCCGACGAGCGCCGCTTCGCCGACGCCTCGCCCGCCCGCGCGCGGCGTCCTCCCGACGTCGCCGCCCCCCGACGCCGCCCACCGACGCCGCCACGGTCGTCGCCCAGCGCCGCGCCGACGCGCGCCACGATCGCCGCCCCGCCCTAGCCCGATGCCCCGCGCCGACGCCTTTCGCGCGCCGACGTCCCCGGCAAGGTCAGAGCCTCTTTTCCTCTCACCCCACCGCTCGAATCGTCCGATATATAGTCTTTGGCTTACCATGTGCATCACATGGCGTGTTTTGTTGTGTTAGTGCTTTCCCGATGATTTCAAACTGTGTTTCATAGTTTTAGAGTACCCACAGTTTCACGGCAAGGGTTAGTACATTACGATTGTATATTCTACTTTTATTTGATGTATGTGTAACTTTTGTAAGATTCATCAAGCATTCTTTGTGGTTGCACTGTGCTCATATGTGTAATCTGATGCTATGAGCAATGTGAATTAACGTTGAATGCACACAAACTTTCACTTAATTCTAAAACAAAATGGTAATTGTATGGATCTCGGTTTATCAAAGCGATGAAAGATTCATGTGCTATCCTCTTTCTACATGTTTTGAATTGCTTCCAAGATGCTTGAAAGATTCATGTATCACATGTTGGGAACCATATATGCGGACATCCTGTCCTCGAGTGGCTTATTTTTTCCTCATTTGGTTGTTCCTTGGCGCTATTCCTTTCCATTTATTTTGCTTGACTTCTCTTTCGCAAGTTTGAGTGGTTAATTGACCACAGACATATCTCTGCTATATAACTTTACATTGAGCAAGCGAAGACATTTTAAGCATCTACATAAAATTTGCCATTTATTGGAAGATGTATTACTAGTTCCCAGTTAGAGATGAGCAGAGGTTATATACATTAACAGTAGTTTTGAACAGCAGGTACTAAAATGAACATAGCTTTTAATTGGCTAAGTAAAAATTTGCATTCTTCCACTTGTTCTGATCTAATTAAGCCTCTTGCTCTTGAAAAATCATTTTCATCTTAGCACCACACAATATTACACATAGGACAGTACATCTTTACTTTGAAATTCCATGAGATGATTCTGTAATAATTGACAAAATTTATGTTTCGGGTCGAACTGTAGTTCTAATGGAGCCCGAAACCGAGCCTATAGTGGAGGAGAGCCCGAGCAGGTACCTTACCCTCCACCCAACCACCGAAGGTGCCGAGGCCTCCACCGCTGTTACAGATGATGCTCCTGTTGCAAGACGCCGAGGACGAGGAAAAACTAAGAAGCCTGAATGTAAGGCCCCCATTTTTGATAAATAAATACCAAAAATGGATACCATGTGCATACCGTACTAGTCCCATGATCAGTAGCTAGTACGCACAAATACAAATTGATATCACAGTCATACACAAACTTTATTACACAACGGAAGTAAGATTACATATTATTTTTACAATACCAAAAGTAAAACTGCAGTGGAGACAACTTCTTGTAGTATGCCTTTTTAACCCATTGTTCCACAGGCAACTGACAAGGGAAAATCCTTAGATAAATTCATCGTTAAATTCCCCGTATCCTGCATCAACGTAAGAATCGCTGGGAAATCATTTCTTCACCTAAAAACATCAACATTGGCAAGTTGAGTACTTACGTACTCGCAAGACTTATGAAAATCCTAAGATACATGCAGGCCGTTCCAATGAAAGGCTAACAAGGTTAATTTGCATAAAGCTGGTTTGAAATGTAAATACAGAATAATAGATTGCAAAATGGAATTTAAATAAAAGCAATTTAATATTGAAAGTGATAGAATGTAAGCATCAATAAATCACGAATGTTTGGGTATACTGACCATACTCAAAACCATTTCCTTCTGCACACAACGGAAACGACCAACACGTGGTAGAAACCACCTTTTTATGAAAATAAGCAAAACTGCTAACTATGTGATGACTTTACCAAGTGTCCATGATCATGACGCGCTAATCGATTAGTTTTACACTCTGCAGAGATATCTGACTTTTCCCACAAGACATGAGTGACTCTTTGAGCAATCGATATTTGCACACCGCCTTTGGTGTGCCGAGAGAGTCATGTTATAAGCTGTTACATTATTTAAACCTAACTTTGCACACGGTGATGATAAACCCATTCTGTGGTGTAAGAACTCAGAGCATAGAAATGAAGGAACTACCCACAGTATGGCATACACCGTTATATTGGTAGACGTTTAATCCATGATCACCTCGGTGTGGGCGTCCGTCGAGCAATTCATTAAGAAACAGCTCGTACTACTCCGGCCTTCCAAGTGCAAAGCTAGTTTTAAACAACTTAATAAGTTAGAGCTGTCCCATACCAAAGACTTGTGGTTGTATGAATATTCTTGGCACGAAAACAACTCATAGTTCGGTCCTTGATCCGACACGGGCAATAATCTCCACCCTACACTACGTGCAAAGACATGCACAACCTGGCTCTCGCCAATAATTGCCGCATCTAAACCATAGTTTTATTTTCATTTTCCAACCAAATACCAACCATAAAAATGGTCATACCCACTTAAATGCCATATCCAAAGTCTTTGACCATGTCACAGTTTTATGTTCATTTAAGCTTGGCTAAGCATGTCACTAAATGTGAGTAAAACAGATTGACATTAAATAATGTCTAAGCTATTCTAGGGTTTTCAAGGTTCTCAATTTTCTACTTATCAAGGAAGTTCTATAAGTCTACTGGTACAATTACCATTACCCGAAATATAGCAGACTTTAACAAAATAAAGTATGCAGTAAAATATTTAATGAAAATATTTATAAAACTGGGATCAATATGATCAAAGGGGTTTGCTTGCCTTGTTGAGTATCCTCGACTTCGAACTCCTGTTCGTCGAATACACCGGTTTCGTCGGATTCTATTCGTCGTATGACAACATATAACAAATACCAAATTTCAATAGAGCCAAAAAGAAATCAGATGGAAATATTCAAATAAATAACTTCACAAATTCAGGAATGATTACATGAGTTATTTGTTCCCATTTACAATTTAAAGATTTAGTTTATTTAAACCATTATGGCATTATTTACTACCCATTTTATAACTTAAATTTTTCTTACAACACACCCTAAGTATTTTTTACAGATTCTAGTTTCTGAGATTACATGGATTCTAATAAAATTTATTTTACTAAATTTGGAGATCATTTGCAAAATTTTCATGTATGACATATTTTTAACTTTTCTTTGAATTTAAATTCGAAATCCAAATAAAATTAAATTCTGAAATATTTTTGCATATTCTGAATCTACTAGATTTAGATGAATTTAGAAATTTATTTCATCAAATTTGGTTAAATGATTCAAAAGTTATAGCTAAATGAATATCTAGGTTTTGAATAAATACTGAAAAATCAGAAAATTACCGAAAATGGAAAATACGCTTTCACGGGGAAAACACGCTTTCCATTTCGGGCGAGACCGCGTTGAGGCGCTAAAAACGGGTCCACCGTCGGTAGCCAAGAAGCAAGCTTGCGCTATGGCCGACGCTGCTGCTTGTGACGCGTGAGGTCGACAAAGTGGTCCGCATGTCGGCGTGACGCAAGACGGCCTGACGCGACCGACCGAGCCCGGATAAGCGTGGCGCAAGAAGACAACGCAACGCGTCGGCGGTGGCTCGCTCGGGCCGCTTAGCGGTGACCAGGCGAGGCGCCGGCTCCGGCGCCGGCCGCGAACCGGGCCGGGCGGCGGAATCGATTCCACCTTGAGCTTCAAAGAGCCAAGGCGAACCTTTGGGTGGCGATGCGGTGGCCGGAGGTGGTCGGAAGGCGGTCGACACCGGCGAGGCGGCGGAACTCACGGCCGGCCGGCGACGCGCGAACTAGCTACTCCCAAGCTTGAAGATCACCCACACGAGCATCGATTGCATCACAAGGATCCCATTTCGGGTTTAGCTCAAAGAATGAGCAGCAGAGGAGGGTTCTCACCGTCTTGATGGCGCGGAAGAAGAATCGAGTCGGCGGCTCGCCGGGAAGAAGAGCTCGGGCAAATGGGTGGACGAGTTCCTGGAGGCTCAAGGAAGACTCGGGTCGAAGGAATTTGGTTGGAATGGGTTGAGGCGGTGAATTGGCGGTTTCCCCCCCCTTTTCGGGTTTTTGCCGTCGCCGGAGAAGACGACCAAAGCAGCGGTGGAATGGCTTCGCGGGGAGCTAGCTGGGTCGGCTGCGACGAGGGGGACGTCTTTTATAGAGGCTCGAAGGCGGTTGGGCGAAGAGGTCGCGCGAAAAACCGAGAAGCGACGTCGGCGCGGGAGGGAGGCAGAGAGAGGGGAAGAAGAAGGCGTGGCTAGGTCTCTGACGCGTGGGGGCAAGCTGGCAGTGGCTGTCGACTGAGGTGTCTCACTGACAGCCCGGGCCCACATGTCAGCGAGAGCGAAAAAGAAGTCTGGCGAAGCCTCAGGACAGAACGGAGTTTCAACGACGTTTTCGACGGTCAAAATGATACGAAATTTTATAAACTTTTTACCATAGGTCGGCAAGGATATTACCATCCTCCTGAAAAATTTTTGCTATTTTATGATGCATGCAGATGTTTATAAAATTACGACGATTACTGTGATTCTTTGCATTGCCCATTCGGTTTTTCTTTTAATTTGCGATTTAAATGAAGTGATTATTTTACAAAACTTTTTATGATAGTTTGAAATGATATTATACACCTTATTTAAAAATTACAGACTTTAATTATTATTATTTAATTTTTAAAAATTCTGACATTACTGTTTTCCAAATTATTTATTCACTGTTTTTGAATTTTTAAAATTATAAAATGAATTATTAAATTCTTGATATTTTTACTGAAGGTTTATACTGTTTTGATGTCGGCAAGATAAATATTTTGGGTCAGGATGACTTATAGATATTTTTACCAAATTGTTCTACCATTTTACCCTGAGATATTTACTCATGATTATCTTTGATGAATTATTATTTTTACTAATTCAGCTTACCAACCGACTTAAGCAAGCTGAGGAGAGCCCTCAGATATTTATGGGGACTTTGGTAAATTTTTGTTGAATTAACATTTTTACTTTTTACCATTTTCTATTTACCATATTCTTTGTTTCACTTTCTTGCATTAAAGAAAAGCCGAAAGAATATACAGAAAATCCAGAGAATTCAGAAATTTCGAAAATAATACACAAAAGATTTTTATTTCATTTTTCTTTATTTTATAATTTTTGAGGCTGTTACACTGAAGGCCGGTACACCATCTCAAAGGTCTTAGATCTTTGGGCGCCCTGTTGCAGAAAATCGTGACAAAATCTACAGTCAACATGCGGGTGCATTGTAAGGGATAAAGTGCCAATCACCTATTCGGATTGGCATAAAGTGCCCGAAGCCACCAAAGAGGATCTGTGGACAGACCTCAAAGAAACCTTCGAATTCCCCAAAGGAGCCGAAGATCTTGTGCGTCGTGACGCATTGATGACCATGGATGCGGCGTGGAGAAACTTCAAGGCGAGGTGAACACAAATTATGTGAAGCAAAACCGGTCGACCATCGGAGAGTACCCAAGATTGGAGCCATCTTGGGATGAGTTTGTGGCGATGAAGCAATCGAAGCGACAAGGAAGTCCGGTGAGGACCACATTAGCATCGCAAGAAGGAATACTCACCCCCAGACTTGGCACGAGTGGGTGCGCGGTAAAATTGCTCAATGGGAGAGGCGGGGAATTAGAAGTGGTCCAATTGGTCGGCACAAGTCCCTTGATCGGACTACGGACCGAGTGAAGCACTACGTGCTAGCGAGGGCGATATGTTGTCATTGGGGCTTATCATTCAAGAGCAGTGAAGGCGAAGCAATGACGCAAAGAGTTCATGAGTTTCACGCCCATCCACCCAAGGATCTTTTCACCCGACGAGGAGAAAGACGAGCTAACAATGCCCTAGGAAACAAAGAGCACACTGGTCGGACACGGCGTCGGGGTCAAGGTTCCATGGAGGAGTGGATTCCACGAGCACGCAGACTCTTATAGGAGTCGAAAGAGAGCTAAAGAAGAGCGGCCGAGAAGGAATTGGAAATGATGAAGGAAAGGGTTGCGAGAAATACAAGGCACCATTGAAGAACAAGTTGAGCGACAAGTACAACAAGCCTTAGCGATCGCGAGCCCACAATGTTTTCTCGATCCTACAGTCGTCGCATAGATTGCGCGCCCACGCCATTGGCGGCGGACAACAACCATTATCCCTGTGGGCGACATACAGACCCCACACCTGTCGACTCAACGTGCCGTGATGAACATATTTGTACAAGCTGCTACAGGGGTAGTCTATCCGTGCCAAGAAGGGGGTGTCCTGCACAATACCCCGATAGCGCCAGGTTATGCAAAGGTCTAAGTGGACACGGTACTTGCACAGTTTGCTGAGATCGGACTGAAAAAACCCGCCAATGATGAGATAACAACTCTAGGAAGTGTTGTCCACTCATTCATCCAATGGCGCAAGCGTGACATCGTCTTGGACCATGCAGTGCCAGCCTCTCCTGCAGTACAATCCTCGCATCCATCACCAACACCTGAGAGTGAAATGGGGAAGAAGCAAAATGAGGTAGAAAAGAAATGCATTGAGGACCCCATCAAGATGGCCACTGTTAGTACTCCAAAGCAGAAACCTATAACACGTGGTACTTCAAAGGACAAATCTACAACCCCTGATCCCAAAAATTGGCACATTAGACAAGCCGTATCAGCCAGATCAGGCGAGGTCAGGACCGAGTATGATGTCGTGCGACAAAAAAGTAAGGGCAAGGCGCAGTCTGATGACCAAGATGATCAACAAAGACTGAAATTCGAGGTAGGGAAGCCCTTTGTCACCGCTTCGAAGTTAAAAAGTCTAACACCCATGATGCAGCGATTACATGCATGGTACTTAGATCGATCCAACCAAGACGTACTCTCGAAGGTGATCACTGCAATTTTCCGTGAGGAACATTTTCACCATGAGGGCCATGGCTACTTCTTAATAGAATTCGATAACTTGCAAAACTTGTTCTATCACGACGCCTCGACATATCTTTTTGAGATCTTTGGTCACTTTGTAAGTGTCTAATATATCAATCTTGGCCTACATTCACGTAATACCGATAAATGTCATGTCTAACTAATTCGTTATATAGATACGAGATGATTGAAGTACGAAGAACCAAGGGGCGATTGGGATTCCTCGACCGGAGCGGTTTGCCAACATGAAATCAAAAGAGCACCAAAGGAGGTCGAGAGTGCGTATATAAAGTTTTGATTAAACTACAAGACAAGGAGTTTATACTTTTGCCATACAATTTTAAGTAAGTTGCTCACTAGCTAGTTAAATTACTCGTTTATTTTGTTATTTACTCTGATGTAAGGACTAATGACTGGCATCATGCATGTGTATGTAGCTTCCATGGATTCTCGTAATAATTCATCCGAGAAAAGAGCAAGATCTCGATCATGGATCCACTGGATAAACCTAAAAAAGACTTTGAAGAGATGACACATTTAGTGAATGAGGCGTTCAAAAGATATTGTCAGAAGAACTCGAGATACCGCCCATACCACAAATCCCTTACAATCCGTACTAAGTGTGAGACCCCGTTCTGATGAACAGGAACCTCCATGTAATTACTGTGCTATTCCCTGGATCAGTAGCTAGCACTCACATGTTTACAACAATTGGAATCACAACCATACCTCACATAGATTAAAGCGGAAACTATTACATAAAGGAAAAGCTACAACTCAGAGAATAAAGCAGCAAAAGAAGCAATATCTTGTAGTTTGCCCATCCGACCCGCAGGCAACTGACAAGGCATAAACTCCAGATAGAACACGACGAAGAAGATCCCGCAACCTGCGACGAAAAGGGACTCGAAGCCTCGCTAACTTCCACCTAAAAAATAATAATTAAGCAAGGGTGAGTACTTTACGTACTCAGCAAGACTTGAGCAAAACCTATAATATATGCAGGCCGTTTCAAAGGAAAGGCTAATACAGTTAATTTGCATAAAGCGAAATTGAATTGTAAACCAAGTTATCATTTGCAAACGGAATTTATAAAAGCAAGTTGATTGATAAGAAATATATACAACAGTAAGTAATACTCACAGTCCTCCATGACGTGAGTTCGAATAATCCAAACCACAAGGTCCATCAATGTCAGCCCTTCGACATAAAGCAACAGTAGCTAAAACAAGTTCAGACCAAACCCATTTTAGAAAATACCAAAGACTCTAACATGGAATAACGTCACCAAGTGTCCATGACCGTGGACACGGCTAATCGATTAGATTTACACTCTGCAGAGGTGTACACTTTACCCACAAGGAATGATCAACCTTTTTTGCCAGATCAATTAACACACTTCCTTTGGTGTGTCGGCAAAGAAATCATACAGAGCCGTTACATTATCTAGACGTGGCTTTACACCAGCCCGGGACGTTAACCCTCGCCCTGAAAACAGAGGCACTCACCCAAGTCGTGGATCCACATTTATCACACACAACACCACGTCTCTGTCCAGGGCAAGGCGTACACCGTTGCATTGGTATGTAGAAACCCTACTGCACAGACTGATCGGAATGCCTGTGCAATCTCCCGCCTTCCATAGATGCAAAACCACATCTAAACAACTTAATAGGCTAAGACCCGCCCATACAAGCCCTCGTGGTTGCACAAAAATCTTGGATCTACCATCCCATTGCTCGGTCCTTAATCCGACACGGGCGATACTCCACCCTACACTACGTGCAAATCCCTCTGCACATCCGGCTATTGCCAATAATCGCCCGCATCAAACCATAGTTTTATTTTGGGTTTTTAACAAACTAACAACAACCATTTTCGCAAAAAGGACCATTTAGGTTCCATATAAAACATTTCAAAAACAATTTTAATCATGATCATCTTCCCCACAAGAAGCTAAAGCATGGCTAAGCAAGGATAACATGATCGCATATATCCCATTTGGCATTAAGTAATGCCTAGCCCTTTTCTATGGTTATCAAGGTTCACATGTGCATAATTATCAAGGAGTTTCATGAGACAACAGGTATATCTACCAGTACCACAAAATAGTGAATTTACAGAAAGTAAACGCATGCATGAAACAATTTGATGAACAAAAGGAATATAAAATACTGGGATCAATATGGTCAAAGGGGCGCTTGCCTTGCTTAATCATTGCTTACGGTGAAGACGAGGTCACGGCTGACGGAGGCAACGACGGAGGAAGGGACGTCGGATTCTACACGTCGATCAATCGAAAACATAGCAAATAATAAACTTCAATAAGGGCAAAAAGAAAACAGACAGCAAATCAAATAAAGATTCACTACAGAAAACAGGAATGCTTTAGGGTTGAATTAGATGATTTCATATCGCGTTTAGCTGATTAAATATCCATATAGTTATTAGCTTTTAACATTGAGCAATAAATGCACTTCTTTTATAGCTTATCTATTCTTGAATTACGAATTCAAGAGGCTAAAATTACAATTCTTGTATTTATGACTTGAATTATAGATGCTAAAATTATTTGGATTAATAGAATTAAGATATTAGTCAATATGCTTAAAGCTATGAATGAACAAAGACTAAATTCTTAATTGACTTTGCATGAGTAACTCGAATATGACAGATCTGATAAGTTAGATTACCGGTCAAATATCCTTGGTTTTTAAGAAGGTTTTGGTGATACAAATATCTTAACTACAGATTTCTTCATTATTACAAAGTTTGCTCATTCATATTATGAAGTTCATGAATCATAATACTTAGTGTTATTTGGGTGACAAGATTTATATGCAGAACACGATGAAACAAGATTATTTCTTCGGAGAAGGATAGAATATACTTTGTAGAATATTTCTAGGCTGATCTCACACTTTTTAGTGTTTAGACGAGACATTATACTCATTGTTGAAAATGCCTATATGGTATTAAAGGTCACATTATAAGAAATCGGATTATTGAGGTGAAGTGTACTATTAACATTTAGGGTTATTGCACTAGTAGAACAAAGATGAAAACCAAGTTGTTATAAGAATATTTTTCCAGATTATGGTAGTACATATCCTAAAGATCATTTCTAAACTGATCTTCATAATATTAGCATTTAGACGAGATATTCTACGAGCTATCGAAAAGGCTTAAGTGATTTCTATTACTCAGAAAACATAGCATTTAGGGTTATGTTGCTAGTTCATTTTATATGTAAAACATAGTATAACAAAGTACTTTCTTTAAAATACAGTAGTATGCACTTTATAGAGTATTTCTACACTATTTTCATAATTATTTTCATTTGGACGAGATACTTTATAGGCTACTGAAAATGCTTATGTGTTTCTATCTTTATACGATAAAAGTTCGATTTCCGATTTAAGTTTACGATTACACCTTATACGATAATCTCTCCATTTTTTAGGTATAAACCTAGGACGACTATAAGAGCGTTTTAAAGTTAGTTTTGTGATATTTGGCTTTTATCCGAAATGTTTTCCATATAAACGATCATTAGGGCCTAACATGGGCTTAGTTCAGACTTACTCAAACATAATGTATTTTTACATAAACGTCAAAGATATTATACTTCAGGTTATTAGGATTTGGTTTTGTCAGATTTGAAGTTAGTTTGTGAAAGTTATAACAACTCAAACTATACAAGCATTGGAAATTCAATTATTTAGTTACGCGTTGATTATGACTTTATTGTAATGATTCTTGCTAGATCAAATAGCTTGATTACTTTAGATTTTTAGAATCCAGTTTCTTTATCATGACTATGCTCTTTATTAACTATACCTATATACACTTTTCTACATATACAATGCCTATGCTCTTGATGTAATTTAAACTTGTGCATATGCGATACTTCATTAAAAACATTTCTATAGTGACAACTTACTCATTCCGATAGCTATTCATATTCTTGTATAGTTATTAGACACTTTTCACATGTGTATATATATATATATATATATATATATAGGAAGCCTTTTCCGTACTCCCAGGAGTACATACTCCCACCTCTAATATACCACTTAAATGAACGCTTTATACTTTTTTATCACTTTCGGTATACTCCAATAATAATTCTAAGATACTCCAATGCGATATGGTTGAAAAAATTTCATCAGAGCCCTTATTTTTTTTTTGCTACATACCCTTTTCCATATGTAAAAGGAATATATAAACAAATTATGCTATAAAGGGTGGACTTTAATGAAATTTTTCATGGAACTCACTTTGGGGTATCTTATAATCAGTATTAGAGTATACTCAAAAGGATAAAGAGGTATAACAACGTCATTTAAATGGTATAAAGGTGGTGGGAGTACGTACACCCAGGAGTATGGAATCATTTTCCTATATATATATATATATATATATCGTTACTGATTACTATATGCACTTATATATATACACACATCTTTTCCATTAAACCATTTATTATTCATAAACAAGTCTAAATCAAATTCATACTTTAATCATTTTAGCACATTAAGGTGGGCTACTGACATACAAGTGCTTTAGAAATAAATCTTATTTATTTTAGAATTTCTTTTATACAATTATTCATTTTTGATTATTTATTCCATTGAGAATAACCTTTAATGGGAAATAATTTAAACAAAGGTAAAACATAAATAATTTTATATATTTGAGTTCCTGGACGTATAAGGATTCTAATAAAATTAGTTTCATTCCATTTTGAATTTGTTTACAACATTTTAATATGTAGCCTATCTTTAAGTCTTTCATTCAAATTTGAATTTCAAATTAACCCAGTACTGTTTTTCAAAATGTTTTTGCATATTATGAAATAACATGATTTTAGATGAATATAGAAATTTATTTCATTCAATTTGTACCTATGGTTCAAAAGTTATAGCTAATTGAATTTAGCTCAGCTACTAAATTTACTAAAAATCGAAAATACGCTTTCACAAAATAGAAAACGCCTTTACCGATTGAGCTGGCCCCAAATCACGCCACTGACACGAGGGACCCAGGAGCAGGGAGAGGAAGCAGGGCAGGCGACCAGAGCACGGCGGCGACGGTGTTCCGGCGAAGCTCCGGCCGAATCGACGACACGGTGGGCTTCAGTGGACCACCCCGCACCTGATGGTGGGGTCAATCGCCACCGGAGATGACCGGAGGTACCTCGTCGTCGAGAGGGGGCGGCGGCAATGGCGGGAGCTCACCAGAGAAGAAGAAGAAATGAGTTTCGGTTCGAATGGGTAACGAGGTGAGTATCACTGAGGCTAGGGGGTACCATTTTTGGGATCGATTCATCCGGAGAAGTGCTGAGTTGGGCCACCACCGTGCGCCTGAGCTAAGGAAGAAGAAGAGAGGTGCGGCGGTGCTTCAGGCAAGAAGAGATAAAATCGATGAGAGAGATGAGTTCAGTGATGCTCAGAGACATCACAGTTGCGAGGAATTTGAGAGTGACTCACCGATTTTGCTTGATCTTCCACCTCTCCCCTCTTCTTGTTTGCGGCGACAGTGGCAAGAAAAATGAAACTCCGGCTTCTGGGCTTTGGATGGCTGACTTCCTTGCTCTCCTCCGAATACTCGTTTCTCTGGATGAGGCTTGAGTGAATGGAAGAGATGAAGGCCTAAGCTTTGGTGTGGGAAGGATTTAATTGGCTGGCTTGGGCGTGAGAATGCTCTTCACTTGCTCCTGCCTCCCTCTTCTAGCTGATGGCGTGAGAATGCTCCGGCTTGGCTGTGAGATCGACTCAAATGGCTGGCCTTGAGCACTGCCATGTGAAGGAAGACTCTAGAATGAGGAGGTGTCCCCAAAGAACAGGAAAACAGAATGGCTCTAGTGCTGGACGTGAAAACGGCTATAAACCGAGTTGAAAAATTTCGAAACTTTTTTACTAGAGTCTCCTGGGAGTTGGTAATCTTCTGTACAAATTTGAGATTAAAATACCTTATGGTTAATTTATAAAATTCCGACACTGCTTACTATCCAGAATTTCCATTTCGGATTTTGATCTAATTAAAGGTTCAAATGGTATTAATTATTTTTCAAACTTTTTATAAGAGTTCTATTTAACATATTTATTCTCCCATAAAAATTTCAAGTTAAAATATTGTATATTTATTTTATATAAACTCTGATATGCTGATTTATAGATTTCCAATGCATCTGTTTATGAATTTTAAAAGGCCTTAAATTACATTATTAATTCCTGATATTTTTAACAGAGGTAAATATTGACTTAAGGATATTATGGTAAATTTTTCAGGAGCAGATGAGTTTCTAAAATTTTATAATAAATCTGTCCTTGCACTATTTGGAAGTCAAAGGGATGTCATTTCATTTGTTTAATCACTATGCTATGCATTAAAACTTATGTACTAGCTGAAATGATTTTAAATATATAGAATTTTCAAGATTTTACTTTTACCTTTTATCTTCTTACCATTTTACCTTTTTACCATTTCCCTTTTACTAATTCTATTTGTTGGATTTTCATACAACACAAAAGTCCAAAGAAATTCAAATAAGAACCAATGAAACCAATAAAACTCATAAATAAATATTTTCAAATTTAAAATATTTATTTTTATATTACTTTATTTTTCGGGATGTTACACTAAGTTTCCGGTACGCACGAAAGGAATACTCTTATATCATATTTCATAGTAAATAGCTCCTTCGACGACATCTTAGTTCATTCGATTTTTGCAAATGTCACAAGCGGTAGAAAGGAACAAATTTATGTGGGTACTTGTATGTGCAAGACATGCGCGAAATCTTATCATGCACAATAAAAGACAATGACGTAGAGGTCATCATGCCGACATGATACATCGATTCGCACCACTCAATTTCTATATCTCTCTTAATTTTGTTTTTATACTTACAGCGCCTCAAGTTGTCTATGTTAGGACTGCTTCTTTCTGAAATCCAAGCCATTCAGGCCCAGCTCGCCTACTTCATTATGAAGGAAATAATCAACAAAAATGGCAAGTTTTATGACGAAGACAACAACGATCCAGTCATCCATACTCTTGTCTCAAATCACGTGTCTTCAACCTCTGAAGACCCGTAGGCTTCTAGTTTACCTCCACTAGTTTAGGCTTTTTTACTTCAATCCTGTTTTATTACAAAGTGTAAATAACTCTTTGTTTCTTTCAAAAGGGAACCCCTTCTTTTGTCAATGCCACTTCTTTTGTCAGTGGTTGTGCAAGCGTTTTGGATGCACGTACTCTCATAGATATTTTGTATATTGTCTTATATATGACTGTTTGAGCATCGTGTTATCATCACATCCCGATATTATGACTTCCTGTAATCAGATAGGAACATTTATATACGTGAGCTATATGAACCTATTCTTTGGTCATGGATGACCACCTTGTATATCTATTATATAGATATATAGCCATACTATCTCAATATATTATTTTCTGGTTAGAATTGCGAATGATCTCACCAAAATACTGAAATAGCGGCCAATTAGAGGGGAACTACTGATGTAGCAAGCGGCCACCGTGAACATGTCAGGAGTATTCTGTTTTTAGCCGATCTTAGGATTTCGGTGTTGTATACAAAGAAGGTAAATTGGTGTTTTTTGTTTGTCTTGTCTTACAATATTATAGGTGTTTTTGTTTGTCTTGTCTTACAATATTATATGTTTCTGGTTTGCTATTACGCTTTTGCCTTGATTGAAATGAAACGATCCGATGTGCATATTCTGGTTTGCTACCGCTAATAACTTATACAAGGTGTGACATACTCATTTCTTCAATATTCTTTATATTACTTCATTTTGCATGCTTTTGTTGAACAAATGCTGCCCAAACTAATCTGTTCTTCTCGCAGATGGTTGACACTTTGCCGGCAATTTTTGTACATGGCTCAATTGAAGTATACAAAGCTAAATTCATGTTATTCTAGCAAGTTACCACCTGAACAGTATGCTTATCCTTCAAGATTTTTCTAATTCCTTGATAATACATGAGTATGTTGGTCAAATGATGGATCTGATTTGTTTGGTAACATCTTGATGTTGGTCAAATGATGAAGACATCTTCGATGTCGTTATTTGGGAGGGTTATAGAGAAAGGAATGGTTAGTTTGATTATTCTATTGTCAAGACTAATGTTTTGTTTGTGTTTAATGCAATAGCTACTCAGTTTGTTACTTCTTTTCCTATTGCATATAAACGCTTCTGACTTTATGCCTGGTTGACTGCTAAGGTAGAGCTTTGTTGTTTCTCTGTCCAAATAAATCGAATATGGAGTTGTATTTGCCATTCTCTTTTAGTTCTATATTATATATTTGCTTTGTGGAGTAGAGAAAAATTTCTACATTTCCAAGATCACACTGAAGGAGCTAATGGAATAGCATGGTACAAGTAGTCAAAATGCATCTTCTTATAGGTTATCTTCTTAATTATATAACAACCATAGGTATGGGCATACCATGTAGGGCATAGGTTAGTGTGTGGGTATGTTGTGCATATAAGATGAACGATCTCTTATTTCATATTTTTAGTAAGCTACTTGGATGCTTTGATCTTCCAGGATGTTCGCAATCCTCACGTTTCAAAGTTTGCTATGTTGTATTGTGGTTCCAAAACTGCGTTTGGTTACATATGTAAAATTGTTTTTGGAGGCAAATAAGACAACTCAATCTTATACATGAGTGTAGATTTATAATTGTTAGTTGGTTTATGTATATCATGTCTGCGATATTATGTGCAAATAAGCCATACTTATATTACAAATTAGTGGGCTACAACCAAATATTATGTGTTTTTTATAGGTCTGTTTTTTAATAAACAAAAAGAGGACTAGATCGGTTCACTTACTTAAATACAATATCTTTGACATGGCAATCCATATACGCATGTGTATAGGTCCTCACTGTTACATGAAATTTGTGTGCAAGAATTGCAAGCTTGGCAGGCATAGGAGGATTTTGAAAAGGACTTGTTGTGACAGTAATCATGCTTGGTTGTCTATTTTTCAGAACATCAGAACCAAAATTTAATGGCTATATATGTAGTTCCATAGGTTGAACCGTGTAAATTGTTAGGTATGTAAACCATCAATTCAGTTTATGATGTATGAAACAATGGCAAATCATGTCAGTCAAAGTGGTCTCTGTAAAGGAACTCCCAAAAAAAGAACCTTGCTGCTACGGAGGTATGGAATTTTCGTATTTAGCTCATGCCTCTGTCTTTCTTCAGGTACAGTATATTGGATTCTTCAGTCACTTTAACTGCTACCATGTACTATCTCCTAGATGCTTCATTTTTTGTATTTCTAGGAATTTGTGTCTCTTCTTGCAAACTTCACTGCTCTGTGTTATCCATATCATTTATGAGTTTTGCACTATGCAGCTAGAGGTAAGCAGCTCTCTTTTTCCTCCTTTCTTTCCTGGATGGTTTGGATCAGCAGTTAGCAATACATGTTATTTCGGATTATATTGGTTAGTCTATAACAGTAATAGGTACTAATATGTATACTCAAATTTCAATAATTCAATGTATTCTTACTGCTTGTGTACATAATGAAGAGGCATGGCTAGCGTTGCCTGAGGCTAGCCACAAATGCCAGTTTTTTATTTTCGTGTGTGGGATTATCAACGGCGGTTTTAGCCCAAAACCGCTACTGACGTAATATCTGTGACGGTTCTATCAAAAAACCGTCACTGATACTAGGCCTATCAGTGGCGGTTTTATATACAACCGCCACTGATAGTTGTATCAGTGGCAGTTCTAGCCAAAAACCGCCACTAATAGTCTTATTATCAGTGGCGGTTTTTGGTCTAGAACCGCTACTGATATTTGAGTATCAGTGGCGGTTCTATCAAAAAACCGCCACTGATACTTGGATTATTAGTGGCGGTTTTTGGCTCGAACCGCCACCGATACCCGAATGTCAATGGTCGTTTCTAGCCAAAAACCGCCACAGATAGTGTTATCTGTGGCGGTTCTAGAAGCGCCACTGATAATCCTCGATTATCAGTGGCACTAAATCTGTGACGGTTCAAAAACCGCCACTGATGGTCTTTTTCAAGGTAGTGACAACCAACCCCGTTGACCCGTTGATCTAAATTATTGTTTGGCCAGATTCTTGGTTAACAATAGAAAAACAGAATTGAAGAGGCTGAGTTGTGTTGGGTTAGTTCCAATTTGGTGTTAACTTAATCCTAAGTTAGAAGGGTTAAACGACTTTGACTAGATTAAGTTTAATCCTCCCTAATCTAAGGATGTTTGGCGGGTTAAATTCCTATACCATCTCTTAATCCCGAACGTCCAAACATAGCCCTGGATGTGCAAATATTAACTGCTGTTAGAATAGTTCTTATCTACTAGTATAGTGCCCGTGCTAACGCTACGACGATCAGTACACCCTCTTAAGAAAAGAAAACTATGCAGTTTAACACTTAGAAAGCTTTAAAATTGTCCTTTACGGCTATGCAGATGTAGGAGAACAAAATAATTTAGAGAGCCAAATCTGTATTATGGAAGGTTCGTGAATTCCTAGTGACCCTTTACGATTCTATTCACAAAATCTTTCCCATGTTTTATTATCAAAACCCATTTCTCTGAAAAAGAAATCACCGAACGCAAGGCAAAACAGTTACTCTTGAGATACAGTTATTGGAGAATAAAAGACGTAAATGAGCAACAACTCAATGAGTCAAGACACAAGACCATCCCCAATTTTGGATATATATGTGCCTCTGGATACGATTACATATAGACAAAGAACAATAAAACATTGATGTTGACCATCGCATTCATGCCCCATAAATCTTAATCATAGGTCTTGATTCATAATCTTCCTTGGTTTGGTTAGGCTCTTCAATTCACCGACACAATATTCCTCCTTGGTCTCGTCACTCGATGTAGGTCAGTAAACAAGAATTCATTTTTCAAAATAACCAAGGATTCTAGAGTAGATAACCACAAATAAGGTATTACGAAAGTAAAGTACAAGGAAATGATTGTCCAAGTCAAAGAAACAGAAGCTTATGCAAATTTCCAACAGCATGCTAAAATTGTGTGAAATAGTACTTACCAATTTCACCAATCCAGACATCTTGACAAGAAGGCATGACAAGAAGGCATGATCTGAATATTAATAGGTTCATCCTGTCTCTGGGTCCCCTTTTTATTTGTGTTATGGCACGATAGTATGGTAATGATAAGAACTAAAAACTTTCACCGAATATTCGGTTAGGGTTGCATCGATCGATTATATCTTTGGATTCGAAACCAATTCTCTTATTCAAATAGAGCTCAACAATATTTGACATCTTTTCCTGGGCTTGGTTCCTTAGTGAGTGAGCTTCATAGGTAAAGTCGAACAATCAATATCTTAGTACAATTATCTTGTTCTGCTTGAATGTATTTATGTTGTACTTTTTTTGAAAAATCTGGTTACAAAAAGAAAGATGTTGTACGTATGGTTTCTATGTTTAAAAACTATTTTCTATGTTGTTTCAAAAGATGTCACATTGTACTTACGCTGTTCATGAACCTTGCACCAATAGAAATTCCATGTCCTTTTACAAAACCAAACATACATTTAGATGATTCTCGTCAACAACTTATGTTAATCTACGATTAAATTGTCATCGATCTGATAGTACAACATGAAAATAGTTTGCATCGCATTTAGTATGCAGAGATCCATGGGAACCATGACATGAGATTATCGCTAACAACCGATAGGCAAAGAGAATTGAAGCAGTAGCTTTGACTTCATCAGGAAATTCAACTTTATGAGAAAATTTGACGGAGAATTTTGAGTGAAAAGTAAAGGTGAAATATGTGTAATACAAGACGTGAAGACTGAAAAACATTTCAATTGTTTGTTTGTCACAAAATTGCGATAAATCAAAGTGCGGAAATTCATGCGTGCCTCAACTCTATGAATGATGAACAATCTCAACAGAATCAGAAGAAAGACAGTACAAGAAGAATATGAGAGTCACAATTGAGTGTGGCATCTTCATTGAACCAAATTGATGAAAATAATGGTGTCCAGTTGAACGAATAGCAAAATACTACTACAACGGTATCACAAAGAAAATGCCTTAATGATCAGTCTTATCTTGCATTAAGATTCTTAATATATTTTTGGAATATAAACAAGGCATAACGATTGCACACCATGAGCCTCACATCTTTGGAGGATCAAACGTGGCGTGAATATCATTTTAAGATCTGCAACGTGATATGAAACAAGATTTGACTGCTATTAAAAAAATCTATTGATTTAGCAAGGCATTAACAGCATGTGATTTATCAAATTATGTTGGATATTAATTTGCAAATTGTTCAAATAACCCATAGGCAACCGATAAGCACTGGATTGAATTTCTGCAAAGGTGCTGCAGTCTCGACTAATAATTCATGAACACAGACAAAAATGAGAACTTGAAATCTCTAGGACAAATTCACATTCTCAAATCATGTACTATTGTCAAGACCATCCGATTTCAGATGGAGTGTTTGCTAGGTATTGCAAGTGTCTATACCTTCCATGAACATCAAGACATTATCCAAGTTGGGAAAAGCGCATGTGGAATCACAAGGTTTCTTTTGTTTTTTTAGGAAAGAAGCACCATGCTCAAATTGAATCTCAACAGAATGACACTAACATTGCTCATGACTTAAACTGTACATGTGCGTAAAACGAAAAGTGAATAATTTGCTTATAAGTGTCCCATCCTCTGAGTATCGAGAAAATATATCATTGTTTCGAATTTGAATAAACACACCGATTTTCCATGCTAGTCGCTAGACACTATACAACCAGGATATTCGGTAGGAACCTCTCCCCAGTCATTATTTAAAAGAGGAAACACATACAACTGTGGTTTGAAAAACCATATTTGCAAAACGAATCTCAAGGCAACATAGAACAAAGTTCCCAATGAGAGCCGATTTGTCTTAGTTTCCACTTGCAAATTCAAACACGAAAATTGAATGGTGATTGACATCCATAAAACAGATCAAACCTAAAAAGTGATGTGAAGGTGTTCTGTTGAGAAAACTTATTTATATTCTTGTCATGGTTGCACATGCATAGTTGAGGACAAACATTGCTTGTTGATGCCTAAAAGTTCAAGAAAATGTAAGGGCTTCTAATATATCATGCTAGCGCAATGAAAAATCGCGATTTTCCATTGAAAACCGACCTCATCGATCGAAAATCTATCGGTATACATCGAAATCCGACACTCAAAGAACATCTGCGCAACAAATCGACATTACCGAGAGAGAAACCGAGCTTACCAATTGATTTTGGAGCTCCTCCGTGAAAAAGTGGCCGTCGGCGGCGGATCTCGACGGCTTTTGCTCGCGGAGGGTTTGAAAAGATGCTCCTTCTTGTGTGCTCTGTGTAAGTAAGCAATTTATTTGAGGCGTGGTAAAGGAAAAGATCATGTGGTATCTGTAACAGCTATTGAGTGCAAACAAATGTAGTTGAACATCTATGTTAGCCAATAAAATCATAGCACTACAGTTGATAATTATCTAATGCATTTAAGCAAGTACTTTCTGCGATGCAAGCGTATTAAAGTTTGCTGAACTTAATTCATTTCAAACATTACCTTGATCATGTAAGAGTGTCAACAATGCAGTTCTAGGCAGCTAAAGAGGGTCACAAATATAGTAATCTGACGCTTAGCAATAACTTAGTAAAATTTTCTAAAAGACTCTTAGCCTTTTTATGACTTAACAAAGTTGAGGAAACAAAGGTTGAGAGTATTAAGAGAAAAAGCAAAGAAGCGAGAAGTTGCTACAAGAAACAATAGAAAGAAATCAAGCTGAACTTGCAGTTCAGAAGGAGTTCTACACCAATGCTCTTAATGCAGCTAAAGAGGCCGAGGCATTAGCTGAAGCAAGAGTCAACAATGAAGCCAAATGTGAACTTGAGTGCATTGTGAGAGAAGCTAGGATTTCCATTTCCCATTTCCTTTTATTATTTATAACTGAAATAATTGGTTAGCTATGATGAAAACATGCTCCTTCTTGTGTGATCTGTGCAAGTAAGCAATTTATTTGAGGCGTGGTAAAGGAAAAGATCATGTGGTATATGTAACAGCTATTTAGTGCAAACAAATGCAGTTGAACTTCTATGTTAGCCAATAAAAATTCGGATTCCAGTACAATCATAGCACTATAGTTGATAATTATCTAATGCATTTAATCATATCTTTGATTAAGACAATTTAGGAGTGAGGCATGATATCACCGGACAAGAACAGAGATAAATCATGAACATATGTATCTTTATTCATATGTAAAAGCTCTTAAATGGAGTATTGACGACACATCAATGCCATTGCAAGACAATATAAAGTGATCTAATGGACAACACACACTACTCGGAGCTCACATGCCATGCACAGTTAACGGGATGCATGAATGGACGTTCAGTACAAAAACTAAACAATTTGGCATGTTAAAAGACAATGAATCAATCGCTAATGAATATCAACCGAATTTCCATTTCCCATTTCCTTTTATTATTTATAACTGAAATAATTGGTTAGCTATGATGAAAAGATGCTCCTCTTGTGTGAAATGTGCAAGTAAGCAATTTGTTTGAGGCGTGTGAAATGTGCGATTGAATGAGTTCTACACCAATGCTCTTAATGCACTAAAGAGGCCGAGGCATTAGCTGAAGCAAGAGTCAACAATGAAGCCAAATGTGAACTTGAGTGCATTGTGAGAGAAGCTAGGATTTCCATTTCCCATTTCCTTTTATTATTTATAACTGAAATAATTGGTTAGCTATGATGAAAACATGCTCCTTCTTGTGTGATCTGTGCAAGTAAGCAATTTATTTGAGGCGTGGTAAAGGAAAAGATCATGTGGTATATGTAATGACTATTTAGTGCAAACAAATGCAGTTGAACTTCTATGTTAGCCAATAAAAATTCGGATTCCAAGACAATCATAGCACTATAGTTGATAATTATCTAATGCATTTAATCATATCTTGATTAAGACAATTTAGGAGTGAGGCATGATATCACCAGACAAGAACAGAGATAAATCATGAACATATGTATCTTTATTCATATGTAAAAAGCTCTTAAATGGAGTATTGGACGACACATCAATGCCATTGCAAGACAATATAAAGTGATCTAATGGACAACACACACTACTCGAGCTCACATGCCATGCACGATTAACGGATGCATGAATGGACGTTGAGTACAAAAACTAAACAATTTGGCATGTTAAAAGACAATGAATCAATCGCTAATGAATATCAACCGAATTTCCATTTCCCATTTCCTTTTATTATTTATAACTGAAATAATTGGTTAGCTATGATGAAAAGATGCTCCTCTTGTGTGAAATGTGCAAGTAAGCAATTTGTTTGAGGCGTGGTAAAGGAAAAGATCATGTGGTATATGTAACAGCTATTTAGTGCAAACAAATGCAGTTGAACTTCTATGTTAGCCAATAAAAATTCGGATTCCAGTACAATCATAGCACTATAGTTGATAATTATCTAATGCATTTAATCATAACACTTCTGTTTTTCTTAGGTAGTTACATGGGTATTGGTTTTGCTAGTTTTTTTCCCTTTTCTACTATTTGGATATCTTTTTGGTAATAAAAGTTGTGCAGTGTAAGTGCATATTTGCCAATATGATCAATGAACAAACATTTTCGTAATTCATAAAAGTTGTGCAGTGTAAGTGCATTTTTGGCATTACTTGAGTAATAAATTCGATATTAATTATAGTTTGATGTTTATATAAGGAGATGCATGGACGATTGCCTAAAGAGATTTAAGCTTGGGTTGCGTGATCGATTGCCTTAAGGAGGATAAATACAAATCTTTGAAATCAATATATCTTTGCGTATACTATTGCATACAACTCGTATTTCAAAATGGATGCCACAGCTAATAGATTAGTTAAGAAGAATGCATTTGTGACATTTTGGTAAACGTTATCTATGAAATGCCCTAGAGGGTACCAAAAGGTCGTAATATCCGGAGGCCTACTAAGTCCAGTCGCTTGTAGGATCCATCGTTTATTATGTTCCTGATCGATTCATTGTTTTCTAATTGACCTAGAATTACAAAAGACAATACGGTAAAACAGACGTTTTAATTCATGAGCAAATCTAAATGCATAAGTGAAATTGTAGAAGCAGGGATGGCGTTATGAAGAAAAAGCTGTTAAAACATGTACGAGATATGAACTGAAGGAAGACTACGAAGCAGCTTTGAACCTAATCAAGACTACGAACCAAATTAATATAGTGAATCCACGGAGCAAAAAACGATATCAAGAAACATGGATAACAGCCAGACACATATATCTAACATAATAAATATTGTTCGGGTAAACAAGGAATCAGTATAGTAAAAAGAATACACAATCTAATAACAAAAGCGACTACAACAAGTATCACGCATAACAAATACGCGTAAGGAAATAAGTAAAGATAAGCAGTGACCGGACAAATTAGAAATTGGTGCATAAAGAGCAGACATCGTTGCTACCTTTGGTCAGCAGGCGAAGAAGATGGGTGCGGAGGACGCAATCGATAACAAACAACGTGCCGTCGCAGACCTGCATCCAATGAGGAAGGACATACGTCGTAAGAACAACAGATCTAGCAAAGCATTACAGTCTAAATGATAGAGTCGAAAGCAAAAAAAACAAAACAAAAACATACAAAAAAATGACAGGGAAACCACAGAGACAGCAGAGCGACAAACTACTGGTAAGGTGAAAATTGATAAATACCGCTAATGTGGTCGTGCTTTTGACTTCCTCTTCTCCACGACCGGATCTTTGAAACCGACTCTAGTGCACTCCACATGGCCATTGCCCGAATTCGCGATCACGCAATAAGCAAACAACAAAAGGAAGCACACCAAACAAATGGGTTATGTACCAACCGAAGAGACGAATAAAAGGAAAAGACTCAAGATTTGCTTATCTTGACGAATCGAGATTTGCTTCCATACTGAAGAGCATCAATCAAACCAATCCAAGAATTCCTTCCTTTGTAAGCGCGTCAATCAATCGAATCCGGATCAAACGAAGGTAATCTGAATTGGGAGGAGATCGGGATGCGCAAGAAAAATCCGGCGCCGCGAGGTGGGGGTGGGCGGTTGGAGTGGGGCGCAGGACACCGGATCGGAAGGATTATTGTCTGAGCGCACGCGTGGGGAGCCGGAGACAGGATCTCGATGGCGGCATGAGCGGCAAATGCACTCGCAAGGGAGCTTAGGCGATGGAAAAGGAAGGAGTGGTATGCGTAGAGATGGAAACGATGGAAAAGGAAGGAGGCGTACGCATGGGCCGAATTGATTTCATCCGGGTCGCCGCGCCAGTTCGGGCCGAAATGGTTCCATCCGATTCTCCGGTAATTAGTCATTAATTATGGATTATGGACTTAATAACCTTAATGCCAAGATGATTAGACACAATCAATAATAGCCATCGGATGTGGGTGAGTAAAACTGAGGAAAGATCCGAGATGTTCATTTTGAAGGATGCAGATTTCTGGGGACGTTTTCCTGGGTGCACGAACGTTGGTTCATCTCTAGTGAGGTGCAATATTCCGGGTGGATATAGAGAAAAATGCTTAGGTGCATTATAAAGGGGTATAGATTTTACGTACTCAAATTCTTTTTCGCCCTTTCGAGTGGTAGATTAATTGTTAGCTTTTCTTTCTAGGACTATTACAGGTTCTCATCTCATGCCACGAGGGAAAGTCCTTTATATATAAGAAGTGCACCTTGTATATTGCATGTGTAACATAAATCGTCGTTTTTCTGAACACAATTACAAAAATAGGGGACCTTTCACGCTCCTCTACAGCGGAAGCCGCTACCGCTCCATGGAAGGAGAGCACAGAAGGTGACACATGTCATCTTCTGGCACTTCCGCGGTCAGTGATAAGGATATTTCTGCAATTATGTTTAGAAGCAGACCAAATTAAAAAAAAGTTACACATTGTCTAAAAAAATCAATATAACTCGTTATTCTTGGGGAGGTATGATAGCCAGCCGACCTCTCCGCCACGCGCCCTATTAACGGTAGAAACTACAGTGAACAGGAACAGTGATTACTACAGTACTTCCCAAAAAATCCAAACAAAATAAAAGAATTTATTTTTAAAAAATTATATATTTTTCAGATATTAAATTTTTTTTATTTTATCACTCTATTAAAATCTCTATCTATCTCAATAATTCTTTCCGTCCGCAATAATGCGGGGATCTGTTCCGTTGCGCATCTAGCTACACATACGATTCACTGGCTCCTCTCTATTGTCGCAACGAGTGGTAGGAGAGGTACGTGCCCATCACAGTAGCATGCACATGTCCTTCTCGGTCCAGGTCCTGAATCAGCCGGGCGGCGGGCATAAAGGTACGTTTCCCGTGGCTGTCGTCGATCTATGGCCCTCAGCTTTTGTGGAACCCATTAGCTCCATCCACGTGACGGTGTACCGTTGAGAAGAAACCCTTGGTTATAATGTTGCCGACGATACCGTCGGCGAACTGGCTGGCCCACCAATGGTGGCTGACAAGTATAAATTTGCCCACGGTTTAATCTCCCTGATATACTTATCTGACAGTTTTTGTAAATTACCGACGGTTTACCCCTCGATAAAAGCTAGCGATCTGGTGGCGCACGGCTAATTACGGTAAATCGCTTGGATGCATGAGGTGGTCGAGGTCATGAGCAATACGTACATGCAAATATTCTCATACCTTAACTATAAAAGAAGATGCAGATCGAGAGCACATGCACATCATATCGAACAGAGCTGACCATCGAAATATTTTATGCAAAATTTCTACGAAGTGCCGTGTTCCAAACCAGGCCTGAGTTGACCTACCACAAACTCACACCGGCCGTATCCCTGGGCTAGATAGCCCCCATATATTTTGCCTTTTCCGGCCTCAAAGGGTTGCCATCGGCCAACCCCATGCCTACATGTACAGTTCTGTCTACGGACCGTGCCACCGTATCCATCCGTACGTCGAATTCGCTTGGCGTACCTTGAATTTGAACTTTCTATCTTTCCTTCCTACCTTGTCCACGTACGACAACATCGATGCATTATGCGTACGTTGAACTTAGCTTTCCGCTTTCCATGGCTGCCAAGCGACGCCATCATTACGAGCTGCCATGACCTCTCTGTGCAGGAATCAGCAAAAGTGACAAGTAAACGCAGGGCAAAATAGTCCAAGGTGCAACCACTTATGACTTGTTTGGGAAGTATAAAGTCTCAGCCAATCTAGCTACATGGATAGACGGGATTTTAGTTTAACATACACATATAGTGGGTAGAATCTTTAGCTAGCATTCCAAACAAAGCCTTAACGGGAGGAGTATGCACTTCTTGCTAGGAACATCTATACTCCTTTATAATGCACCTAAGCAATTTTTTCTACGTCCACCCTAAATAATGCACCTCATTAGAGATGGTCAAATGTTCGTGCACCCAGCAAAACATCCCCAAAAACTTGCATTCATCAAAATGAATGTCTCAGATCTTTCCTCAATTTTACTCACCCACATCCGATGGTCATTATTTAGTGTGTCTAATCATCCCTGTGGCCCACAACAGACCTCCCCCCTACATATTTGGAAGAAGAGTGAATCAAACAAGGAAATAAATAAGGAAGATCTGCATGCAAGGAAACCAGATTTGAATTTTTTACTGGCCAAAATTGTACGTACTACATATTTGGAAGGAGGGTGAATCGAAGAAGGAAATAAACAGGGAGGATCCGCATGCAAGGAAACAAGACTTGAATTTTTTTATTGCACTGGCATTGTGATCGTATTTTTTTCCGAATATGACCCTTCTCGAAACTTTTTTACGGATCTAGCCCCATATAGCCTAATTTCAGCGTACGGAGAGCGCTGAATTTTTGTTTTCATTTTTTATCTAAGGAACCAACTATCTGTGAGTGATGCTTAATTTTTTCAATTTTTTCTCACGGAACCAATGACCGTGAAAGCATTTAATTTTATCTTTTTTCTTGCGGATCCAAAGTGATGAGCGCAGATTTATTTTTCCATATTTTTCGAAATCATCCCCGTGGCCCACAATGCACCTTCCTCACCTCCCAGATCAACAAGGAAAAGGAAACAATCGTCCTGGAATCAAGGAAAAGGAAACAAACGTCTCAGAAAAGGAAAGGACCATACATTACGTGCTGGGAAATGAAAACTAGGAGATGGGGCAGCGCGGCCGGGAGAACGCAGGTCTGCAATGGCTCCACGGTCGTCATCGGTGGCTTTGCCGACGCGGCGAGATTCTTGGTGGTCACCGACGCCGCGTCGGTCTCGGCAAATTTATAATTTAAATTTTTTTGAAAATAATTTTATTAAGTACAAAATAATCGAAAGTTTTTTTGAGAATTTTTCTAGAATTTTTTAACCTAATGTGCTATCTTTTCAAAAATCCTTCTATATTTAAAAAAAATGAAGGCAACTCACGTGTAGTTTCTTCTAGCTGCAGCCCAGATCAAAGAAGCTTCTTCTCTTCCCTCCCTCCATTAAAGCAAGAAAGAAGCTCCAAAGCTCCATCAATCCCGCACCAAATCTCCTCTTTCCATCTATGGTGTTAATTCCCCAAATTTCGTGCTCTATTGCCAAAATTTCGTCCCAGTCTGATTTGATCCGAAATTATGGTTTCCATAAATATGCTTGTTTCGGTGCTATAAAAGCCGGCGAACTCTCCTCCACCCTATCGCATTGCGTAAATCCCAAGTGCTCCCTCTTGTAAAAATCGCAAGATTTTGAATGTAACCCAAGCTATCACCGTCATCTTTCCCGGCGAAATTCACCGTAACCGTGACTCCTCCCCCGCAAGCGTCGCACCAATGCCGACCCACTGCGACCGGCCAACCACCCCTGGCCTTCCCTCCCCCTTGCCCTGGCCAAGCTCAGAGAGTACGTTGTGCTCTATGTGGAAGCTGTAAAAAAATAATCTAAGATCGAAAATTCTTTTTCTTTCTCTTTCTTGATTTAAAATCTTTTGGGAGCCCGTTTTCGCCTATTCGACCTCCATTTAGTTCCGTTTTTCTTTCTAAATTCATTTAAAACTCTAAATTTCTCTTTTATTATTAAGTGTTGTATTCATACTTATCTTCTCATTTAATTGATAAGTTGGTGTACTGTCGTCGTAGCGTTAGCACAGGCACTATACTAGTGTGTACAAAAGACGTGTAAACGGCGTCGTTGCTGTGCTCATCGTGATGCACCGGCTGACGCAACGTAGGAGAATGTGACCTGAGAAGAATAAAGAAGCACAACGCAATTCACAATTAATCAGGATATATGTTAGTCTATGCATGCAATACCTTGTTAAGAGTTTCATGTGTACATACATGGTTGACATAGGATAAAAGTTGAAATGGATATGGTCTCAATTCATGGGCCATCCAATCCATTCTCGGAGAGAGTATATATATATATACATATATACATATATATATACATATATACATATATACACATACATATATACATACATATACATACATACATATATACATATACATACATACATATATACATATACATACATACACATACATATATATATATATATATATATATATATATATATATACATATATATATATATACATGGCAGGCATGTCCACAAACAGAAGGGGAAAAATTAGTCCAAGAGTCGACGTCCATCTCAAAGAAAAACAAGTCTAATATAATTGGATCAGATTAATTCCTCGTTGTTAGGTCATCACAAGGGACAAACTGAAGGCTAAATTTTGTGAACCGAAACAATCAAAGACTTTAACATTCAAATAACTCATAACTTTGGAGTGCTGAATATTTCAAAGCGCGACATCCAAGACAACTAAGATGCAGCCTTCTATCCGTGCGGCTATAATATACTACTATGTAGAATCGCGTCTGGCCCGAGTGTCTGTTTTGAAAAAAAAATGAAATTTCAATTTTCTCGGCAGTGTTTTTTAAAAAATTTGTTGGTTAGGAGCCGTCGGCGAATACGCATAACCATAGGGTTCTCTATGCAAAAAAACGGTGGAGAAAAAGTGGAAAGACCTATCCGCGATTGCAAAAAAGGTGGAGGATCCGTCTGCGAATATACGAAACTACGGGACCTTTTCTGGAAAAATTCAAACAAAATGGGCGAAGGGCCTATCCGTAATTTTGATTTACCATGGAGGACCCGTTCGCGGATCTACGGAACCACGGGACTTTTTTTGCAAAATAAACATTTAAAGGACCTACACGCGATTTCAGAATTTCTAGAGGGCTTTTTCGCAAAAAACGTGAGGTGGCATCTCTCCCTGCGTGAGGATTCTTCCAAACTTAATATATACTAGATGAGTGACCACGGCGTACCACGCCACGCCCCAACGCGCAAAACAGTTGAAAGTATATAACATAATTACACTCTTTTTTTTTTGCATTTATTTAGAGTTCTCTCACGAAAGATCTACGATTTTACTGAACTGAAAGGTCCTTTTCGTAAAAAAATAGTTGAAATAGCCTAAATATAATTATGCTTTGTCGAGGGGCTTTTATGGAGGAAGGACACGTTGGGGGTTCTCTGGCCAACTCTTCCAACTTTAATAAAAGTAATATATATATATATTATATTGCACCAATAGTCTCATATTTCACAAAGCTGAAACAAGGATAAGCATCGATACAATCATACAAGCTTCCAAACTATGACGAAAGTGAAAGACCAGGACCACTTACATTATTCCGCTTTCTTGGTGTGGGTAGGGCGGCTTAACAATCCAGTCTAATATATCAATAATTACAAAGAAGGCGAAAAAACTAGAAGCACCGAGTCCTTGATGTCACCGTAACATAAAACAGGCAAGAGGACCTGCAAACCACAGGAAATACTTCAATATTCCATTCAACAAAAAGAAAATTGTATGGTATAAGATCACGCGCAGCATCATTCTTGCAGCAACCAATAAGCTGCCTAAGTTTTAGGATCAAAACAAACACTATTGGCAACAAGTTTTAGGATCAAAACAAACACCGCTAGCAACACATAAAAGTAACTTAAAACTCGCAATCTGAATAGGAAATTAGTACGTTAGTCCAAGATCTCCGCATCTTTTAAGTTAATGCAAACTTACTATCAGCTCCATTGGTAATTCATCAGTTTGTTTTGACGACAACACGGGATGTTTTCTTGCTGTTACACAGAACTACGCAGAGAATTTGCTTGCTTTCATGCTCCTGTGTGTTTTTACCAGGATTCACAATTTCGTTTCGAAGCCGAAAACCGCTAATCCGGCGGTTTTCGCGAAAAACCGCGAAAAACCGAATGGTTTGCAAATTTAAAAATTTTGAATTTTGATCAAATCTATTCGCGAAAACCGCGGTTTTTGACGAAAAACCGCTCGATTTTCGTGGTTTACCGCGGTTTTTCGCGAAAAACCAACCGACCAATTGAACGTTATTGAAAAACGGTTTTTCGAGCAGTTTTTTTGCGAGAACCGCGGTTTTTCAACGGTTTTAGATCCGGTTTTCAACACAAATTTTTTCAATTTTTTTGAATTTTTTTTAAATTCCACTGGTAAACCGCTCGGTTTCTGTTTTCGAACAGGAGCGGTACGATCGAAAACCGCGAAAACCGAGCAGTTTACCGCAGTTTTGTTAACCCTGGTTTCTACATTTGCTCCTCAATCCCTCAAGACTGATATTTTGTTAATTGGTTAAGCTTCAGTAACTACAACTATGGTGTCACTTGTGGCCTTGTGGTGGTTGATTTTAATCATTTTATTCCTTATATGGTGTTACACTATGACAATACTACATCCTCTAAAAACTTTTAACTTGCTACTACATCCTCTAAAAACTTTTAACTTGCAAAGTGGTTAAGCCGGTATTATATATTATCCTGTACTTGAAAAAGAACAAAAGAACAAGTTTCTCATGCACCAATGCAGACAGTTATGTGCTTCCTGCCTTGTTAACAGAACTCAATATATGGAGCTACACAAATTGCACTATTTTAAACCAAGACAAAACAGCACAACTGAAATGACAATCTATATCCATAACAACAAGCAAATCAAGCAGCTCTAAGGCAACCCTTTGTTAAAGTTAGCAACTCATACAAGGGCAATAAGCACGTAATAATGAGCTCAGTGCAAATCAAACCCGATTGCATCCAGCCCGAAAACCTAGAAATGTTATGCACATGATAGTTGTAACCTGTTCTCTTTCACTGAAATTCATCCAAGTGAAATAAAGAGGTAGTAGTAGAGGAATGATGGGGAGTGGAACTAACCAGTGGAGGAGCTTGACGTCCACAGGACCTGTGGACACCATTGAGCCCATCTCACAACAACCAAATCTCACAAACAATTCTTCAACTACCATGAACTCCCCTAATTATATTTGCTTGCTTACGACATGATGAATTGTCATGGTAATTCGGCCAAGACATTGTTACCATTATTCTGCTGCTCAGTGATGTCATCAACAGGTACTCTGTTGTACACACCGAGTCACTTTATCTAGTTGAGATCCAAAACGCCCTAGATACACATCCCTTGTGGACAGTACAAGTGTACCACACTACCACTACCATCCTTGTTCTCTAGGTGAGCTTGCTATAGCAAGAGCAACTACCAGTCCACAACCCAACATCAAAACTGTCAGCCACTAAATTAACTTAAGATCAGTGCTGGCTGGATCAGCCTTTTACTTAACTTGCAAAACTAGTTGCATACTCATTAAAGTCGTGATCCATTGAAGCTGTTGTCTATTTCCCCAACATGCCAGGTACCACCTCGCTGTTCGATCTCCAGCACCTCCTTGTTGCCAGAGTAGATTAGACCAGAGTAAAGGACCTTTGAGCATCAATCAGCTTACACCATAGCTATTTACTCAGGATAATTTGTTGCAACAAAGTAAAGATTTCATCTTTCTAACTACTAGTATGGGATAAGATCTATTCAGGAAGAAATACAGACCTTTACCTCCATAACATTTCTAACCTGTTTTTGGATGCTTTGGTGATATAAATAGTGCAATTTCAAGATCTTGAAAGCATTAAGTTTTCTGTTTTCAGTTAAAAACTGTGCCTTTGGAACTTGATTTACTCTCGACATAGCATTTCATACTTGACATGTCATTCAAGTATCTTCGTCTACTTGTCAAAGTTACTACTGTACTAAAGCTATCCACAATCATCAATAGTACGCTAAAACAACCAGATGCATGTGGTTCTACATGTTGTAGAATTGTAGTAATTGATTTTTATCATTGATTGTGGTAGTGTTTGTGGCTGAAGCCTGTGATATGTAGTAAAGTGGATACTAGATCAAATGAAAGTAATGCACAAAACTAGTTGGGCCACGTTTTGAACATTCAAGGGGGATTGGTAGGACATTACAGGTTAATAATCACTTGGAAAACTCCCGGTAATGTGCATACATTAGTGAAGCCATGAACATGCAGTAAAATGAATTATAATTTACCAGTACAATCAATGCTAGTCACATCAGTTTGACAGAATAGTGAACTTAGATCAGCTAGATGCTCTAACAGTAACTATTAATTGTAAAAATGGCAGTAACAGTAGGTTGTAAACCAACATAAAATGGGCTTGGACTAGTACAATAATCTCCTTACCATAACCATTACTCCATAAGTGAAAATGTATTGTTTGTTTGTAGCCAGTAGTTGCACAGCTAGAATAAAACATTAAACAGCCAATGACAATTGTGCTTACAGGAAGATGCAGTAATATTGTAATAACAGTATACTTCTGCAAATCAGACACATTCAAACTCATTCCTAAATCATAAACATGCATCTCAGTTACCATTGAATCATTCACTTTGTGTACCACATTCCATCTCAATAATATTAACTTTCAGCAATCAGCATCTTATAAGTCAATTGAACAACAACAAAAATACAGTCTTCTATACACATATTTGCATGAATCAGAGATGATTTTCACCAAGTTTGGCAACTGAAAATTGCAGCACATCTTATATTGTACCTTCAAACAAGTCAGCCTCTTTTTTTTTAGATCAAACAAGTCAACCTCTTACTGAGCTAACACTCTAGTGCATTTCCGTAAACTTACAGTTCTCCTAATAACAGTGAAGGATTACAGCATAAAACCCAAAACATCATGAAATTATCGCTTTTTACGACAAGTGCACGAAATTGATGACTGATTCAAGTAATGAAGGACTGGAGTTTATGAGCCTTGTGCTTTGGGCTGCTGTACAGCACCACCATGGCCTTTTTATTGTTCCACTGCAAGATTTATGGTTTATATAAGAACTAGCTTTAGGTACTCATGTAGTATTTGTCATTTGTTAGTTGATTTCCATTTCTGCACTGCTTCAATATTAACTTATCTTGCAGCTTAACTCAAATTATGCATAGATTGTTCTGTATGAGTGGTTTGGATAGATGTATCTATGTCCTGTCCTACTGTCCCAGGTGTTACAAACCATTGCAGAAATTTAGAATTTTTACAATTTACACTAAAAAAATGTAAATCAGGCCTTGTGTTCTTCAGCTGCAAAGCTGGTTAAGCAAAAGCAAACAGACCTTGAGTTAATTCCAATGTTAGCATTCCAAAAGCAACTGAGACATTAATTAATGACTGCATACTAAGCAATTAATATTCTGGTTGCTTCTGGGAAAATATCTTGGGATTAAAGATGGGTAGTTGCTTATGGGAAACTATAACATCAAGTAATCGCCAGTCCAAGAAAAACAGAGATAAATATGTTAAACAATTGTTATGCTGATTACATAAAGCGACCACAACTTACATAGGACAGTGCTACAATTACTTTGTATTTTTTAAAACAATAAATGCAGTACTCTGCAGATCAACAAACGACAAAGCAAGCAACTCCTATATACCGGCATACAACATGGGCAACCTTCATAAAACAAGCAACCATCTTTAATACCAAACACTTAAAAATTAGAAGCATTACAATAGCAAAACAAGAATGAAGAAATGACGAACTACAACCATAAACAGGGAAGTGAGCATGAAGAAATGGTGAACTACAATTGTAAACAAGCAATTAAGCACGAAGAAATGGTGAACTGCTATCGTAAACAAGCAATTTAGCTACACCCCATTATTAAGTTAATTGTTGGAAGCATACTCTTGGAACAAAGGTAGTTTTCTCATCACTCTTACTAGGGGGAAAAAAGACTTTCCAAATAATAAACAATGAAATCATTCCAACCCAGTAATTAATACAATACATTAACAAGCTAGTAATAGGATATAGGTTGTGTTCTTAGATCCCATCGCACCGCAAGCAACCGAGTGGACACTGCCAAAATAAATGAGGTATATGAGTACTGTAATAGTACCTTGTTGTATCAAGAAGCGGCCTTGGCAGGGCACTCGAGGCTGGCGTTGAAGTGGCGCGCGGGGAACTTGGCGGAGACGGAGCCCACCTCGAAGACGAGTTCGTCCCCGTCGGCGCGGATGCCGGTGATGGACCACCAGCGGAAGAAGGCCCTGACGCGGATGCCGCTGAGCCCCGAGATGCGGTGGTCGTCGAGGCGGCCGGTGAGGCGGTCGTTGAAGGAGGCGAGGTAGCTCCCCGCGGGCAGCACGATACGGCAGCTGGAAGCGAGGTCGACGGCGAAGTCCCCCGAGGTGGCCTCGAGGGTGTAACCGCGGACGTTGGCCGGGAGCAGGCCCCGCGGGAAGCCGCGGAGGCGGAGCTCGTCGTAGGCGGTGGGGGAGTCGGGGCCGGCGTCGGAACGAGCGAGCGGGGGGAGGAGAGCCGCGGCGAGGAGGGCGGCGAGGGGGAGCGCCGTGAGGCGGCAGGATTGGTTGGGTCTCGGCATTTTTGCCTGGTTGAGAAGTGCGGGAGGGAGGGAGACGTGGAGCGGTGGAACCGTGGAAGAGTGTGGGTGGCGCCGAGTCCGGAATAAATACCGTCGACGGGATTTTTTTTTTCATTCTCTCCTGCGCTGTTTCTCCCTCACCAGAATCTCTTCGATCTTCATCAAACAGAGAACCATCCAAATAATCATGTTTCTATATAAAATCAGAGTAAAATCAGACTATCTATAGTATTTTTATTCGGAATGAAGATGAGGTGGAAGATAAATCAAAAAATTACAACTTTCAAAACGAATAGTGGATAGAATTAAATTTTACATTAAAATCCATCAACGTTAGAAAAAGAAAATAAATGGAAGTACTACAAAGGTTTATATTTAAGATGATCTTAATTAGATAAGCTGTTTGCCTTGAAGCATTTCAGATGTTTAGATATTTAATTACAAAATCTATAACTGGTTATACCTTGTAAATACTATTGTAGAAATGTCTAACGTGAAAAAAAATTTCAACAACAAATAGTAATCATGGAAGTTCTTCCAAGAGAGAAGAAACAAATGTGGATCAGATGAGAAAATATTAAGGATAATTCAGCCCACCAATAAAATGTTTATGACTTATGAAATTCACCTCAACTATGCATTTCAATAAATAAAGGGTATTTTCAAGTGACAATACATTGAGAAAATATGATAGTACAAAGATCAACAAGCATACATTGAGAAACAAAATTATTTTGATAAATCAAGACAAGTAGACCTTATGGTTCAAGAAGGAGGTGGAGGGCGATGAAAGAGACTAGATTTTGAAATTATGTTCAAGTGCTCATATCATTTTTCATGTCTACCATCATATATGTCATAGCTTCCGCAACAGAGGCTTTTCGGTTCCCCCTGAAGTTTCATAGCCCCGGCACAAGGCCTATATGTTTGACACCAATAACCGATTGACTTCTAGTCGTATCTTTTAATCCCTACAAAAGCGATCATGTTGTTGTGAAAAGGGTGTCTTGGTATATTATCAGTGACTGTGTTGAATTAAATACTAGAAATATTTATATACCTCTATAAGCTCAACTTTAGCTTCTTCCAACTCTACATTCGCTCTGCGCTCCTTAATGATGAGTACCTTGTTAAAAGATTCAATATCTCACGATTTATCATCTATATCTTTCAGTTTTTATTTTATCTCATAAATATTTTTATTAATTCAGAAACTTCTTCACTTCTATTCTACTCCATTACATCAGACTTTTCTTTCGATTGTTCTATATCCACCTTAAGTTTTTGTTTAGCATCCAACAGTTTTTTCATGTTGTATATCTTATTTGTAGGCTCCATTTTATTTGTGCAATTTGCGGTCGCTGGGACAAAGCTTATCAATAATCAAATAAAAGAAAATATGAAAAAGAAGTATCTTATATATCTCAATAAATTCTGTGTGATCATTTATAATTTCATCCACAAAGATAAATACCTCAACCCTCGGTTCTGATGCATACTTGTAAAGCTCTACCGAACAAAATGTACCCCTTTTGTATAGTTACAACACCTTGGTTGAATGACAGAATCCAGGATAATAAGTGACACAAAAATATTACATATGAATTTATCTAAACATCACAGACGGTTCAAAAGTTTCTATAAACTTTCATGGTAAAATTTGTCAAAATAATTAACAATTAGGAAAGAACTTGTGGCATTCCTCTCATATGTACAAAATCGTGTATTGAACTTACATTGTTAGTTCTTACATTAAATTTACACTGGGGGAAGCCAGAAAAGTAAAATAAGACTACATTGTTTATTCCTTATTAATTAATATAAGAAACAATTAACATATTTGAATTTCAAATAATGAAATAGTCAAAAGATTGACATACAGCCATCTAATAGTGGTTTGGCAAATTCTAATGCATATTTTGGCCTACTATCTTTATTTTTCAATCAACTTATCTAATTTCAATGCCTAGTAATGAAGTGTGAATTGAGTCGAGTATTTTTTTTGTTCATTTTGAAAGCAGAATGTTGGAATGTGAATCACAACTACCAACATACAATTGTATGCTATTCACATCGATATATACCACACCCAAATAAAGACATGCTATCCACATCCAAATTTGAATCCAATAAAAACTATAATTTCCAATCCAATTTGACAAGTTGTGGAATAGCTTATGTCTTTCAATCGAATCCAATTTGCTATCCACATCGATATAGTTTATGACTTATGAAGTTTACCTTAGGGCTCAGGGAGGAGGCGGCGACGGGCTCGAGGAGGAGGCAGTGACGGGCTCGAAGAGGAGGCGCACAGGCTCGGGGGAGGCGTCGGCGACAACATTGAGGGTAGTGAAAGATTTCGTTTGAGTGAGGAGTGCAGCAAGCAAAAATAGTAGAACGATATATATAATAAGTGTTATATCACAGACGGTTTATACAACAGACAGTTTTTAGTGAAAACCGTCTGTGATAAGAAGTCATATCACAGACTGTTCGTAGTACAAACTATCTGGGGTACGTCATAGACGGTTCATGGGACTAACCGTCTGTGACATCAGTTTATCACTAATGGTTCTTAGCATATCATGTAACTTTGACGATGGTACTAGTAAAACCGTCTGTTTTAAAAATCGTCTATGATGAGACGTCTAATATACGTCTTTCTGTAGTAGTGGGTAGAGCTTCACGGCATTAAGGGCGATGATGGTGGTGCCCAAGTTAGGGTTGGCAGTGGGTCTAAGGTTTGGGGAAATAGGCTAAGAGTACTTGAGGCGGAGATTTGGAGGTGGTGGTCAATGGCATCGATGGAGGCGGGGGTTGCTGCTTTGGCCGCGCTAGCGAAGGTAGAGGCTGGGGGAAGAATGGAGAAGTCGAAAGGGGCATCGGATGTGTGGGAGGCAGTGTCGTTGGAGTCGGGGTCAGGATCTTCTCGGCTACGCAAACCCCCATGGCGGTGTGTGTTGCAAGAAGAAGAAGAAATAGGAGGAAGAAAAAGAGAGGCACAATCGTTCAAAATGGCAAATGATGAAATACCCACTTTATAGAGAGGCAGATCATCACTTATCCTATATCTGATTGCGTGACAATTAGATAAGAGTGCATTTATAGTATGAGAGGTGTTTGTATGCTTTTCTTTTTAAAAGTTACACAAATATTAAAACATGAATGAAGGTAAATGGTGATTAGTTAGCATGATTTGGCTTTGAACTGGTCATTGGGAAATAGAATGGTGGGTGGCAATGTAAAGGCGTATCATCCCTTCATTAAAGCTGGAAGAAATCGTGCGCTCTGGTGCGTTTGAGCCGGCTCGGCTCGCGGCTCGAGCTGAGCCGCGGAAAAAAATTTACGATTAGGTCCTTCTTCGGAAAAAAATTACGTTTAGATCCTTTTTGGAAAAAATGTTACGTTTAGGTCCTTTTTCGGAAAAAAAAGGTATATTACGTTTATACCCTTTTGGCCTTTTTAAGCATTACGTTTAGGGCCTTTTTATCCTTATCCGAAAAAAAGCGTTTAGGTCCTTTTTCGGAAAAAAAAACTGTTTAGATCATTTTTGCCATTTTTTACGTGTGGAGCGGCGGTTGCGGTGCGGCACGCCGCGGTAACTGAGATACATTTATATCCTTTCAACCATTCCGCCGAATAAATGCGAAAAAACACAATTACATTGTATCCTTTCAACCGTTTCACGTGTTTCCTCGATTTGCTCATGTAGGGAGCGGCAGTCGCGCGTTTTCTCGATTTGCTCGCGTAGATAGCGCCGGTCGCGGCGTAAAACACCGCGGTCACTTACCTAGTTTGATGTTACCACTGGCCTCTCACCCAGCTAAATAATTTTCTCTTTTTTCCATCGGTCTGATCTCCGTACTTCAGTTGAGTATTATTTTTATAGATAATGGCAGATTTTATCTTCCGATCACTATATCATAAGATACACAACCAATTATTTATTACATAATCACAGCATAAAAACTATAAAAAAAATTAAAATACTGAAAGAAAGTTACAAGAAACCATAAGAACTGCCGTTGAGTACAGCTCTCTGCTTTGAGCGTTGGTTTCCAATTAAACTTCCTGTATATTACGCGTCACTCGTGACGTTTTAAGCTTCAACCCAGCATGCATCATTTTTTTTAAGGGAGTCAAATGCATCATCCTTGAGAAAAAGCACCCTCGGAAATTTTTCGTCTCATGAGTAAAAACAGCCTATTCAAGCGAACGAGCAAATGGCTCGGGTGGCTAGCTGCGTATGTGTGCGAGCAGTTCGCTCGGGATGGAGTTCCAGATTTGCTCGGTGCACACGGGATCGGGTGCAGCGCGTCTACGTGCGTGGGGCATATGTGCGCATGTGTGTGGGTGTGTGCGCGTTTGTAACTCGGCTATTGTTTTTCTTCTACACTGAATGCTAGAGTTTCTGGCCAAAAGTTCAAAAAAGTGATTGTTGGCAGTTTTCAACCGCGTTTCGTCTCGGTCACTCGTTGACGCATCAAATGGTTAGTACCGTAATTAAGGTCTTATTTGTTTCGACTTTTCCATTAGCTTAAAAGTAAAAATAAGTCAAAATCTAAATAAATAAATAGCTTTTTATCTGGCTCTTTCAAAAACTATAAGCCTTAATATAACTAAAGCAAAAGACCAAGATAGGTGTTTTTTTTTTATTGAGTGTTGATCTTAGACTAAAGTCAATGAATTTAAAGTAAAATTATTCATCTCTATCACATATAAAAACCGATTATTTTTAAGTTGTTTTAAGGCTAAAGACTGACTTTAAGCTAAAAGCAAAAAAAACAAAAAAATAACTTAGCGTTAAATAAACAGGGCTTAGCTTCAAGCGACTGTGACCAATCACGAGTTGCTTTCTGGAGAGCCCGTCAAGTTTAGATAAATGACGAAACGGCGGATCTTAAAAGAGTATATACCTGCGTGATTGCTTCTTTAAGAAGAATTTCATCTATACCCTTTTATAATACACCTAACCATTTTTTTCTACGTCCACCTCAAATAATGCACCCTACTAGAGATGGCTCAACCTTCATGCACCCAGTGAAACGTCTCCAGAAACTTGCCTCCATCAAAATTAACTTCTCAGATCTTTCCTCAGCTTTACTCACCCACATCCGATGGTCATTGTTTAATGTGTTTAACTCATCCCTGTGGCCCACAACAGATCTCCCCCCACGTTCAGCATCATCTCAAGGGAAAGGAAACAAATATTCTGGAATTAAGGAAAAGGAAACAAACGTTCTAGAAAAAGAAAAGACCATATATTACGTGCTGAGAAAAGGAAATCGAAAGACAGATCACTATACTAGTTAGTAGTTAATTTATGGACCAATTAAACGATGGCAACTCATAGAATTTACTGGCGGACGCAAGAAATAATGAATTAACACATGGAATATCTTTTCTATGATCTTCCCTTTACACGGTACGTAGGTCCAATTTCGAAAGCGGGGATTTTGTAAGAGACGGTTCAATTCTCGTAGTAATCACAAAAAATTATCCTCGTATCAAATGGAGCCTGAATCGCATTGTCACTTCACGGTTCACGCCTAAAAGTGATTAATGGTTTGTTGCACTATGTATGAGAATGCATCAGACAGGTTGACAATATATATATACTAGTCCTTTCACCATTTTTTTTTAAGAAGGCCGTGGTTCCGTAGATTCGTGAACGGGTCCTCCACTATTTGTTTTTGCAAAAAGGACTCGTGGTTACGTAAATTCGCTGACGGCTCCTAGCCAACTTATGTTTCAAAAAAAACCTCAAGAAAATAAAAAATTACGTTAAGGTTCTACCGGTTTTTTTGCAAAAAGGACCCATAGTTTTGCATATTTGCGAACGGATCCTAAGGACCTGTTTTTTTGCAAGAAGGGCCCGTGGTTCTGCAGATTCACGAACGGGTCCTCCACTGTTTTTGTTGCAAAAAGGACTCGTGATTACGCAAATTCGCTGACGGCTCCTAGCGATCCTATTTAAAAAAAACTCAAGAAAATCGAAATTACATTGAGGTTCTATCGGTTTTTTTTGGCAAAAGGACCTGTGGTTCTCCATATTTGCGAACGGATCCTAAGGACCTGTGGTTACGCAAATTCGCCTACGACTCCTACCCAACATATTTAAAAAACCCCAAGAAAACCGAAATTGCGTTTAGGTCCTCCTACCTTTTTTTGCAAAAAGAGCCCTGGACCAAATTTAAATCAGACAACAAGTCATGCGGCTGATACCTAGTTTTGTACAAACCGCATACCGCTACCAAGCTTCAAATTGCTTTGCTTCTAGACAGTGGCAAATCTAGGATGAAAATAGAGGAGGGGCTCCTGTGTTAAAATTCTAACTCAAGATAAGCATACTAATAGTACATCTACCAATCTATTGCCAACCAAATTCCAAACTCATACATAAATAGAAAGGAAACAAAGTGAAGAATCAAAATATAACAAGTGTGGTACCTTGCTAATGGATAGAATGATATAAATATGTGAGGACGGATCATCTGCAATTTGTCAATTTTTGTTCCTCTACTGCATGCTATTCTAATTGATTTCTGCAATGATAAAATGATGAGCACTGAAAAATCAAAATTAGCATTTCATTTATATATCCAGTCTTGTCATTCCTTGCAGCTGCTTTAACTTATAGCATGTTAAAACTGACACTTAGTAATACTGTACTGACTGTGATTTCTTGATACTAAATCAAATGTTGCCAGTAAGTTGTTGGATGAGAAATGTTTCCTGAACGAAGTTTTGGTTGCTTATTTTAAGATTCTTACCCCCATTTTGATATGTTTCCAGTGCAAGATTGGAGTCAGAATAGACAAATGCATGCATTGCATATTCACGCACGCTGTTTTCTCCTAATTAAATGGTAAAATTAGGTCTATACACATGCATTACAGCATTAGTCAAGGAATAGATACCACAACATAAGAAAAAACAACAAGCAGGTATCAACACAATGAACTACTATTACAGTGCAGTTTACACCGGCCAATGCAGATCATCTTCGGCATTGGTTCCACTTATTGAGCAGGCAGGTCAAGGCCCTCGTGAACCTCTTGGACCTCGGCCTGCTCAGCCGCGGCCTCTTGCTGTCGCTCTGCTCGGCCGCCGTCTTCACGGCGGCCACTACCACCTCGTGCGCTATTGCTCCGCAACCGCCTAGCTCACCACCTCGTGCAGCTGCTTGAGCTCGCGCTGCCGCTGCTCCCGGAACAGCCTCATCAGCCTCTGCGCCTTGTCCTTAGCCCTGCCCGTGCCATTGGCAGTCAGGGACACCAGCGTCGGGATCACACCTTCTTGGAGTACCGTTTGGCTGCTGCCCTCGTCGCCACTACAGATGATCCACAGGCAGGACACGGCCTTCTCCTTCGCAGGCTCGCCATTGTCGACGATGAGAACGATAGCGCGTCCTCCCTCGCCCGCAGCTCCCTGGACGGCGCTCGCCTTCTCGGCTGCCCACCTGCCCCAGTGCCCTGCCCTCGACTGCGACTCCCACTCCGGATCTCCGGCGGCCAGAGGTAGGGCTGGAGCCCCAACAGTAGATGTGCCCCTGCTTCTAGATAAGTTTCAAAATTATCTCTGTGTTTTTCTTTTTGCGAGGCATTGTGAGGGTAACGAGATGCGTCCAAACCAAGGTGTCAAGCTGTCAGCAACCCAAGAGCAATAAAGAGCAATGTAGCTTTCCAGTGGGCCATACACAGGGTTGCCACTTGCCAGACTCGACTGAAGCAGGAAAAGAAGAAAACATGTGTGTGCGGCGTGCTTCATCGTATTGTCGAAGCAAATAGAAACTTCTACGCGGCTCTCCAAGCGAATTGAGAAAACGCGCGATCGACGCTCCACACAAGAGCAAATCGAGAAAACACGCGAAAAAGAACTAAAAATGATTTTGTGTTTTCCGCAAAAGGGCTTAAACGTAATGCTAGAAAAACGCAACAAGGACCTAAATGCAATGTATATTTTTCACAAAAAAAGGACCCAAAAGTTTTTTTTTCGAAAAGGACCTAATCGTAATTCTTTCTTTTGGTAAAAGGACCTGAGCGCAAGTCTTAAAAACGCATAAAGGACCTAGATGTAATATATATTCGTTTTTCGGAAAAAGACCTAATTGTAATTTTTTTTCGAGAAAAGGACCTATATGTAATTTTTTTTCTCGAGAAAGGACCCGGTTGTAATTTTTTTTGGCCGGCTCGCTCCACGGCTCAAATGAACCACAAGGCAGGAAACTTGCAGGCTTTAGTAAAGGAGTGATATATATATATGCCAACCAAGGCCGTCACGTCAGCGCCCTCGCAAAAAAGCCCTCTAAAAAATTTGAAATTACATTTAGATCTTTCGGTCAGTTTTTAACCGAAAGGACCCATCGTTCGGTGCTGGCCGTTTGCCGCGGGCGTTCATCGCTCTCCGTTTGTTCGAGCCGTTGCCGTCTGTTCCTTTAGCTCGGTTGCTCTACCGATGGTTGATAACGCATAGTCATTTTAGACTTTCATAAGAGGTTGTAGTGTATCTCTGTTTGCACCAAAATTTGGCAGATAGGGTCAGAATCTGCAGTCCAAGATCAACAAGATACGATCGGGATACAGGTTAAAGATATTTGGAAACGGAACAGGTTGTTAAGGAAAGCACCATCCAAATAGAGGCCGATACGGATTCTACTCCTAACGTGTTGTACCAGGATTCTATCGGCCAATGGGTATAAAAGAGGCCTAGAGGTGATCAGAAAAGCTGCCCATAGACAATCAACCAATTCGCATATACTTTTCATCTACTTTTCCGTCGACTAGGAGTAGTTTTTGTAATTTAGTCTTCTTGTAATTCGATCTTAATCAATAAAGTTGCGCATCGTCGATTGTTGATCTCCATTAATTACGCCCAGGTTCGATTTATTCTGATTTTGTTACACATCGCCTTCTTCAGAATCGATCTACCTTTATCCTCTGATTAGCCTTAATCTGCTAGTTAAATTCACCCTTTTTTATCTTGATTTAATCGGCTTTGAGTTGATTTAATCTAAGCCGATTGATCTTCACGATCGGCTAGTTAGATTTATCCTGTTACCTTGATCTTGATCGGCTTCAAGCTGATTGAGTTTAAGCCGATTGATCGTTACGATCGGCTTTAAGTGAATTTCATATTTTTACCTTGTCGATTACAGGTCAAATCGACTGGCATGCTCTGAACCAGGTGTTCATCTGATGTGCTGTCGTTAGAAACCCTACTTCAAGTTTTTGATGCCAACACACTCTTGGCACGCCCGGTGGGACCAGATGGCAGCATCAAGCAAATCAATTCCGCCGTCAGATCTCAACACTGAGGCAATAATTGTCCCCACGTTGGACTATTTAACTCCAGAGCAGCGTAAAGAAATCGAAGATCAGAAAGCTGCGTTTGAAGAGATGATGCTGGGTTGTTATAAAAAGACCCGGCATGGTGTAACCCAAAAGACCGCTCTGCCGATGCTGAATCCGCTCGGTGACGCTGAAATCTCAACTAGCCCGTAAGTCATTACATACCAAAGATAGGCGAATTATCGGCTATGATTGAGCAATCGAGACATCATGCATTGATTAATCAATCATCGGCTTTGGTCAGTACTCTCAAGCCGATCATTGCAAACAGTGTAAAAACTGTTGCTCAAGAGTTGGCTTCATCTGGAAGCCTTCTCGATCCACTACAGGCACTACCAACATATCCTGTGTATTCGATAGGACATAATTCTAGCCTAGCGGTTGCCGCAAAAACATCGGTGTCAATACCTTCCATATTGCCAACCCAACCGACGGTCATATTACCGCGAGATTCGCGCCCTAGCGGGGTCACACATTATCAAGCGTACACTGATGCTGCTAGACCAAACGTGTCGGCTACTTTGCCGCTGTCAGCTCCGTTTAATATTTTCCCACAATCAGTCTCATAGCCGATTGAACAAATTAGGCACGTCTAGTACCAAGAGCCGATTTCGCCCAGGAATCTGGTCCCTCATAAGGTGGTAACCTACGCAGAGCCCTTTGTCCCTGTACCAGAACCACCGGTTAGGAGGTGCGATGGGTATGATCAAAACCAACATAATCCGTCGGCTCAGTCTAACCGGCAGCCCGAGTTTGCACTCGGGGGGTAGAATACCAGCCATGATCATTGGCAGTGCCCCGATATCTTGTCGGCTAACAACATTAATTGGGTTGATCAGATTTCTGTCGTATTGATAGATCAATTCGGCTTACAGCCAAAGGGTAGAGTCATTGGCTATAGAAAGCCGTATCCGGATTATATAGATCGTATGCAATATCCACATAATTTTAAAGTGCCTCATTTTGCCAAATTTTCTGGGAATGATTCGGTCACGACCTTAGAGCACGTCGGATGCTTTATCGCTCAGTGTGACGAGACAGCTCAGTCCGACGGGCTGAAAATTAGATTATTCCCCTTGTCTTTATCGGGAGCTGCTTTCACTTGGTTTACTAGTTTACCTCCAAATTCGGTTCATTTTTAGAACGATTCGGAAAGCCGATTCCATGAGTACTTTTTCTCTGGCAGTCTGGAACTCAGGATTTCAGATCTAAGTTCTGTCCAACAGAAGTCCGGGGAATCGGTAAATGATTATGTTAAGAGATTCAGGGAAGTGAGAAATATGTGTTTTAGTGTTACCCTGCCTGATAATCAGTTGGCCGATTTAGCTTTCCAGGGGTTGATACCCCCATTAAGAGAAAAATTCGGTAAGCAGGAATTCACCAATTTGAGTCATCTCCTACAATGAGTATCAGCTCAAGAAAGCCGTTTCTCCAATGAAAAGGGCTTCAAAGATGAATTCAAGAATTACAAAGACAAGATACAATCGGCTATAGAGGATGACCAATTAAAATTTTCAGAAGGGACGATGATGCAGCTGGATGCTGATCCTTTTTCAATTAACATGGTCTATTGCTCTAGAAAGAAGGAAAAGCCGACACAAGATGCAGAGCCTAAGGATCAAATTCATATATCATCGGCTATAAAAATGACGCGTCAAGCCGATGTACAATCAAATTCTGATGGCAATAAGACACTCATGATTACTGTTGGCTTTATACAAATAAAAGCCGACCGTGAAAGGAAAATTTTTAAAACAATCACACCAAAGGGTTATCAAGCTGAGAGGGCATTGCCACTACGTAAGCCGATACAGAAGTCGAAGCCCACTTTTTCCCAACTACTAGCAAAATATGAAAGGAGGAATGAAAGGCCACGACAAAGTCCTCCACATCGGCCAGTTAATGAATATCGGCCAAGCGGTCCTGAAAAATCTCACCAGCGGTGCCCTTTTTGGCAATTTTTCTGGGAGAGGGGATTAGCTTTGCCATCACCAAACACATGTCCGATGCAGTATTACCCATGTTAAGGTGATAGGCAACGATAGTCGGCTAAAGATAGAATTTCTAAGCCGACCATAAGTCGGAAACAAGACCAAGATGAAGGGTCTAGCATTGCGGCTAGTATGAATCTGGTAGGAAAAATATGTAAGTCGATCGAATCAAAGCCGAGATGGTGTCCTCCAGGTTTAAGCCGATCACAAAGAAGAAGGCTTGAGCGGCTAAGGACCCAAGAGATGAGGGAAGCTGAACAAGAAAAACGAAGGGATAAAACTTTTAATGAGCTTCATTCGATTAAGATTGCGAGAAAAGAGTGGAGGAAGAAAAACCGGATTCGGCCGATGATTTTTGTTCGACGAGGCCGATCTAGTCTGGAAAATCATACCACCCGTCAGCTCGAGATAGCCGATTTGGTAAGGGATCAACGTAGGATCGTGTAGTGTGCATCGGTTTGTCCAAGGTACTGGTTAGATCTTGATTGGCTAAAACTCAAATATGAATATACGAGTTGGCCGATTACCGACCTGAAAGCCAAATTAACTTGATGCAGTTAAAAATTTGGCTATGATAAGAAAATATATGTTCAAATCGATGATGAAAATTTTTGGAAGATAACATGTTATCTCCCAAAAATGGGGGGCATATGTTTGCACCAAAATTTGGCGGATAGGGTCAGAATCGGTAGTCCAAAATCAACAAGATACGACCGGGATACAGGTTAAAGATATTTGGAAACAGAACAGGTTGTTAAGGAAAGCACCATCCAAATAGAGGTCGATACGGATTCTACTCCTAACGTGTTGTACCAGGATTCTATCGGCCAATGGGTATAAAAGAGGCCTAGAGGTGATCAGAAAAGCTGCCCATAGCCAATCAACCAATTCGCATCTACTTTTCATCTACTTTTCCGTCGACTAGGAGTAGTTTCTGTAATTTAGTCTTCTTGTAATTCGATCTTGATCAATAAAGTTGTGCATCGCCGATTGTTGATCTCCATCAATTACGCCCAGGTTTGATTTATTCTGATTTTGCTGCGCATTGCCTTCTTCAGAATCAATCTACCTTTATCCTCTGATTAGCCTTAATCGGCTAGTTAGATTCAACCTTTTTTATCTTGATTTAATCGGCTTTGAGCTGATTGAATCTAAGCTGATTGATCTTCACGATCGGCTAGTTAGATTTATCATGTTACCTTGATCTTGATCGGCTTCAAGCTGATTGAGTTTAAGCCGATTGATCGTTACGATCGGCTTTGAGTGAATTTCATATTTTTACCTTGTCGATTACAGGTCAAATCGACTGGCACGCTCTGAACCAGGTATTCGTCTGATGTGCTGTTGTTAGAAACCCTACTTCAAGTTTTTGACGCCAACAATCTCAATCAGTTGTTTCTCTTGCTTCATTTAAAGGAAATGATACTGTTATTTTTTTCCCTTATGGGATCTCTTGTGTTCATTTTTGATGATCACCAATTGATAATTAAAATATTGGTCCTTTCACTGGAGAAACGAGGCGGTTTGCGTGTGCGCAGACACAATTATAGAATACAGAGACCTTTATGTGTTTGCAACACCATATAGGATAACATGGGATTGCTATTTTGTGACTCGGGAACACACTTTGGAGATTAATTCATGCCAAGAAGAAGCAGAACTGGAATATGTGTGTTTTCTTTCAGAAAGTTTGTTTCCCCTCACCATTCAGCACCCCATCCAATTAAACTCAGCAATTCAATTTCCATGTTTGTGATCAGGTGAAGCAGCATGGTATATCTTTTTTTCTCATGCCATCTGGAAACTTGGAGCCTTATTATCTTTAATTGATGTCCTACGTTTGTTTTGAAACACTGGTCGGGGTCAAAATTCCAACTTTGCCTTTTTAGACAAGCATATGGGAGCTATACGTTTGAGAAACGCTCTCAATCTTGGGTTGCTAATATTAGAAAGGAGGATATACAATCTGGTGACTTTTTGGCTCTATCAAAAATTCGAGGACGATGGGGTTGGCTTCGAACATTTCATAAATGGGTGACTGGTGCATTTGTTGAGCATACTGCAGTTTGCTTGAAAGATGAGAAGTGTTAATCTCTGGGTTGCAGAATCAGGCTTTGAAAATGACAAGGTAATTGGTAGCTTGCTAGACCATAAGTACAACATTGGCTGTTTTCATTTCGTTTCCTCCGTGTAATATATGCTATCTATTGATAGCATTTTGTGCCTGATGTCATTTCCTTTCTTATCTTTTTGCCTTAATCATGTTCAGGACTCACATAGTTAGTCATGCTTATGATTCTTCTCGTTTTCTGTGTATAGTATACTATAGAGAGTAAATTGTAATGTAGGTGTTGTACTTCTCTGTAAACTCATCCTATTGGTTTAAATATTGTGTTGGGCCAACTTAGTGTTTGAAATTATGCTTTTGGTAGCCCAAATTTACTTGCTAGGTTAGCCTTATAGTGAATATACTGCATTGTTCTTGTTCCATGGATATTTTTTTACGTCCTTCTAGGCTTTGACCCCCTGCCTGATCGCAGTCTTTGGTATCTGATTGTACCATCCCAAAAATTACAAAAATAAGAAAAATAAAATTTTGATAATTTTAAAATGGAATTAAATAAAAATTTCAATTTAAATCAAGATTTTAAATTGAAATGTTATAATATCCTAAAACCTTGAATTCTAGTTTCAAGTAAGGTAAAGATAGAATATCAAAACTTTTCTCCAAATAAACAAACTATAAAAATGAGTTCAAAATATAATATTATTTTAAATTTCTACCTATTCTGAAATTTTTCCTGAATATTGGTTCTTAAAGAAAATCTTTTCTTGATTTCATCTTCTCTTCAATCCAAAACTTAATAAATAATAAAAAAATAAATTTTAAACATCTAATAATATTTATTTATGCTTTTTATGAATTTTCTGTATTTTATTGACTTTTCTGGATTTTCTTGATTTTGCTTTAAAAGAGAAATCCTTTAATATAATCCTAAGTAATATATAAAGAAAAGAGTAAAAATTTTATAAAAATAAGATTAAAAAATTTATTTAATCCTATAAAATCTTCATAAATCTAATTCTAAATTTAAAAAGTCATATCAAAGCATTTAAACATGAAATGAAAGCTAATTAATGATTGTTGACTAGCAATAGTAACATTGTCAGATTTAAATAAAAATAATCCAACATTATATTCATTTTATAATTTTATATTATATTATGGATAGATAAATACATCTAAATTAAAAATATCAAGAAATAATAAATGAATTTGATAATTATAAAAATTCAAAAATAGAAAAGCTGAAAATCTAAAAATAACAATGTCAGAATTTTCATAAATTATATATTAAATATATGAAGCTGAAAAGTTTACAGAAGACTTATATATCTATAAGGAACCTCTATAAAAAGTTTTAAAAAGTTTTGATAAGATATAAACTAACAGAAAATTTAAAAATAGAAAACTAAAATCTGTGCTCAGTGCCTTGTCAGAATTGTTATAAATTCTGTACAAAGTATTTTCATCTGAAATTTCTACAGTATGAATATAATTGTCTAACTGTCTCTGATAAAAATTATCAAAAATTTCCCATCAATAATTAATGATCATTTAAAGCTCAATATCATTGCCTGCATGCGGAAGGATAAGCGGCTTCATTTCAAATCAGTAAACCAGTGATTGAGGCCCCGCATGTCAGCCTCACTTCTTCCCTTCTCATCCCTCCTTCCTTGTAGCTTCCTCAGCCCAGTTCATCCCCTCTGCCCCAGCTCAATCGCAGCTCCTAGCCAACGATTTCTTGCCACGCCGTGTGAATGGAATTCAGCAATTGCGGCGCAATCATCGCCTCCGCCACGTCTCACCCTCCTCCGTGTTTCCCGCTGTGCCGCCATACCTCCTCCTATGCAGCACCGTGACTTATCTCGCCGAGCTCTCGACTCAGGCAAGCTCATCTACGTATCCTTGGCTATAAAAGGAGCCCTAAGCTCGTAGAAGCAGCGCATCACTTCCCCTCATCCCACTCTTTCTCTCCTCAGCAAAAGGACCCTAATTATTTTTCTTTGCCGCCATGATCGAGAGCTTCAAAACTCAGAGCCGAAATTGAATTAGCAAAACCAGTGAACCATTTCCAAATTCCTCTGGTGGAAAGCATCCCTGGGCATCGCTAACTCCAACGCAAGCTTCATTTTTGGCTCATCACATCCATAGCTTGCCGCCACCGCCGCCTTCATTCCCAGATCCGGCTGCACGGTGGCAGCCCAACTCAGTGCTTTTTCGATCGAATCAACCGGCAAAATGGAACTTGCGTAAGCCCCTGATGCTGATTTCACTACCCATTCAAGCTCTAATGCCTTAGTTTTTGCTCCCGACCAACACCCACCTTTTCTGCCTCTCCTCCCCAGTGGCCGCCCTGTTCCGGCCATCTTCGGTTACTGCTGAGGCCACTCACCTCTTCGCCATGACCTTGCTCAGCTCACCTCGCCGCTGGTCACCGGATTCCGGCCTCACCTCGCCGTAGGAGCCATGCCCTATGTAACATCCCAAAATTTGGCCTAATTATGTTTTTATTGCTTAAATATGCATTTATGATTTTCTGGAATTTATTTGGATTTTTCCGGATTTATCTGAATTAATTTTTAAATTAAGTTTATTACCCTTTTATTCAAATCTATTTAAATCTGTGCAAAGTTAAAATAAAGTTTTACCAAAAATATTTTATTTGAGTCCAAAATGTCTTAAAGTATTTTTGAGAATTTTCTTGGTTTTTTCCTGAATAATTATTTGCCTAAAACCAATTAAATAAATTTCTGCATTTGTTTTTAAAGAAAAATCTGGAAAAGTCGTTTAGCAGTAATGGGCCGGAGCCCATTACTTCCGCTCGGCCCAGTTCGGCGCGGCCCGTGGATTTCTTCTGGAAGATCTCGGCCGTTGCGATCAGTTGGCGTCCCGGATGAAGCCGCGTCGCGAGGAAATCTGCGCCGTTCATCCTGCCACATGTCGGTGCCTGGTGCATCGTCTCGGATGAGGACTCCGAGTCCAGCTCCGTGTCGGCCTTGGACACCGCGGTGGAAGCCGGCGGGGCACGGACTCCTAGGGCTATAAAAGGGGTGCGCCGTGTTCGTCAGGAGGCCGTGAGCAAAAGCCCTAAGCGCATAGCCCGAGAACCGCAGCTGTTCGTCGAGATTTTGGGTTGAACACCGAGCGCCGCCGCCGTCGTTTTCTTCGTTTTCGTGGCCGACCGGTGTTCATTCGCCGCCGTTGAGGGCAGATCTGGAATCCCCGCTGCGAGACGCTTCGGTTCCGGGTGTTTTTGTCGCAGTTTGGTCGCCAAAGCGCCGTTGGGCTCGCCTTCATCTCGTTCTCCGATGAACGCGCCGCCAAGCTCGTCGTCGGACCTCGCGATCGTTTGCAACTGTTGGATCCTGGATCGAGCACGTCAGATCTCGCCGCGTGGAGTACGTGTCGGTAAGCCACGTCATCGCTAGCGTGAGCCGTCGGATCAGTGATGGAAGGCCTAGATTGCGCCGTTGGTTGAGCCAACCCGATCGTGCCGCGTGTCAGGCGCAGAGCCCGAAGCGCTGTGAGCCGAGTCCACCGTGGGCTGGCGCGGGCCGTGGACCCAGTCGATGCGCCGGAGACGCGTGTCGCCATCTGATTGGTGGCGCCAGGGCTGACGCCAGCACGACGTCATGATGACGCAATAATCTGTTTTTGATTTAAAAATAAATCTGTTAGTTTCGAATTTCTGATTTTCTGTATTTTCAGTATTTATTTCAAACTTCAAAAGGCTATATCTTTTGCATCGTAACTCAGATTTGAGTGATTCCAATTTCTAAAAATTTGTAAAATTGAGATCTATTTAATGCTGAATTTTATTTGATTTTTGGAGTTAAATTGCTCTCTGTTTTGGCATTTATTTGCTTTTCTTCTTGATGCAGCGTGAGACGTTGAATTGTGCGACGCCGGAGGAAGATCCAAGAACTCAAGAGCAAGTTCCAGAACCAGATCAGGACCTATTCCAAGGCAAGTTGTGCTTTGATCATGTTGAACCCATGTTTATAAAATTGCTATGTCTGATTTACCCTATTGCATATATTTCAAATATACAATTGTGTTAAATTAGAATGGGTTTAGCTAATATACCAGATTGATCTACACCCTACCTTGTCATTGTATGCCATGATCCATTGTCACCCTAGATTGGTTAAATATAGTTGGTTAATAATTATAATCAACATTGGAGGATTAGTTCCGTATTAGTTGCTTAGCCATGCCACGTCATCACATGTGTCAGAATCATTGATAATTAATCTTGATTAATGGAATATGGAACAATATTATGAACTTGTGTGTCATGTGGGATCACATGATGAGATTGAGTTGTTGTGGCGAGTCATGTCATGCAACGATGTTGAATTGTTGATGGCACGTGGTGCTTGGTAATCAATGGGGTGATAATAACTTAGATTGGGGCAAGTGACAAGGGGCGAGTATGCCAAGGTGGGCCCGATGGGCAGAGGGTATGTGGATGTCTTGCCTTATCACACTAAGGACTTAACCTTGCAAGCCTTTGACCTGAGTCAATCATGCAACCACATGTCTCGTATGGGCCAGCCTAGCTGATTAATTTGCAATGTCTTAACTTTGGTACTATCTTGGTGGTGCGAGTTCTCGAGTTATGGTGTAATTCACATGGCGCAAGAGGGGTCTGGTTATGGTTTTCGGACCCACCGTTGTTGAAACCTTAGCGGGTAGTATCCGGTTAAGCGAGCATTGTAAAGGCTTTGTTATAATCACTCGCCTTGGTGGTGTTTGGTTGTATCACGTGGGTAAAGTGCATAACCTCCGCAGAGTGTGAAACTATTCGGATAGCCGTGCTCATGTATTGAGCAATGCTCGGAATTACTGATTAAGGGTTAGTTTAATTAATTGGACAACTTGGTTGGGATGGCGGAAGGCCATATGGAAGATGGAATTTGACTTAGGATTGGAAACTTGGTTTACTTGAGAAATCTGAATTTATTTACTATTGATATTTGTTTTACAGTCTTTACAATCTATTTACTGTATTCGTTCATAAATGCTGCTTATTGCAAAATAGCCATGATAGCCTATCCATTGGAATAAGCCTTGCATATAGATACATAGAATTGCATTCTGTGCACAACTTGTTGAGTGCTTAAGTACTCACCCTTGCCAAACAACAATAATCAACAGTTGAAGAATCTACACCTGTGTTGGAAGATGAAGTTCAGGAAGACACGAGTCATTAGGGTCCGAGCCTTGTCGGTTGCCTGTGGTGAACTGATGAGCTTTCTACGTTTTCTACTTTCCGCTGCTTAATTACTAGTTTATATTTCCAGTCATGTAAGTTGGTCATAAGATCATACATTTAGCTATATCAATAAATGAACTATTATTCTATTATCGTTGTGTATGATGTGATATGTACCAATGTTAAGCTGTGTGCACTAGCGTTGATCCTGGGACTAGTGCGGTAAACACAGTGGGTTCGAATCAGTGGATTCGGGTCCTTACAGAGGTGGTATCAGAGCATACTGACTGTAGGTCTTGGCCCTAGATAGTATGGAGGTGTCATGTGTCAGTCCAAAATTATTTTCTAAAAAGAAAATCTAAACTTGACTAATAAAACACTCTCGACTCATCTCATTCTCTACTTCTCGCCTTTGCTGAATTTACCCATTTTACTTGCCGTTTCGGGAGGAGAACTTATTCAAAGTTCTTGTGGAGCAGATGTCGATCGTTCCAACCTTTGAGGAGTCAGCGGGCGGCTACGCCATGGAGCTGTGGAGAGTTCTTCAGACGCTTGGAGGCTTCTATCGTCCGCTTTACCGAGGAGGCAGCTGGTCAGTTAATGGTGTACACCGAGGATTTATTTGCAAGTCGATTATCTACGCCGGAGAACGAGGAAGCTAGCGAGACCAATCAACATCTCCGCCGAAGATTCTCGTGACGAGGTTGCAATTCAGAGGTCGCCGACTTGCTCTTCGCCGTGTCTGCCGCGACTACGCCGACGAGCTTCACGACTCAGTGTTCCGCCTTCACCCAGATGTGCAAGCATGCCGACGCCGACGGATCGTGGAGGACGAGTGTGCCACAGCCACACACCTTGCGGAATTCGCCTTTGCCCAGGAGGATCACATGAGAGAGACTACTCAGGAGCTGGAGACTGTGTACGAGGCACTCAGAGTAGCAGAGCAGGAGCTTGAGGTGACCCATGCTTCAGCCATCGGAATGATCACTGAGCTGGGAGAGGCCCTAGAGGCGGTCGAGGATGAGTTGGAGCGCGTGACTCGAGGAGTTCAGGAGCCAGTTGGAGAGTCCGAGGAGGATCCCGAGGAGCGAGAGTGGGAGCCAGAGGGGAGTGCGGACCCCGTTGTGGCAGAAGACCCAGTAGTAGGTCATCAGGATAGGTTCGCTCCCATGCCAGCTCACCCACCGGTGTATGCGCCGGGTCAGCCTCAGCCAGGGTGGCTGGATGAGTGAGTGTCAGCCTTGGAGCTGTGTTGAGACTCGAGTGTGAGTCGCGTCTTTAAGTTAGTCTTTACCTTTTTAGTTGACGTTAAGGTTTCGTGTTTAGTTTGCTTCTTTGTAATGCTGAGTGTACAGTATGTGTTGCAAAGCTTGTAGGCTTAAATAAGCGGCCATACCAAGAATAATAAAGAATTATTTCAGTTGGGTATAACCTATCTCCCCGCTTTAGAAAGTCTTACTTCTTATCTATACTACATCTACCTTTCCTAACCCAAGAGGCAATCATCGATGGTGAATACTGAGGAACAACGGTGCTTCAGAAGTGGATCGCGCGAACGACAACCCCAATGACGGAGGCACCCTCAACCACCGCCGAAGAGACATGCAGAATCTGGGAGCGTTTCTTGCCACGCAGACTCAACTAATGCAGACCATGATGCAGCAAATGCAGCAGATGACTAACGCAGCAGCCAACAACAACAACCCTGTAGCACAGAACAACCATGGTGGACCTCGACCTCACTCAAAGCTATCAGATTTTATGAGGACTTGGCCACCAACTTTTTAGGGAATGTGAACCCTTTGGAAGCCGATGACTGGCTTAGGACAATTGAGAAGAAGCTGCACATCACTCAGTGTGAGGGCAATGAGAAGGTGCTCTACGCCTCTCATCAACTTGAAGGAACCGCCGCAGAATGGTGGGAGAATTACTGTGCCGCTCATGGAGCCCCACAAGAGATCACCTGTAACATCCCAAAATTGGTCTTAATTAAGATTTATTGCTTAAATGTGCATTTATGATTTTCTGGAATTTATTTGGTTTTTTCTGGATTTATTGGAATTAATTTTAATTAAAGTTTATTGCCCTTTTATTCAAACCTATTTAAATCTGTGCAAATTTAAAATAAAGTTTTTCCAAAAATATTTTATCTGAGTCCAGAATGTCTCAAAGTATTTTTGAGACTTTTCTTGGATTTTTCCTAATATTTTTGTCGCTTAAAATAAATAAAACGAATTTCTGTAATTATTTTAAATAAGAAATCTTTTAAAAACCAGCGTGAATAGTATTGGGCCGTGGCCACCTATGCGCAGGCCGGCCCATGCTCGCAGCCCGTTAGGCCCAGGTTCTAGAAGAGTGCTCGTGATCGTCGATCTGTGGAATCGGACGGCCGAGGAGCAGCGCCGGGTGGAAACCCTAGCGAGCGGGCGCCGTCGGATGCGGCCACGTGGATGGTCGCGATGGGGTGACAGGCGCCGCCGTGTCCGATTCGAACCCGACGGCGATTCCCGACGCGGCTTCGGCGTTCGTGCCCAGCGCAGACTCCTAGGTCCTTAAAAGACGGCCCCGACCCCGTTTCGAGGATCACCTGCCCTCGCCGCCCCTTTTCCCCAACTTTCGGCCGCTAGAACGCTGCGTGGAACCAGCGCAAGCTCGCCGGACTTCGTGGACGATCGTCGCCGTTTCAGCCGTCAAAATCGTCGCCGTCGTTGTGCTTCCGCCGGAACCGAGGTAGTGCCAGGTTCGCCGAAGCCTCCTCTTTCAGATCCGACGAAGTTCCGGTGGTTTCCGTCAAGTTTCGCCGCGTAAGGGTTGTCTTCTCCAAGTCCGGCAATGGCGCCGCCGTGTGAAGCACGCCGACGCTATCCGCGTTCGTAGACCGTGAGATCTGAATCCAACGCTTGACGCGCTGCCACGTTGCGCGTGATCACTGACCCTCCGATCGGATCTCTGTGGATGAGATTGAGCGGTGCATGTGACCAATCAGGGGGTGCCGCGTGTCGGGTTCAGCAGCCAAGGCGCCCTAGACCGAGTTCACGGTGGACTGGCTCCGAGCCGTGGACTCAGTCTGTGGACCCGGACGCGTGTCACGCTCCGATTGGCTCAGTCCAACGCTGACGTCACGCCGACGTTATGCTTGCGTCATAAATGAATTTTCCATTGGAAAAATAATCCGATTGGAAATTTTGTGATGATGACGTCATCATGATGTCACGCTGACATCATAAATCGCTTTTTCGATTTAAAAATAAATCTGTTAATTTCGAATTTCTGATTTTTGCAATTTCAGTATTTAATTCAAACTTCAAAAGGCTATATCTTTTGCATCGTAACTCGGATTTGAGTGATTCAAATTTCTAAAAATTTGTAAAATTGATATCTATTTAATGGTGAATTTTATTTGATTTTTGGAGTTCAATTTCTCTCTATTTTGGCATTTATTTACTTTTCTTCTTCGGTACGCGTAGACGTTGAATTGTGCGACGCTTCGGAGGAAGATCCAGCAACTCAAGAGCAAGTTCCAGAACCAGATCAGGACCTATTCCAAGGCAAGTTGTGCTTTGATCATGTTGAACCCATGTTTATAAAATTGCTATGTCTGATTTACCCTATTGCATATATTTCAAATATACAATTGTGTTAAATTAGAATGGGTTTAGCTAATATACCAGATTGATCTACACCCTACCTTGTCATTGTATGCCATGATCCATTGTCACCCTAGATTGGTTAAATATAGTTGGTTAATAATTATAATCAACATTGGAGGATTAGTTCGTATTAGTTGCTTAGCCATGCCACGTCATCACATGTGTCAGAATCATTGATAATTAATCTTGATTAATGGAATATGGAACAATATTATGAACTTGTGTGTCATGTGGGATCACATGATGAGATTGAGTTGTTGTGGCGAGTCATGTCATGCAACGATGTTGAATTGTTGATGGCACGTGGTGCTTGGTAATCAACGGGGTGATAATAACTTAGATTGGGGCAAGTGACAAGGGGCGAGTATGCCAAGGTGGGCCCGATGGGCAGAGGGTATGTGGATGTCTTGCCTTATCACACTAAGGACTTAACCTTGCAAGCCTTTGACCTGAGTCAATCATGCAACCACATGTCTGGTATGGGCCAGCCTAGCTGATTAATTTGCAATGTCTTAACTTTGGTACTATCTTGGTCGGTGCGAGTTCCCGAGTTATGGTGTAATTCACATGGCGCAAGAGGGGGGTCCTGGTTATGGTTTTCAGACCCACCAGTGTTGAAACCTTAGCGGGTAGTATCCGGTTAAGCCAGAGCATTGTAAAGGCTTTGTTATAATCACTCGCCTTGGTGGTGTTTGGTTGTATCACGTGGGTAAAGTGCATAACCTCTGCAGAGTGTGAAACTATTCGGATAGCCATGCTCGCGGTATTGAGCAATGCTCGGAATTACAGGTTAAGGGTTAGTTTAATTAATTGGACAACTTGGTTGGGATGGCGGAAGGCCATATGGAAGATGGAATTTGACTTAGGATTGGAAACTTGGTTTACTTGAGAAATATGAATTTATTTACTATTGATATTTGTTTTATCTTTACAATCTATTTATCAGATTCGTCCATAAATGCCGCTTATTGCAAAATAGCCATGATAGCCTATCCATTGGAATAAGCCTTGCATATAGATACATAGAATTGCATTCATGCACAACTTGTTGAGTGCTTAAGTACTCACCCTTGCCAAACAACAATAATCAACAGTTGAAGAATCTACACTGTGTTGGAAGATGAAGTTCGTGAAGACACGAGTCATTAGGGTCCGAGCCTTGTCGGTTGCCTGTGGTGAACCGATGAGCTATCTACGTTTTCTACTTTCACGCTTAATTACTAGTTTATATTTCGGTCTTGCCCTGCGTGGCTTAATAATGTAAGTTGGTCATAAGATCATACATTTAGCTATATCAATAAATGAACTATTATTCTATTATCGTTGTGTATGATGTGATATGTACCAATGTTAAGCTGTGTGCACTAGCGTTGATCTTGGGACTAGTGCGGTAAACACAGTGGGTTCGAATCAGTGGATTCGGGTCCTTACACCCTAGCACTTCCTCAGTTTTTCTCCCACTACCTCTTGGGTCCCGGTTGTCAGTGACTCAGGTAAAATCAGTTCAATCACTGAAGGCGCCTTCCCAATTACAAAGCGTATTTCTCGTTTACAGTTTAAATTGTTAACCGACCCTTATTCATTAACTAATATCTTTTGCATCTTTAATCCAAATAATATGAAACAAAATTATAAATTCATATAATTTCAAGTTCTTTCAGAATATGTAAAAATATTTTGTATAACAGCAATGGGTGAGTTTTGAATTCAAATTGAAGAAAAGGCCTAAAGATATGATGCATATAAAAATTTCACAAATAACCTTAGAATGAAATGAAACTAATTTTACTGATATACTTATACTTCCAGAGACCCAAATATATAAAAATATTTGAAATTCAACTTTGTTTGAATCATTCTCTAATAAAGGTTAATTGCAATACTATAAATATTCAAAAAGAGATAATTTGTGTAAAAGAAATTTCAAATGAGTAAAAGTGGTGTTTATATATATTAGTATATCAGTGGGATTCTAGAATATGGTAGAATGATAACTAATGAATTTAACTTGAAATGTTTCATGAATAAAATAAGCTCCCATAGTAAAGAATGTATGTATATGCACATGCATATAATAAGTAACTAGCAGTAGTATACATATATCTATATATGTGCATATAGTTCAGAATGGAGCATGTAACTGATTCATTAATTTTGATTTTTTTTTGAATAAATCAATAAAATGTTACATATGTGCAAATGTAATCTGAATAAAGAATATATGCTTTATGCATATAAAAGAATATATATATATTTGAGAAGTTAAAATGTATGTATAACCTCATAAACTAAGTATCCGACTAGACAAGGATAATCTCAGTATAATCTTAAAGATAAGATCATGATAACCGGCATAAAGAACTAATTTAAATTAAGTTTATAAAGGACTTTATTCTTTGTATGCTTATAAATTATCGCGACTAAATTCAAAGTAATGTAAAACTGGTTTTAAAACACTCTTAGAGATATTCCCTGCTAATACCAGAAAAATGAGTACATAATCATGTGTAGTCACAAACTTAAATCGAAATCCAACTCATTATAACATTAATTTCATGAGCATTTATGCTACTTCATCAGCAAATAAAATAACTCGTCTAGACACTAAAATTTATAAAATCAGCTTAGAAATGCTATCCAAAGTAAATACTATAATATTCTGAAGAAAGAATCTCATTTCATCATGCTTTGCATATAAATATTGATAACAAAATAACCTTAAGTATTATGTTTTCAGAAACGCTTAAGCCTTTTTGGCAGTTAGTAAAACATCTCGTCTAAATGAAAATTTAATGAAGAACAACTCAGAAATGATCTTTGAGATATGGACTACCATAATCTGGAAAAATATTCTTATTCGAACTTGCTTTTCATCTAAATCCTGCTAGTGCAATAACCTTAAGTGTTAAGGTCACCAAGAACACATTATATGAGTAATTTAGTTTATGAAACCTTTAACTAATGTTTACTTTCATTAATCCAAATAATTTTAGCATCTAGAATTCGTAAAATAAGAATAAATAATCTATAAAAGAATATGCATCTGTTTCTTATAGCAAGTTTTATTTGATTTTCTATGTCTTCTTTTTGCCCTCATTAAAGTTAGTTATTTGCTATATTTCCGTTGAACGACGTAAACAGCGGTTAAGCAAGGCAAGCACCTCTTTGATCATATTGATCCCAGTATTTAATTTTTCTTTTATTTATCAAACTGTTTCATGCATGCGTTTATTTTCTGTAAATTCGCTATTTTATGGTACGGGTAGATATACCTGTTGTCTTGTGAAACTTTCTTGACAAGTATTGACATGTGAACCTTGATAACCCTAGAATAAGGTTAGACAATACATAATGTCAATATGGGTATATACGATTTAATAATCATGTTTAGCCATGCTTTAGATTTGGGATGAACAAATTAGATAAACTGATCATTGGAATTGTTGAGACATGATGATGGTTAATGGGATCAATGGTAATTTCTTAAAAATCCAAAAATAAAACTATGGTTTTGATGCGGGTGATTATTAGCAATAGCCGGTTGTGCAGATAGAAATGCACGTAGTGTAGGGTGAAGTATCGCTCGTATCGAATTAAGGACCGAACGTTGTGTTGTATGATCCAAGAAAATCCGTACAACCACAAGTGCTGGGATAGGGCAGCCTTAAACCAATTAAGTTATCTAGTTTAATTTTGCACATTGGTAGGCCGAAGCGGTGTGTACGCCATGCTATGGGCGAGAAGTGGGACAATTTGGTGTACCACCATTTGTCGTATTAATACATATATCTTCTGCTGTCGCTATGGGGATAAGTGGGACAATGGTGTGTCACCCTTTTGTCGTACTAGGTACACACATCTTTGGCTGCATAGTATGAGTTTTACATCACCGTGCTGGTACAAAGTTAATCTAGGTAATGTAAAGGTTTTCGTCATGAACATTCTGGCCACACGCCAATGGTGCATGCGGCAAAAAGAAAAGGTCATGACTTGTGGGTAAAGCTGTACACCTCTGCAGAGTGTAGATCTAATCGATTAGACATCCCCTCAATCATGAGAAACTTGGTGAACTGGCACTAGTTAAATATTTTGCTATTTTCAAAAGGGCTTGGTTTCATTTGTTTTGCCACGTGTTGGCAAGGAATGATGATGACAGGATTGGATTATTGGATGAATGGTTTTGTGTTGGCAAAGGAATGGTTATGGTAGGATTGGATTATTGGATCATTGAATTATTCAATGCTCGCGAAGGGCTGTGAGTATTACTTATGCTTTACTTATTTCTTATCAGTCAAATTTGCTCTTACAAATTCCGTTTGCAAATAACAACTTGATTTACAAATTCAATATCGCTTTATGCAAATTAACTGTAGTAGCCTCCTTTGATATAGCCTGCATTATTGCATTTGCAAATACCACTTAAGTCTTGAGGAGTACAAAAGTTCTCAACCTTGCTTAATCTATTATTTTAGGTTGATAAGAAAGCGAAGCTCCGAAGATTTATTTTCGTTGCAGGATGCGGGAATTTCAACGAAGCGATCTTTCTAGGGATTTATGCCTTGTCAGTTGCTTGAGGGTTGGATGGGCACACTACAAGACCTTGCTTCCTCTGTGCTGTATATATATACTCTGAGTTGTAAGAATATATTGTACAAATAGCTTTCGCTTTAATAAAATGATGTATGGTTGTGATTCTAATTGTTGAAAATATGCATACTAGCCACTGATCATGGGACTAGTACTGTATGCACATTAGATTTCCATTTTTGCATTTATGTGAAAATAGGGGTCATTACACTGATGCAAGGCAATGTTCAAGCTGGCAGAAATTATCCTTTCCAAAAAACCTGCATATAGGTGTTCCATGTATTTTTGGTATTTTACTCATATGCAAACATTTGCGGTTCTGATTTGTCTTGATTATACTCAATTTCAATTACATGGAGAAGAAATTATTGCTATAGTTCCTTGGAATCAATGGTGGACAATGGTACTCTAAGGATGAATAAGACCATCAGATAGCCCTTCTGCCATTACACCCAGATATACATGCTAGATTCAATGAAAGTGCTGCATGGGACTATGCCCAGAGCATGTTTGGAAAACCATATGGCTATCATAATATGATATTTAGCTGGATCGATACAATAGGAGACAATTATCCACCTCCTCTTAATGCTAATCTGGTAATTCTCTCTGGCCTTTGTAAAGCTTAGATTACATTTCTGTTTGTACCTCAACTATATTTCATATTTTGTCTCAGTATTATCAATGTTTATACGCATTTTTGGTGATGTTTTTGGGTGCCTATGTGAGCGCACTGCGCACATCACATATGGATTTTGTGCTAATGCAAACCAAACTATTACTTATGCACTATGTGGGGAACTGGCGAACCATCTTATTAACTTACCTACTTGATGCACCCAAATGGATTCAAATCTCTAAATCTAAATAAAAATAACATGTCCTTTCATGTTTTCGATTTATGCTCTTAGGTCAAATTAGAAAAGCTAGATGATACTATCTGATTAAAATGTTAGGAAGCAGACTTGGAAACCTGTATCAAGGTAGAGAGAGCACATGTTCTCTTGATGTTTGAAAAATGATGCTAAATTAGTAATGTTCTGAACAAGTTAGATGGGGTATATGTTAATATTCCGGAAATTTAGGGGGACTCTAGGCGCTGAACCAGAATTCGTCCGACGCAGCGTAGCGCACGAACCCAACCTAGTAGTGATGATAGGTCCACGGGATTCTGCAATATATGTTAGCGACGGCTCAGTAACCACTTCTCTTTCCTTTGTTTAGTGAAAGGTGAGTAACCATCTTAGGAGAAAGACATGTAGGTAGCTCAATTGCTGGACGAGGGAGTCTAAGAATGCATATGTTTTATGTGCATAGGAATTGATGGCATTATTAGCACGTATCATTACTACATAAAGGTTTATATTAAACGTCTCGTCACAGATGGTTTTGAAAAAAAAGTCTATATTAAAGCTAATCATAGATGGCTTTGCTAGCATGACCGTCAAAGTTATAAGATATACTAAGAACCATCTGTGACAAGCTCATATAATAGACGGTTTGTACCATGAACTGTCTATGATATAATTATATATCACAGATGGTTTTTACAGAAAACAGTCTGTGATATTGCACAGACGATTTGTGGGACAAATATCACAAAAGGATTTTTCAGCAAACTGTCTGTGATAACACTTATTATATATATCGTTCTAGGGTTTTTCCTCGCCACACTCCTCACTCAAATGAAATCTTTCACTACCCTCCGCCTCCTTCCTGAGCTTGTCGCCGCCGCTTGTCCTCGACACCACCTTCCCCGAGACCACGTGCCTCCTCCATAAGCCCGTTGCCACCGCCTCCCCCGAGCCCTAATGTCTCCTTGTCTTGATCTATCAAATAATGTTGTTTCTCAATATTTGATTGTTGATCTTTGTGCTATCATATATTTTCAATGTATTATCACCTAAAAATATCCTTTGTTTATAGATATGCATATGTCTGAGGTAAACTTCATAAGTCATAAATATTTCATTAGTGTGATAAATTATCCTTAATATTTGCTCATCTTGATTCCAATTACTAAATAGTGTCTTGCTTGTTTGAACCAAAATGTTGTCTAGAAATATTCTACTTCATAAGTGATGTATAAAATCCTAGAGTGAGAACTTAAGGGCATGTACGTAATCAACTGATTTTTTTCTTTCATCTGATGCTTGTTATACGCACAGATTGTCGACAAAAAAGCTGTTAACTGAAAACAACGAGCATGCCACAATGGAGAACCTGCCACTTAACACAATAGTCATTACCCTGAGGATGTTTTATTATCGTAGTCATTACCTTCTATAGCATATACTTTTTTTGTTCAAAACAGGGAACGAACCTCCAACTTTCTTTTTTTTACATAGTAATTTATTATAACCAGTTCAACACATCACCAATTGCTAACAAAAATAAAAGGTAGTGGCCAACTTGGCCTAAACCAATAATTGCAAAAAAAAATGTAGTGTTATTGAAAGATAACAAAAACGAGAGTGTAGTCCTAAGTTTTCAGTTCTTGCATCTACATGTTTAAAATAAACTTTGTAGTAAAATTCAATTATTCTAGGATGTCAACCCAGTGAGTTTTTTTGTTGGATATATTGGTTTGCCATCATATCTATTTAAGGCAGCTGTTGAAGACTATTTCTGTTTGTTCACAGCATGGTCAAGAAACTACATCAATGTGAACAGGTTTTTTATCCATAGGTGGTAGCTTAACTTTTGTAAAACTCAATATCTTCAACCATTCCAATCTCTAATTTCTGAATATCAAAATTTGCATAACAAGACTTAAAGAGATGGATAAACTACTCTATGTGAGAACAAACATCGATGGATTCCAAGGTAAAATCCAATTCCATCCACAGTTCGTCCTGAAAGTTGCCATACTCTGATTTATCTTCCACTTCATCCTCATCCCTGAATGAGAATACTATAGGCAGCCTATTTTCACTTCATACTCATCCCCGAATGAGAATACTTCGTATATGGTATTCTCATTCGGGGATGAGGATAAAGTGAAAGATAAATTAGAGCATGGCAACGTTCAGGACAAACTGTGAATAGAATTAGATTTTGCCTTGGAATCCATCAACATTTGTTCTCACAAATGCGAGGAGGTACTTAACTTTCTGCTATGCCTGTAAATCATTCCACCGATATGATACACTTTTCTTTAGAACATTGTAGTAGGTTGTCAAAACAAGTTGAACCTAATGCTTGTCTTTCTTATGATAAACTTTCATAAAGTAGAGTAGTCTATCCACCTCTTTAAGCCTTATTATGCAAATTTTGATAATAGGCTATCACAGACAGTTCTTGATACAAACCGTATGTGAAAGCCTATTAACCTAGAACCGTCTATGATAATAGACTATCATAGATGGTTATATCAATAACCGTCTGTGATAGATGTTTCACAGACAATTCAGAAATCGTCTGCGACGCGTCGTGTTATTACATACACATGCTTACAGACGGTTCAGGATACCATTTGTGAACAGTCATTTTTAAACCATCTGTGATGGCCTTTTCTATAGTAGTGTATATATGCTTTTTTTGAAACGGCGTGCCGTGGTATATGTTGAAAACTGCTTGCCCAAACAACCGTCATCTGCTTGATGACGATGCCAAGTGCCAACAACAAAATGCCAAAATCCCAATGGATGGTGTTTGGATGAGATTATTGAGGCATTGGAAGAGCCATTCGCTGGATCCAAGTTGTGAAATGTCAGATTTTTGAAAGAAAAGGGAAAGGCAAAAAAAAAACCAACAACAAGAAGAAGGAAATTGCCAACTTAGAACGAGGCAGACCAGCTAGTGTAAGGAAGCCTCACCCTGAATGCTTCTTCCATGTTATCTGGGTGGGTGCTGACCGACCTATAGAACAATACATTAACATACTGTTGGAAATATTAGGAATTTTCTCAATATTTTAATCCACAGAATTACGTAAATCATGATTAAACAAAGATGCATTTTTTTTGTTCAAAGCCAAAGGTACTAGATAACAAATTATCTATCTCATACGCAAAGACTAATGAACAAGAAATCAGCATGAATAAAACACGGTATAAGTTAATATACCCTTGAGCCGGTGCCACCGTTGGCACAAAGCGCAGTGTAACATTCTCGTTCGCCATGACGGTCAAGTAGACGATCACGAGTTGTCGCGATGAAGCGTTAGTGCGATGAAGAGGTTGATGCGGTGCGCGACGCGTTGCGTCGCGATGCGCTTCAGAACACCTTTCGGCGATCGCGTGGTCGCTCCCCAAAACCTTATCGGCCTTCTATCTCGAGCAAGATCTCAAGAAGGGCGAGGTTCCGAGGCTGCTCCTCTCGCTACTTGTGCGCGCAAAAACAGAGGCGGGAATGCAAAGGACATTAGAACAAAGGATGAATGGAGTCTGCGTGGGAGAGTTCTGCGGTGAAGAAAAGCACACCGTGGCTCTCCTTATATAGCCTCGCGACATGCAGCGGGCGAGAGCCGGCCATTACCGACCATCAACTCGGTGTAGCCGTTACGAATCGAGCGACCATTATGCGACCATCAACCACGTCCGTTACGGTGGCGGCGGCGATTCATGGTCACATTAATCACTGCGATTCTTGGCATATTGACTATCGAAGCGGCAAAACAAACCGCCCCGCCAAAGACATCACGTCCGGATCGGCTCGCTGCGCGCGTGACGCACGCCACGTCACGTCCACGTCCGACTCGACTCGACTCGACTCGACTCTTTCGCTTTCCTTTTCGCCACGCCTCGCCTCGGCTCGGCTCGGCTCGGCAGCAGCAGCGTGTGCACAGCCTTTACCCTTTTCCACCTTGCTAATTGAGAGACACACAACTCAACTATTTAAGTTGGTCAAACCTTCTCTCAATTACCCATATGGTACTAAACCAATTTCATGACTCCTAGTATTCTAATGGGACTTTTGGAATTTCTATTAAATTAATTATGGGCCATCCCATAATAATCTAACAATCCCCACCAAATTTCAAAGACACATTTGAAATACTCTCGATTCAATGTAGTTTGATATACCGGTTTTTCGATGGAGACTATTAGGTTGAACTTCCATCTAGAACAAAAGTTACACTCATCCACAATCAACAATGGACTATGCCTTGAATTGTGATTTTGTGCGAACAAGTTTCACCAAAGTCCTTTATCGATACTAGGTCGCTAAATGCATCCCCTCGGTTTGGAGCTTATAAGTCATACTCCTTAGCCTTTCATGAGCCTCTAGAGATCACCCAATCTCATAGGCGTGACTAGCAATCGAACTCGTATAGGTGTATTCCTCATAAGATGTTCAGTAGGACAACATCTCTGCTTATCAAAGCCACTCGGAATACATTAAGGTATAACCAACTGCCATACGAGAATAGGAGAGTTATTACATCTCAAACGGAGTGGGCTAAGTACAGATGTACTCTCCTCTCACCAGATCACTAGCTTGTCTCAACATCCTAATTCACGGATCTCCGATCAAATAGGATGAGTTACCACTAAGACATGACTTTATGTGGGTCTCAAGCCCATCTCCTCGATGCTTCATCTATCACATTCCGTGATAGTCCCTTTGTAAAAGGATCGCCAAGTTTTTAGCCGTCGGACATAGTCCAATGCTATAACTCCGAGTTTCTCATTTTCTGACAGACTTCAACCGCCTCTTAACGTGCCTTGATGACTTCATGTTATCCTTAGAATCATTCACCTTGACAATCACCGTCGATTGTCACAGTTCAAAAGAATAGCGAGCACCGGTTTCTCAACTACCAGTAAGTCCTTCATAAGTTCACGCACGATCGACTTCCACAGAGGCGGTATCTAATCTTGTGAGTTCGCTTCCATTGTAGACCTCGTTAAGATGGTGCGCTTGCAAGACTTCAAGAAACAGCTCCACCACCCAATGTGAACACATATCCACTTGTGGCTTTTATTTCATCAAGATCGGATATCCGGTTTGAATCACTATAACCCTCAATTACCCTAGGGTACCGGTAGTGAATTCCATAACTTGATGTCCCTTTTAGATAGCGCATTACTCTCTCAAGAGCATGCCAATGATTATCTCCGGGTTTGAGACAAACCGGCTTAGTTTGCTCACACAAAGAAGCGAGATATCGTGCCTTGTTGCACTAGCTAAATACATCAATGAACCAATGATTTGGGAATATCTCAATTGATCCTTTGCTATTCGTTGGTTCTTTCGTAATAGCACACTTGGATCATACGGCGTTGGAGCGGGTTTGCAATCGCTATAGCCAAAGCGACTCAACACCTTTTCCACATAATGGGACTGTTCAAGAGTAATCCCACCGTCACCTTCTCTTAACAATTTAATGTTTAAGATGACATCCGCTACTCCCAAATCTTTCATTTCAAAGTTTTGGACAAGAAGTCCTTGACTTCCTTAATCACATTAAGGTTCGTCCCAAAGATCAGTATGTCATCAACATACGGACACATAATCACTCCTTCACCCCACCATAGCGGTAATACACACATTTGTCGACTTCATTCACAACAAAGCCAAGAGATGTTAAAGTTCTGTCGAACTTCTCGTACCATCGCTAGGTGCTTGCTTAAGGCCATACAAAGACTTCAACAACCTACACACTTTTCCTTCATGACCCTTTACTACAAATCCATCAGGCTGATCCATATAGATTTCCTCTTCCAACTCTCCATTAAGGAAAGCCGTCTTTACATCCATCTGATGAATGATCGACCGTAGGAGGCGACCAAAGACAGAGTACTCTAATAGTGGTCAATCCGCAACAGTGAGTAAGTATCAAAGAAGTCCTCGCCTTCTTTACGGTATAACCCTTGGCCACAAGCCTTGCCTTGTACTTTTCAATCGTACCATCAGGCCTTAGCTTTTTCTTGAACACCCACTTACATCCTACAGGTTTACACCCATATGGACGTTCAACAACTTCCCAAGTTCCATTGCTCAAGATGGAATTCATCTCACTCTGGACCGCTTCCTTCCAATAGTCAGCGTCCTGCGATGAATAAGCCTCCTCAATGGTTCTTGGAGTATCATCCACTAGATATACAATGAAGTCATCACCAAAAGACTTTGTAGTCCTTAGTCTCTTACTCTTACGAGTTACTTCATTGCCCTCATCTATTGGATTTTCCTCAAAAATGGGCTCAATTTGTATAGGAGTGGAAGGTTTAGGAGAGAAGATAGATTCTTGGCCAGATGAGCTAAGTGTCTCTTTCATAGGAAATAAGTCCTCAAAGAATGTGGCATCATTGGACTCAAAAATTGTACCTTCATTCATATCAGTACTCAGATTTCACTATTAAGAATCTATATCCTACGTTGTGAAAAGCATAACCAATGAAGACACAATCAACGGTTTTGGTCCAAGTTTACGCTTCTTTGGGATAGGCACATTCACTTTAGCCAAACACCCCAAGTACGTAAATAAGAGAAATTTAATCTTTTCCTCTCCCATTCCTCGAATGGTGTGATTTCTTTATTCTTTGTAGGAACCTGTTTAGGACATGACAAGCGATCAATATAGCCTCACCCCACCATTCCTTGGAAAGTCCCACTGTTTCTAACATGGCGTTAACCATCTCGATTAGAGTACGGTTCTTTCTTTCGGCAACCCCATTTGATTGGGGCGAATAGGGAGGCGTCCTCTCATGGATTATTCCATGTTCCTCACAGAATAAATTAAACTCATTAGAAAAGTATTCTCCACCACGATCTGACCTAACCCGTTTGATTTTTCTCTCAAGTTGGTTCTCACTTGACTTTATAGATCTTAAAATAGTGAAAAGCCTCATCTTTTGACTTTAATAAATACACATAGCAATATCTAGTAGAATCATCAATCAAAGTCATGAAATACCTCTTACCACCCTTTGTCAACTCCCGTTCATCTCGCATAAATCGGTATGAACTAGTTCTAACGGTGCCAAATTTCTCGCCTCATTGCCTTGTGAGGCTTGCGAGGTTGCTTAGATTGCACACACACTTGACACTTAGAACCTTTGACTTGGGTAAATTTTGGGATTAAATTCATCTTGGCTAACCGCATCATGCAACCAAGATTAATATGACAAAGTCGTGAATGCCAAACATCAGTCTCATGATTACAAACATGATTCACAATTTTATTCATGTCCAGTCAAAGACAAGCGGAACAAGCCTCCGCTCGTAGCCTTTTCAATAAAGGTTCCAATTTTAGAAACAACACATTTATTGGATTCAAAACTAGCTTAAAACCATCTCTACACAATAGAGACCCCGACAAGGTTTTTATTTATCACAGCACGTGATGCACGTTCCTCGATCGCCGCACGACTTTTCACGAAGTAAACTTCAAGTCAATGTGCCGACTCCACGTACAAATGCTGCGACCCATTCCCCATCAACACGGAGGTAGCCCTGCGACCGGTAAGAAGAGAATAAGGATCTGTCGGAACAAACATGTATATTGGCCCCGTGTCAATCCACCAATCAGTGAACGACATGCGATAGAGCGGTAGGTATTGAAACATACCCGGATGTTCCCTTCTCAAGATTGCCAATAACAACGTTAGCGGACTTTTACGCTTATTGTCTTTGCGATCGGGGCAATCCTTTGCCCAATGATCGCACCATTCTGCATAAAGCGGTTTCCCTTTCCTTTATTCTTCTTCTTCTTGAAGCTAGTAGTTTGAGCGGCCTTGTTCTTGTTCTCGGGCTTTTGGACTTATTTTTATTCTTCTTGTTGAATTGAAAGATTTTCTTTTGTACCACATTGGCACTAGAACTTTCTTTCCCACGTATATCTTTTGCCTCGCTTTCTCCTCAACATTTAGAGACCCAATAAGACCAAAGAACGCTGAACTCTTGTCTCTTGTGTTTTAGAGTAGTGGCAAAATCCCTCCAAGAAGGTGGCGGCTTAGCTATGATGCATCCGCCACAAACTTGTCGGGTAATGCACATGTAAAATTCTCAAGTTCTTTCGCAAAGCTTGAACCTCATGAGCTGTTCTACTACAGAGTGGTCATCAACCATCTTGTAGTCATGAAAGCTGCTCCATGACATAGAGTTCTTTGCTGCGTCGGAGACTCGAATTTTGCCTCAAGTGCATCCACATTTCTTTACCACTTGGCAAAATCATGTACACATCAACAAGATTTTCTCCAAGAACACTAATCACGGCGCCTCTGAACAAGTTATCGCGGTGCGTGAAGGCACTCTCTGCTCAGAGAGAGCCCACTCAGCCGTGGTTTGCCTTGCGCAACGTGATACACGTTCATGGCGATCAACCACAAAATCATCTTAGCGCTAACGCTTGTAATTTGCGCGTCAAATATAGTTGGCTTAAGCGCAAATAAACCGAGAGTTATAAAATTCCTAGTATAAGGTTTTGGATTGTTGGAAATATTAGGAATTTTCTCAATATTTTAATCCACGAATTACGTAAATCATGATTAAACAAAGATGCATTTTTTGTTCAAAGCCAAAGGTACTAGATAACAAATTATCTATCTCATACGCAAAGACTAATGAACAAGAAATCGGCATGAATAAAACACGGTATAAGTTAATATACCCTTGAGCCGGTGCCACCGTTGGCACAGCGCAGCGAAGTATTCTCGTTCGCCATGACGGTCGAAGTAGACGATCACGAGGTTGTCGCAGATGAAGCGTTAGTGCGATGAAGAGGTTGATGCGGTGCGAGGCAGCGTTGCAGTGCGAGATGCGCTTCAGAACACCTTTCGAGCGATCGCGTGGTCGCTCCCCAAAACCTTATCGGCCTTCTATCTCGAGCAAGATCTCAAGAAGGGCGAGGTTCCGAGGCTGCTCCCTCTCGCTACTTGTGCGCGCAAAAGCAGAGGCGGGAATGCAAAGGACGCAGAACAAAGGATGAATGGAGTGCGTGGGAGAGTTCTGCGGTGAAGAAAAGCATAGCCGTGGCTCTCCTTATATAGCCTCGCGACATGCAACCGCAGGCCGAGCGGCAACCATATCTTGGTCACATTAATCGGCTGCGGCATTCTTGGCATATTGATATTGACTAATGAAGCGGCAAAACAAACCGCTCCCGCCAAAGCACATCACGTCCGGATCGGCTGCTGCACAAGACGCACGCCACGCCACGCCACGTCACGTCTCGTCTCGTCTCGTCTCGTCTCGTCTCGTCTCGTCTCGACTCGACTCGACTCACACTCGCACTCGCACTCGCCACGCCTCGGCTCGGCTCGGCTCGGCGCGCGCGCGCGCGTGTGGCACAGCCTTTACCCTTTTCCACCTTGCTAATTGAGAGACACACAACTCAACTATTTAAGTTGGTCAAACCTTCTCTCAATTACCCATATGGTACTAAACCAATTTCATGACTCCTAGTATTCTAATGGGCCTTTTGGAATTTCTATTAAATTAATTATGGGCCATCCCATAATAATCTAACACATACAATGGCAAGAATATCAATAAGATCATTTTTTCTTCAGTACTTTGCATAATAACCTTGCCGGCCTTCCCACAAAAGATGACCTGTTAGGGTTTGTAGATGCAAAGCACACGCATAAAAGGGAGACACAAGATTTTTACGTGAAAAAACCTTGCGGGAAAAAAAATCAAGGGAGACAAATGCACTATTTGGTTCAATCTTTACATGTACATGGGGTTGGTTTATATAGCCACAATAGAATCCGTGAGGATGTGATCTATTTGGTAAGTTTGGATTTGAGGCATTGTGATTATCTCTAACAAACCTTCCCTTGACTCAAAATCCATAATGAATTGTCTCCATAAAACCCCGAAGAGCAATTAAGCACCATGAATGCCAACCAAGTGACAATGCTTGAACTTGGTATTTGAAAGTGTCTTGGTCAGCATGTCTGCAGGATTTTCATCAGTATGTATCTTTTCCACAACAACTTGTCCTTTAGCGACAACATCACAAATAAAGTGGTACTTGATATCAATGTACTTGGTCTTGGCATGATACATACCATTCTTGGTCAAACAAATAGCACTCTGGCTATCACAATATACAGTAAGAGTATCCTATTTAATGCCAAGTTCAGAAACCAGAACTCGCAACCAAATAGCTTCCTTAACACCTTTAGTAGCTGAAACATATTCCGCTTCAGTAGTAGAAAGAGCGACAATAGGTTGTAAGGATGCTTTCCAATTGACTGCAGAACCACATAATGAGAAGATATATCCAAAAATTGACCTTCTTTTATCAAGATCACTAGCATAATCAGAATCAACAAACCCAAAAACATCATTTTTCTTCACTTTATTCTTATCAAACATCAAGCCAAAATTAGAAGTGCTTTTCAAATATCGAAGAATCCATTTAACTGCATTCCAATGCTCTTTGCCAGGATTATGCATAAATCTGCTAACAACACTAACAGAATGAGCTAAATCTGGTCTGGTACAAATCATAGCATACATGAGATTACCAACTGCACTAGAGTAAGGAACACGAGACATATAGTCTTTGTCTTCTTCATTAATAGGACACTGACTTGAAGATAACTTAAAGTGTGAGGCAAAAGGTGTAGAAATAGGTTTGCAATTACTGAGATTAAATATTTAAGTACCTTCTCAATATAATTTTTTTGAGATAGAAATAGTGTACCAGCTTTGCGATCACGCTGAATTTTCATCCCAAGAATTTTCTTAGCTAGACCAAGATCTTTCATCTCAAACTCACGACTAAATTGAGCCTTCAACTGTTTAATCAGTGACTTGTCATGAGAAGCAATAAGCATATCATCAACACAAAGCAGCAAATAAACAAAAGAACCATTTGGAAACTGTTTGAAGTAAACTCAGTTATCATAATTGCTGCAAGAATACTGTTGTGCAATCATAAAGGAATCAAACCTTTTGTACCACTGCCTAGGAGCTTGTTTAAGACCATAAAGAGACTTTTTCAAATGACAAACTAAATCCTCCTTTCTAGGAGTAGCAAAACCCTCAGGTTGTGTCATAAAAATCTCTTCTTCTAAATCTCCATGTAAGAAAGCAGTTTTAACATCAAGTTGCTCTAATTCCAAGTCAAATAAAGCAACAAAAGCAAGCATAACCCGAATGGAAGAGTGGCGTACAACAGATGAAAAAACTTCATTAAAGTCAATACCTTCTCTTTGGTCAAAACCTTTTACTACTAAACGGGCTTTCCATCTTGCAGGTTCAACTCCAGAAATAACATCCTTATTATAAATCCATTTGCACTTTAAAGGTTTCTTACCTTTTGGAAGCTTAACCAGATCATATGTACTATTTTTATGAAGGCTCAAAATTTCTTCATTCATAGCTGTTAACCACTTAGAAGAATTTTCACATGAGATAGTTTCAGAATAAGAAGAAGGTTCAAAAGTATCACAAATATTTTTGCAGCAAGAAGAGCATAATAGGCTATATTATCAGTGTCACAATATCTAGCACGTAATTGAATATTTCTTCTTGGTCTATCTCGAGCAATACAATGATCATTAGTACTAGGAGATGCAGAAACTAGTTGTGACGAAGAACCACTAGGTGCTAAATTTGGTTGTGAAATAGAACCACTAGAAGAATCATTATCAATGGTAGGTAAAACTACCTCAAATTCTGCATTTCTTTCAACAGCTTCAGAAGTTTCAGATTCACTTGTGGATGAACAACCATCACTGTCACTACCAGATGAAAGTAAAACATCTTCATGAAAAGTAACATCACGACTAATGATTAGTTTGTGAGAATCAGAAGACCATAAATGATATCCTTTGACACCAGAACCATACCCAACAAATATGCATTTTCTTGCTCTAGACTTTAATTTTCCATCGCTAACAGGAGCATAAGCAGGACAACAAAAAATTCTCAAATTAGAATAATCAACTGGTTTACCTGACCAAACCTCTTCTGAAATCTTAAAGTCAATGGCTGAATTTGAAGAGCGATTAATCAAATAAGAGGCTGTAGAAACAGTCTCTGCCCACAAGCACGCTTATTCCATAAAACTGCATTTGAAAGCATGCAACGGGCTCTTTCCAGAAGAGTGTGATTCATACGCTCTGCCACACCATTCTGCTGAGGTTTACCTGGAACAGTCAAATGTCTTGCAATACCATGTTTAGCACAAAAATGAACAAACTCGCCACTACAAAATTCCAAACTATTATCAATTCTAAGTTTCTTGATTTTCTTGCCAGTTTGATTTTCAACCAAGATTTTCAACTTCTTGAATACTGAAAATGCTTCATGCTTATGTTTCAAGAAAAAAATCCAAACTTTGCGAGAAAAATCATCAATAAAGGTAATCATGTACTCATAACCTCCAATAGAAGGAAATCTAGAACGACCCCAAAGATCAGGATGAATATAATTAAGAATTCCTTTAGTCTGATGAGTTGAAACAGAAAAACTGGCTCTCTTTTGTTTGCCAAATACACAATGCTTACAGAAATCAAGTTTGCCAATATCATGTAAAAGTCCTTTCTTGCATAAAAGATGCATACCTTTCTCACTCATATGACCCAAGCGCATATGCCAAAGCTTAGTGATGTGTGGATTTGATGCAATTGTAGCTGCAGAACCTGTAACTGTAGAACCTTACAAGTAAATAATATTCTATTGGCCTTCATAACAACAAGGTTGCCTTTTGAAATCTTAAGAACACAATTTTCACCGGTATATTTGTAACCCAAAGATTCTATAGTGCCCAAAGAAAAAAGATTTCGTTTCATTCTAGGAACATGGTGAACATTTGAAAGAGTCCTAACAATGCCATCATGGGTTTTGATTTGAATAGAACCGATGCCAACAATTTCAAGTGAAGACTCATCAGCAATCACAACTTCACCACTACCAACAGAATCATGTGTAGAAAACCACTCTTTATATGGATAAATATGAAAAGTGCAAGCTGAATCAATAATCCATGTAGTTTGATTCTTCAAGTTGGAAGTGATAATTAGAGCCTCTCCATCAAATTCATTTTCAACAAGACTAGCCTCAGCAGGTTTATCAGAATGTGTCCTTTTTTTGTTTATCTGCCCTATTTTTCAACTTATAACAATGACCAATAACATGACCAGGTGTCTTGCAATAACAACAAAAATTGTTGGATTTACGTCCTCTTGACTTAGATCTAGATTTTGATCTATGATAATTGCTTTTATGTGGGGATCTACCTCTAACAATTAATCCCTCAGCCTTAACTTCTGAACGAGAATCAATATAAAATTTCTCCTTAGACAATAAATTTGATTTAATATTCTCAAAACTAAGGGTATCATGATTGTCATAAAGCATAATTTCCTTGAAATGCTTAAAGATAGCAGGCAAAGAGACAACCAACAGAATAGCCATATCTTCATCATCAATTTTCACCTCTAATTTCTCAAAATCAATAATGAGTGAATTAAACTCATTAAGATGAGACTGAATAGAGGTACCTTCCACCATGTGAATTGTGTATAGACATTCTTTGAGGCGCAATTTGTTGGCGAGACTTTTCCTCATGTACAAGTCTTTCAATTTCTGCCACAGTTTTGCGGCGGTAGTCTCATGAATAACTTCACGCGAAATAACTGTAGACAAATTGAGCTGTATGGCAGAGAGAGTTTTCTGGTCAAGTTCTTCACATTGTTCATCTATCATTGTTGGCGGTTTAGCTGACAATGCTTTTCTGACGCCCACCTGTGTGAGAACGGCTTTCATTTGAATCTACCATATCGAAAAACTGATCTTGTCATCAAACTTCTCAATATCAAATTTAGTGGATGACAAGGTGGAGAATAAAATTGCAGATCAAAAAATATGGTAGATTCTGAAGAAGAAACTTCCTGGTGCGCTCTGGGTGCACAAAGCAATGTTTCTGCATGTTCTGGTACACTTGGGCGCGTGTAGCAATTTTGTGCTGAAATAGAAACCAAAACACTCAAATCTGTAGCCAGAAGTAGGGCTGTAAAAAGAGCTCGAGGCTCGTGAGCTACTCGAGCTCGGCTCGCGAGAGGCTCGATTCGAGCTCGGCTCGAGCTCCGAACGAACCGAACTCGAGCTCGAGCTCGCGAGCTTAACCGAGCTGAGCTCGAATAGTTCGCGAGCCTACTCGAGCCTGGACCGAGCTTCCTTAAATCGAGTTTTCTCGAGCTTGTTACCGAGCTTCCTCGAGCCGAGCTTAATCGAGCTTGTTACCGAGCCTACCGAACTTACCAGAATTACCGAGCTTACTCGAGCCAAGCTCGAGCCTACTCGAGCTTAGACCGAGCCGAGCTCGAGCCTGGGTCAAGGCTCTAATCCGAGCTCGAGCTCGGCTCGAGCTGAGCCTGGCTCGTTTACAGCCCTAGCCGGAAGCCAGAACTGCTTCTGAAAAACCGGAGCCGCTGGAAATTGGAGCCGCACAAAAAGACAACAGAAGCTGAAGTGAGTGTGACTCAAAAACAATGAATGAAATCCGGTTAGCAGATGCGTTTGAAGTCCGATCCCTAAATTCACATTCACAGGTTCTGTTTGGACTTTGGAGTCCTTCACGAGTCCTTCTGGCTCCTTCACGACTCACGAGCAAAAGCGACAAGCTTCCTTCCAGAGAGCAAATCTTCACGTGCTGCTTCTCCACGGGAGTAAGGGGGTGTTTAGGACAGCTTCAGCTCCATCAAAATCTGTGAAGTTGGTAGAGCAGGGTATTCCTAGCTCCAGAAATTTATGGAGCTGGAGTTATGGGTACATTAAAAGTGTTTAGGTGGGTCATCTTGTTTACATTTTAGACTAAAAATATAAACTTAGTTCACTTTATTTTAGCCTACAAACTCCAGCTCTGAGGTGGAGTGGGATCTGGAGCTCGAGGCGCCGGTTCAAGTCTTTGGCCGTGAAGGCAGTCTTGGTCGGTGAAGGCGCGCGCCGCGCAAGCGGCACGCAGACACGAAGATGGCGTGGGGTGCGCGGAAAATCCTCAGGTAGAAGCGGCGCGAGAAACCGGTGGTCCGCATGGCCGGTCTGGCGGCGGCACTGCGGCCGAAGGCGAACAGCGCGCAGATGGTGGCCACGCGAAGCCGAGGTGGGCGGCGGTCGCGATGGCGTGGAAGACCTCGTGACAGCGCGGTCGAGGTGAGGTAGGGTCGGCGCGGGATTAGCGAGGCGGCAGGCCGAGGTGGAAGGCAGGCGGCCGGGTCGGTGCGAGACAATGGGAGTCTAGCGGAAGGCGACAGAGCCGAAGGAGGACGGCGTGCGCGAGGGACGGCGATGGCGCGACGAGCGGCGGCGGCGACGAAGATCAGAACCTTAGGTGCGTGCTAGGCGCTCTACGGAGAACCTTACGGGAAAAAAAACCACGCTAGACTATTTGATTCAATCTTTACATATACATGGGGTTGGATTATGTAGCCACGATAGAATCCTTGAGGATCTGATCTGTTTGATAAGTTAGGATTTGAGACACACTGATTATCTCTAACATGACCAATAGCAGTCATCATCGCGAGGTACTCTCTAAGACGACTGAAACATGACGTTTGTGTCAAAACGTACTGGTTATGCGAGAAGAAAGGTTACAGAATAGAAGGCGACACATCTATTCTGTAACCATCGACTCCCGGAAAAGCGGGAGGAGGACACGGGCGAAGGCGCCCGTGGCGAGGTTGAAGAAGCGGACCCACCCGCGGAGCTTGCGGTGGCCTGGGAGCAGGCCATGGCCTTCAGACAGCATCATCCAGCGCCGCGTACGGAAGCGCGGGTCGGCGACACTGCGGCCGCGTGGGCACTTGGTGCTGGACCGCCAGTGGGCGCAGACTGGCCGGAAGCGGAGGTAGTCCTCCATGTCGCCTGCCAGCACGCGCCCCGCGATAAGGCGAACCATATCTTTGTTCAGCGATGCCCAGTGCACCGTGGCAGCATCGGAGGCCGCAGCGCGGCGGCGGCGCTTGCTGCTGCGCGGAATCACGCGCCGCTGCGCTCGAATGCGTTTCCCACGACTCGGCGGCGACATCCCGGCCGGATTCCCGAACCGCAGGACTGGACCGACTGGAGGAAACGGCCGTCGGGCAGGTTGGAAACTACGGCGGTGTCGATCGCCGAAATATATCATCATCCCTATAAAAAAGATGTCTGCCCTGATTGATCCACCGTACGTGTTGTCGTCGGGGATAGAAACACGCGCGGATCGGAACGAGAATCGGAAAATAGCCTGTTCAAACGACGATTTGATTTGATTTGATTTCGCTTGGACAGTTAAATATTTAGTGAAATATAAATACGAGTTGGGATGGTTATCCGTCGTCCATCTTATCCTCTTTAAGAAAAGCAGTTGCCGTAGGCTACCATGCTCTCTCCTCACCTCTCACGAATAAAAAGGAAATCAACCATATGTCATTATTTCCGCTCACATCCGCTCCTTAGCCAGACCATTCCCCACTTTTCCTTCCCGGTGGCAATTCAAAACTAAAGTTTTCTTGTAAATACATGGAATAATTTGATTATTTAGTTCAAAATGTATTTCCGTTGAAACTACAGGCACTTGATAGTCATCTAAGAAACCGGAAGATCAAATGACGCGGCGATATCTTAAGAGTTCTTCGTTTGGATGTCAGACATCCATTTTCCCTGTGGTTTTCGCTCGCGCGCCTCTGTTTTGCATCTGCGTTCCGTTCTTAGTCCTGCATTTCCCCTATATATCCACGTACAATTTCGCAAAAGAAGAAAATAACGTTTGGTCCAAAGGAGAATCTCTGTCTACTTCAGATTCAGACTGAAGAGATGTTACCCTTACAACTTAGTACGTTCACGGCATTTTTCTGCTATGGAACAGTATTTATTATCCTGTGATAATACGCATTGCACATTCACAAGTAGCGCGCGCAAAACTGGATTACTAGGAAACCGCCAAAATCTGCGCATACTTCATCACCTTGGAGATGCTCTCCAAGACTTCCATGGGGGTAACATTCCCGACCACATTCACCTTCTTGCTCTCCAGCTCCACTTTGAAGGACACAACTCCTGCACAAGTTCATCCAGGAGAGAGAATTCAGAATTGTCACCAGAAGATAGGAGATAAACGGTGTTCAATTGCTTGCGATTGCGACGCTGTAGTAAGATGAGTTGCGCCATCAGATTCGCCTACCTTCCAGCTTTGAAATCTGCTTCTCAACCTTCCTTGCACAGCCATGGCAGTGCATGGACACTTTCAGGACCACAGTCTGCCATTACAACAAAACAATTGACATGCCAGAAGTCGAAAGTGTGAGACGTAAGACCAGATTGAAAATGCTTCAGAAATCGCATGTATAGATCATCACCTTTGGTTCCACATGCACAGCTAACGCCCTGGGTTGCTCATCAAGATCAGTAATCGGCACAATCTGATCCAAATGGCTCCTCAGCAATCCGTTCCTCTCATTGTTGTCTTCGTATTCTTCCTCCCGGGAACCTGCAGCGGAACGCGGAAACCAACGCAAAGCTTTCTTGAAACCTCTTGCACCCATGTGGTGTGGATCTCCCAGGCATAAACACCACACCAAGCAGTTGATCAGATCAATTAAAAGTTACTTATATATAGACGGTAGCAGCGGTGCAGGAGGCATATGTGTGAGCTGCTAATCTACATGCATCAGGCAGCCAATGACAATCCTTCTCCAATATTATTATTGTATTGCTTTTCCAGAACTACAGCTGAAAGACAAGACAATGTTCTAGAGGGATAAGAGAAGATGCCTGAATCCAGTGAGATCAACCACCAAGGAATACAAGTTCTTAGAAGCTCAATGGTAGATCCATCCGTCCAACCACTTGCTAATTAAAACGAATAGACAAGCCTCTGTACCAGCTTGTCTGAGGAAATCTTGTCGTCTCGGTGCGGTGGGTGTTGGGTGACCTATAGGGGACAGCACAAGATGTAAACTTGTATGCATACTTACTTTGCCTGCCTTGTCAGAAAAGGTAGCAATTGGATATAAAAGGCAAGGATTTATATCACGGTGAGAGACGAAAAAGTTATCGTGACTATAGCGGACTACGGTAGAAACTATGCTACACATCACGGTTTACTATAATATACATATTTTTTACTATTTCAAATATATGATACCGGTAATTTATATATAATGGACTACATTTAAATTTTGAGTATATGTTATGATTGTTACATATTAACCATACATGTGTAATAGAAAATAATCTATATAATTATGTAAATTTAGGAGATGGATTTATATTTTAACTGGTATTTATTATTTCTAGGAGTCAAATTAATTCAATTAAAGTATAACAAATATGGTAAAAGACGAAGATCATGAACAAAACACAACTAATGATTACAAATATAAAGAGAATTGACACATGTAGTATAACGGAGCTATCACAACTACAAAAATAGCAGAAATAACGGTCAGTATAACAACTATAGCAGTTGTAGCTATATTCATGGAATTTTATTCAACCGTAGCGTTTTATGTTTGAAAAAGCTATCACAGAGCTGTAGCAGGCTATTTAAATCCCTGATAAAAAAGTGACTGACGGAATATGAGGCGACCCATTTGTCAGAGAACGGGTGTCAATTCTGTAAAAGACAATTTCGCAGCCATGGCTCCGCAAAAGCAAAGGGCCGCCTCAGAATTCAAAGCACACCATGGTGACTATTCTGGGCATAGAAGAACCAAAGAGATGCACGAACAGCTATCCTGTTATTGCAACGATTCAAACAAACAGGCTGGTTTCTGGCAATAGGCACTAACAGAAAAAGAAGCGAGTAGCATTCCTCAGTTTTTCCTTAATAATATTTTGATCCATCTGAGATCCAGTACTCCGAACCAGTTTTGTGATCCCAGATATATCAGAAGCACAATTACCGTTTTCTGGGTACCTGTTTCGGCTTTTGAGCGTCTTCACAACTTCAATTGTACCCCAGAAACCAATAGCTCAATGGATAAACAAACAGATAGTTAAAAAGTAATGCCACAAAAATGGAACCAAACTAACTGGACACACTCATTCAAGCAGGAAATTGTCACAAATCGCACCCGCATTTCCACATATTCCAAAAGATACAAACTGCAGCAATAGAGCCACTTGTTCTTACCAATACCACTATAAGAGTAGGTACATCAGACTGACAAACTGCAGCCACTAACAAGATGTACTAAAAAACCCAAACGATATCAACCAATGCAGATCATTATTCCAAGCTATCTTCAAGAACCGCCCACATCTTCAGACGCAACCAACGAATTTGATATTTCTAGACACATCACAACCAAGCAAAACATAAACTTTTATGATGCCGTCAATCACATTTTATCAAAACTGAAAGCACATAACATCAAAGCTGGAAGCATATTTTCTGGAGTGTTACCCTTAAAAAAAGGCTTACCACAATTCAAGTAACAAATGCCACCCCTGCTCTGCTGTGAAGTGACCCCCATCAGATAACTCCACCGTGAACAGGCATTTATAAGACCTGGCAGGTGCACAATAGTAATCAAGTAAAGGCATAAAGCACGCCCAAGGTATCCAACTGCCAATCAAAAGTATATATAAGAATGGTTCTGGAGAATAGTACTGCCTCCAGTCTAATTTAGATGTCCTTTTAGCAAAGTCGTTTGTGCTTGCAAATACTTGCCATGATGGCATTTTAGGGATTCGGCCAACTTTCAATGGCAAATAAGGAATTTTCTCAATAAGTAGTTGGGGCAGCAAACATAAAATAAATGGGCAACTCCTTATTTGCCATCGAAAATTTGCACCATCCCTTATATGCAGACATACGGGCCCAAACCTCCACGTCAGTGACACAATCAAGGATTTTGGAAATCTCCAGTGGCGCAATAGGAATTAACCCTAAACAATTTGAGGTAATAATTCTTTCCATGTTCTGTACTTCTATGTGAGCTAAAATGACACCTAAATCATACTGGAACGTGTTATTCGTAAAAAACGGAGCATGATAGCTAGCTGATACATTCCAAATTTCCAATCAAATAAAAAAACCACCAATAGATCAATCAGGTATCTCAACTGGCAACTAAGCATGTCTTTTTGCAAAAAAGAAAAAAGAAATTCTGGAAATTGATGATCAACGTGTAAGTAATTCATTTGAGAAAGAAATAACAGGGATTGGAAAGAAAAAATAACAAAACTATTCATACGATGAGGCATGTAATGATGCTGCACTTAAAATTACGAAGAGTGGAATACATAGGTCATGTATGATGTTCATTCAAATTTATGTACCATGCACAATTAGTAAGGGATTAAAAAATGTCAAAATAGGGCGTTACCTAACATAATTTAGGACAAGAAACCGCCCAAAGCGCTCCAGATCAAAACCGGAGACACAAAGGGCCTAAAATAGGGCCTGCGTAAGCATATACCACAAGTGAGTTTACAGAACAGAGAAGAAATCAATAAGCAATATTAGAAACAATATGTCACTGACCATAAGCAGCTTATTCGGATGCAATACACCTTACATGGTGCTTCACTGACTGAAGTTCATCTCCGAGTATCTGCAGTACAAGGGTATGTGTAAGCTAACAATTGCTGTACAAAAAACAGTAAAACACCAGAATAATTTTGAGTGTCAAAATGTCATGAGAATCTTGCCTCCTAGGCTTGTTCTGGCGCTGATCAAGCTCTTCATTCACAATATCTGCAGTGCAAGTTATAGACAAATTATTTATGAAAGCAAAACAAGTTGTTACACGAGCTAAGAGTTCATGATCGGTAGTATTGCATAACAGGGATGCAGCATGACTTACCATTTCGAGGAGGAGATTTAGTCCCTTTGTTAGTACTAGGTTCCCTGTAATGATAAATAAATATTTCTTAATGCCCTTATTTTTGAAAGAAAACTTCATGGATGATGCAACAAATACATAGCCAAATAGTCAGACAGGAATAGGGGTAGAGAAAAAACTTGTGAGCAATGCAAACGGTTCCCATCTACAAGTAATTGATAATAGCTGTGTATAATTACACAGCTTACCAGAAGTGAGGCCAGCCTATTCTAGATGTGCCCGATTCAAAAAGCGAATTGTGTCTTACTTAATCAATACTAGTATTACCTGGATGGAACTGACGATGACGTCTGTCCTGAAGACCTAGAGTAAAAGCTCGGATCAAGAGCGAAATAAGGTGGATATGATCCTCCAAAAGCACCAGCTGCGCCAGCCAATACTGGCAACCTATTACCAACATTTTCGAAAGTGTTGCAAGTTAAGAGACCAAAATATCATGCAAAAAATATAAGGGCAACTGTCAGTAATCTAACTAAGACAGCGAAGACGAATTCATGTGAGTCAAGGAGGGCAGCAAATCAAAATAACTGCAAAAATACATGAAAAGTCCAATTAAGACCTTCAACAATACAAAAAAGAAACAACAAAAGAGTGAGTGCGATGAACAAATATTGCGAAGCAATTTAAGCTATTTAGTATTTAATCATCCCCTTCATATTATCTTTCAAGTACAATAAAGTCAAAGTTATCAACTCACTCTGTCATAGTTTAATGATATAAAAACACATTTTAAGCAAAATGTAGTCAGTAGTGAGAAACAAGAACATGCATTCACAAGGATTCAAGTGCCAATTAGCTGGGTTTAACCTATTTGTTGTCTTATGAACTCCTTGCAGAGCTACAGCATGTAACACCACAAAACATTATTTCGTAGACAGAAATGAAAATCAAACGAACAGAATTGCAAATCTAGCAAGACATTGTGAAGTATACCATGCCATTTCGTTATTTCCCATTCCCAGCTGCTGTTGAGCCACATAGCCAGGGAGGGCCATACCAACAGTAGGAACTCCAGGCCCACTAGGATGCTGTCCACCAAATTGCATCACTGCATCAAGGATAAATAGGAAATGCTATCAGTTAAAAGTGATTTCATTAGAAAGATAACAAAATTCAAATTATTACAAGAAAACTAGGCAAATTGAATGATTGAGGAAGCAGACCTGGCAGGAGAGCTGGAGTTCCAGGAAAATTTTGCTCACCCTGGGAAAGACCAAAAGCTCCAGCAGCCCCAAGAACCTGGGCTCCACCATACATAAAGGAGCCCCTTCCAGTTTCCTGGTTGTTGGATTTTCCCGCCCCAGATGATAGAGTCTTGGATTTATTTGAACTAGGATATGAACCATTCTCACCACTTTCAGTTGATCTAACAGATAGATGCTGAGCAGTTGGTGACGAATTGCCAGTCCGATGGCTTAACTGCTGGGTTGGTATTCTCATTGCAGATTGATTAGGTACTTGGCCTGACTTCTGGTGCATGACTGAGGTGTGATTTTGCTGTTGTGTGGAAATCCTAGATGTTTGGTCAAGTGATGAAGTGGGCTGATTATTCGAAGGAATTCCGATGTTTGAATTTCCCCCTTGAGCCCTGACAATAGGGGATTGCCCAGCATTAACTGATGGTGCTGTAAATCCTGATGAACCCAGTGATGTTCCTGCAGTCCTTGCAGAAGATGGTCTAACAGGACCCTCAGCATGAAACCTTTCCCGTCCACCATAATCCATGGTTGTTCTCCCTCTAACTACATGACCAGACTGTAGCTTCAAGTTGCCATCCATTTTCATGGAATATGGATGAACCTTACTGGAACCACTTGATTGTATGTCCATTCTTTGAGCTGACACAGAAAAATCTTGGTTGGATGCGCCAGAGGGATAAAACGGTGGTGATGCAGAATTTAAGCTTGAACTGACAACATTCTTTTTAGGAGGGGCTGCTTCTGACTGTGCATTTGAAATTTGGCCAGGCTCCCTGACGGCTGCAGCAATTGCAGAAGGTTGTCGAGATCTTGCTGGTCTGAGCAAGTAATAATAAGACAATTATGTGAGAAAAAAACATCACAAGCAAAGCTGCAGTATTGAACAGGCTTATTTACGTTCAATTGTCCCAAGATAATTATCACTTACTGTTTACGTTGGAATCCAACCTCTCGGTTGTTCTTTGCAACAGCTTCATAACGCCGAGGTCCTCTACCTCTTACAACCTTTTGGGGCCGGTTTTGGTTGCTGCCATCTTCGTGGTAACCATGGTGCTTCCCACATCTCGAAAACCCACGAGCAGTGCCTCGGGTTCTACCTCCACCACCACGACCTCTAAAACGACCTCTTGACATTCGCTTATCCTGAAATATAGAGATTTCACCTCAATATTGCCTTAACAGGAAAAAAAAACTTGTTTTGCACATTAAAGGTAATGAGTGATTACTTCATAGCGCTCCTCTTGCAAATTCATCTCCTCGAATCTGTCATGCACCCAAGCTTGATCATCTTTTGCATCCCATAACTTCCTCCCACCAAACATTCGCCTAGGTTAAAACAAAAGGAAAAGATCAGCACAATTGTAGGATAAGCCACTGTTACTCAATATTTCAAATGCTGTCATGATGACAGACTGGAAACAAAGTAAATGACTAAACAAAAAAACCAAAAACCAGTCAAAACTACAACAAAAACAAACATTAGCCCAGATTTATTATAGCCACTATAGTCACTGGACTCTTACCAGCCAAAGGATCAGTTTGCAGGGGAAAATACAACACCATATTGACTCAGGAAACTAAAAACATACAGTGGCAGAAGAAGGTTGACCATGTTCAGTTGCCAGTTGCACTGAAAGCCATTAGCAGATGAACAAAAGGTTCGCTCACAGCTCACTCTTCCCACATATCATATCCAGTGTTCTCCTAGGCGGCCACCTAGACCACTTAGGCGGCGTGTAGGCTCTCGGCGACGGCCTCCCACCACGATCACGATTTCACCAAAGTTAGCGAGCTAGGCGGGGAAGCCACCTAGGCGGTCCTGATTAATCAAAGGCGGCCTGGGCAGAGCTTGGCGCGGCAGGCTTTTGTGTGGGCGCCGCGGCGTTGGGCGGCCACCGAGGTGACGCCTCTGGAGGCAGAGGCACCAAGGGGGGACAAGATAAGCAAGGGCGGCAGCCTAGGCTTCTGGAGGCCGAGGAAGACAAGCAAGGGCAGAGGCCGAGGAAGAAAGTCATGTGAGTATATATGGGTTACCCTTCGATTGAGGCAAAGGCACCAATCAGCAGCTGCACGATCCCCCTCGCCATCGACGCCATCGGCCAGATCCACCACACAGCCGGCCAAATCCACCTCGCTTCCACCACCGCCGACAACTTGGAGATGGAAGTGTGCCGCCGCTACTCTGCTGCCCCCTCCACTGCTCTCTGCCGCTGCTCCTCCCTCCCTCCCCCCCTCCCCTCCCCTCCCTTGTTTGCTAGTTAGCCTAGGCGGCGCCTAGGTGGGCTAGGCACTAGGCGGCCCCCCGCCACCTGACTAGCGCCTAGCACCTTAGTGAACCATGACCATATCAACAATGCCAGCATAATTTTGCCAAAAAGAGTTAAAAGAAGTTTGTGCTGAACCCCATGAAGAACATGAGTCGATATTTATAGCTACAAGGTTTCAAACATTGTGTGCCCACCACAGTCATTCCATTCTACTAAAAGTAATGGTTAACCATCTGAATCTATTGAAAGCTCTGTCCTACATATTGCAATGCCTAAGGCAACCTTGATGACACCCTTTCAAGGCATATAATGAAGTCAGAATTCCCTTGACAGTTTGTCCCAGCAAAACCCGCCTTCGATAGCTACAAATACGCATAGAGTACATACTTACATCAAACATTAGCAGAATTGTCCCTCTATAACTCTAGCACTAAACTAGCATTACCCTTACCGATCACAATGCTCTCATTCAAATTTTGGGGGTACCAGGGCCTGCATCCACCAAGAACATTTCTTCCCTTAGGCGTAATTGTAAAACTGAAGATTGTGAGGCGTTTCCACTTTCCACTACATAATAAGAAACTAGAATTAGATCATGGAAATGATCGACTCCAATAGATGCTCAACATAAGCTTTTTTTTCCTCCTATTCCTATTGATCAAAAGTATCCAGCAGCGCCATGCTAGAGTGACTTCCAAAGCGCTACAGACGGGACGAAATCTGACAGCCAGTTGCTGGCTCTGAATAGCTACTCTCCACTACCATCCCAACATCCTAAGTAACCAAATTAAACAATAAACAATTCCAAGAAACTATCAAATAGAGAAATAGTACAAGTGTGTAGCAGTAAGCACCAAGGTGGAACAGATGCCCGCATCACCTCTCAGCAAACAAGTGTTTAGCAGTAAGTCCCTGGTTTTGAATGTTAGAAAATATGTCATGTATGACTCCTTGATCTAGAATTTTTCTTTTGGTTTTTTCTGGCCCAGTGGATTAGTACTTGACATTATGATCTCATTCAAAATTTCATCTCAATCACAATGAGGAGTTGACATTAGGAGCACAATCACCCATCATATAAAATAAGTAAGTTGAGATGATGGCAGCTCATAATTGATATCTTTGATTTCTAGGATCTAGAGCATCCTATTTCACCAAAGCTGAAGCTTGAATTTTTCTATGAAGCTTGAGTTTTTTTATGGGATGTTTGCGCTCATGACAACGCTTTGTTTAGTCTGAACTACAGATGATACAAATCCGACCCTCTCTCACTTACCATTAGTGTCAAAGCCGTCTAGCTAACTTTTAGCCCCCTTTACGAAAGTCTAACAAAGCTCGGGGATCCCCAAGCTCAAACTACACGAGAACAACTGCAATTCTACAGAATCTATGAGCTAGAAGTAAAGGTATAGAGATTTTAGGAAATCACACCTGCGTCGGCCACGGCCCTCCTCCTGGAAGCGGTCGTCGTGCATGTAGAAGGCGCCGGACGTGGGCACCGCGAACGGCTCGGGCTCCTTCTCCTTCCCCTCCCCCTCGACTTCCGGCTCCGCTTCCTCCTCCCCAACCTTCTCGCCCTCATCCCCCTGGCAGCCGCCGGCCTCCTTGGGCGGCACCGCCCGGCCATTGTACTCCTCCTCGAAACCCTCGCCGACATCCTCCTCCTCTTCTAAATCATCGTAGTACTCCTCGTCGTCCTCCTCGTCATCCACCTCGTCCTCGTACACCTCCGGGGCGCCCTGGCCGTCGTCGTCTTGGTCGGGTCCGACCCGCGCCCTGGGCGGGCGCCTCCCCTCCTCGGACCCCTCGTCGTCGCTGGCCTCCCGGCGCCGCATCGCCGGGAGCGGCGCGTCGTCGGGATCGCTCACGTACTCCTCCTCCTCCTCCTCCTCCATCCCCTCCCCCATCTCCGCCGCCTCCTCGTGCTCCGGCGTCAGCGGCGCAGCAGGGGGCTTGTCGGCAGCGGCGGCAGGCTGCTCCAGCTGCGCGTCCGGGAGGGGCGGGTCGTCCATGGGCGAGGGAAGCAACCCTAGATTTGGCCGCGGCGCGGTGAGATTTTTTTCCGCCTTGTGTGGGTTTGGTTTGTGGGGAGAGGCGAGAGACGGAGAGAGTTCGAATCGAGGGGAAGCGACGAGCCGACGAGCGAGCAGGGACAGCGGGGGTTTGGTTTTGTGGAGTCGTGGTGTTCGTGGAACACTGGAACGGAACGGGATGGATTACGGGGTGAATAGGAATACCAATGAGTAATGGAAAGGCCGTCATTGCTCAAACAAAGAATCCCCTCTTGATTCTGGTTTCTGGTCTCAAAAGCAGAATAAAAAATAAACAGTTTGATTTTAGAATCTAGTTCTCACAATTCAGCCCACTCATATACGCTAGAATTCACAATCCACTTCATATATGTTTTTGAGAATCAGTTCCTCTATAAACACAATTCAGAATCAGATTTTAGAGAATCTAAAGCTAAAACAAAATAGGCCCTTAGAGCGTTGGGCCTAGCCGATAGTAGTAGTTACGGTGAATGTTACGATTCCTCTCAATAGGAAAACTTGAATATCTATCATCTTCGGATATTCTGATAGCTGTTTTCCTCCTTCCACAAACCCTCAGAACATCCGTTCATATCGCCATGGTTCGTATGGCTTCGTGAATTAGGCATCCTTGTTGGATTTTTATTCTCTCCGGGAGGTAAGTCCCTTGTCAATTATAGAGCTTAGGAGCCTTTGGAGTGAATACGAATCAAAATGAATATGATCACACATATTTATCGGAACATGAAAACTCCTTAAATTATACACACAAAATAAAAAAAATAAAAAAACTAGTTTATTTCCTCCAAACATTAATGAAGAACATGTAATGACCCAAGATATGTGTATTCTTTGTTGAATTATATTAAAAATAATAAATTATGTATTTATGAGTGTTTATACATTTTTAGCTACTTATTTAAAATTACGGACAGTAGTGTTTGAATTTTTTAAAAATAAAAAGCTGATAAAATCTTGATTTTTTTTTTAAAATGTTAGATTGTGTGAGCAACTTCTTAAAAAATCGTAATTTTTATAGTTGGTTTGCCAATTTTAATAATTAAAATTTGATTTATGGATTAATTAAATTAGAAAAGGATTTTGAAATTCAGAAACCTGTTTGCGTCAAAAGAGTAGCTTTGCCCAGCCCACATACATATTCAGATAATCTGGCACATAAATATCCGAATTATTTGGATCCATATCCGTATCTAACGGATAGTGAGCTACTGAATCTATATCCGTATCCGACAGAAAAAATATGCATCCGTTTCTGATCCAATACTATGCAACAAATATCCGATTTGACAGAATCCGTATCCGAAAATTATCCAGATTGGTCGAAAATTATCCAATCCATTTTTATCCCTAGGCCACGCCCTCTCGACGGGTTTTGTGGCTTTGTTTTGATCTTCGATTAGAGGCGGCGCGAGCAGTGGGTCAGTTGGGTTTTGGCGAGAATTTATAAGTCGGCAATCTTTTGTGTTGTTTTTAATGGGGTTGTAATCGTAACAGATTATTATGTTTGTATTTTTATTAGAACTTCAAATGGGGTTTATACGTAGGTCTACTTTATCTCTACTACTTCTAATTAGGAGTTGGTGGCAGTGGTCCGTTCTCCTCTAGAGTATCTGATTTGTTGGATTTGACATGAACAACTGAGATAGAAGATGATTTAATCATATCTTAGATAGAAGGATTTTATCATATCTTTTTTGAATAGAAATATTATTTTAGCATATCTCTATTCACATGTTCTTACTATGAAAGGATGTTATCCATATATTTTATAAATTGAAGGATTTTCTCATCATGTCCTGTATGGATAGAAGGATATACTCACTATATCCCATAATACAGGAATTGTATCTCATCATATCTGGAAATGTATAAATTAAAAGGAAAGAATCACACAACCAAATCACGTGCCAATCACGAAGATGTCGGGGAGATCTAGCTTCCATCCGTCCGCGTACGCTGCCTTCTGCTTTCATCTACTCCCTATTAGAGGGCACCCACTCTCATCTCCAGGAGGACAGGCCGGTCGGTAGTGGAGACACACGCATGAAGAGAAGAGAAGAGAAAGGCTGCGTGCAAGAAGCAAAAAGATTTCCTACAAGAGGAAGGCAATAACTTTCTCCTCCTTCAATGTTAAGGATTACTATCTCTCTACTAATTCTAATTAAGAGTTGGTGGCGATCGTCCGTTCTCCTTCAGAGTACTTGATTCGTTGGATCTAATATGAACAGTTGAGATGGAAGAGAATTTAACCCGATAGTCAAATATCTTCGGAGGAATAAACTTTTTCTACTATTGAAACATAACTAAAGTTAGTGTTCTTTACAAATAAATTTTTTATCACAAATTGAGTTTTCGTTACAACGCACGGGCACATGACTAGTAAAGTACTGTGATGGAACTCTCGGTAAAATCCTATACTCTATTTGCACCTAGAATATATAGAGAGAACAAAGTGCTTGAATCTAACCAAGCAGACGAAAATAATTTGTGTTTAATTCTTTAGCTTGAAGGGATACGGTAATATCCATCAAAACTTTCTTCGCAAGTGAATCCATATATCACGTCATGACTTCGGTAGCGTCTACCAAATTTTATGGGTTTTACCACTGAAAACAGTTAAGACGAGCTCTAGGAATGACCTATCGTAAAAATGATAAGTTGGCTTTGGATCATTGTCATGGGAATACGTGTGACGAATTTTAGGAGAAATAAATCCCTTCGATAGCACGATGGCATGACATGAGTTTTCGGTGCTCTTCGCTGTTGTGGCCCTCTCTCTGACACAGCCTAGCTAAGAGTTATTTTCTAATAATACTTTTTTAATAAAAAATTACAGAAATAATATACCGAATTAAAAAATTATAAATATACACTTCTGGCGTCATTTGAAATGGCGACAGAGAGCTCCGATCGTTGACGACAGCTCTCTATAGCTGTCTATAATCATTGGCGATAGAGACTCTGTCGCCAATTCAAATGGCGATAGGGGTGTATCTTTGTAGTTTTTTTAATTTGACATATTATTTCTATAATTTTTTATTAAAAAAATATTATTTTAAAAAAATTCGCCTAGCCGAGCTGGTGCCATTTTTGGGCTGCATCTTGAAACGTTCCCGCGCGTCATGTCAGCAATCTCCAAACTGATCCCTGATTCTGCGTCGAGGGTTGCCGTCGAGTTCCGGAACAAGAGCATCAAGAACTGGAGAGTGGTTGCTGGTTGCTTCCGAGAGAGAGACGAAGACGACGACGAGAACAAGCCTCGAACGGTCACGGTCACACTGAAACCATGAGCTAGCTGTTGCGTGCTGCTACGCATACAACCGTATAAATCAGGGGAAGAATACTTACAAACTGTTGGAGGCACTGTTCCATCTGGACACGTGTTAATTGCCAAAACATGCATCCATATACTCCCGTCTGGACACGTGTTAAAGGTAATCAATATATTAGGCAGTATTGTCGGGAAGGAGAAGACTAGGATGACCTCGAGGAAGTATTCGAGTAGTACTCAAATTTAAATTCTTCAATCTAGATTTAATTGATGAAGTCACTTTGCCTCCTCTCCTATTCAAGTATTATTTTGTGAAGGAGTACTCAATTTTTGTAAGACGTGAGATACATATATGTCTCCGTCATTAATTTGCTCATTAGTTATTGCATATGATACGATACATTGAATAATGCTCAATACATATTATTCTTTTATGCATGATCTTTTCACATCAATTATGTACAATTTTTACGTAAATTAAACTGTGTAAAAAATGACGTGACAATTTATAAAAAATATGAACAAAACGAACTATAAGAAACACAAAAAACAAAAACTATAAAAAAAACCTATTTATTTGTTTATGTTATGGCTGCCGAAGACTCTAAATAAATTGATTACTTTCTGATCATATTTTTCAATTGAAGAAAAAATTACAAAGTCAAAATCATAAAAAACAATGTCACAAAGCAACATGGACAAATTGTTTTTTGAGTATTCACTGAAAAAACGCTGAGTACCCAAATTCTGAAACTACTAGTACGCATAGAGGGTCAATTTCCGCATGGATCACAACGCAGGCCACGGCATACAAAATGGAACCTACGAAAATAAGCCATGTCTGCATATCATATCAGTAACCAGAATACAATTCTAGATACCTGCCGAAAAATTAATGTTACCAGTCCAACAAATTTGTACTACACATTGATGCAAACTCCATTAAAGATATATCTCACAATTTTTTTTATGGTTCAAAAAATAAACATTAACTTCACCATTGTGGAACCTATAACAAATTCTCCAAAGTATAGTCATCTCATCATACTAGATGCATACTTACGGCACCACACCGTGCAAGGGTAATGAGGCTACGTGTTTGCTCCCGGGCGTAAAAAAAAATCTGAGGTAATGAAGGAAATGGAATTCTCAGTTTTTGAGTTGAAGGGAGTATACTCGAGGAAATAAATGAGGACCACCATCCTCACCAAAGTTTACCTTTTTGCGGTAGTAGTTAAACAGCAGCTGAGATATGTCTACAACCTGTACCAATGGATTAGAAGTTGATAAGCACAATGCTATTTGCAACCTAGACCAATTGATGACTCCAAATAAACGCGCATGATCAAAATGGAAACTGAAATTTTGACCTCCGGTAGGAACAAACTTGTAAGGGATTTGATAGAGTACAAAAAAGTTTTCTTAAAAAAAATGACAAATCCAAAGTGCAATGTCCAGGTTTTCTTTTGTTTGTAACAGAAGTAAGAAAGCAGTACTATATAAAAATTTGAACACAAGATAGGTGACGCAGTTCATGGTGAGCTCATTCTAACTTCCTTGTACTCCAAAAATGTTTACAAATATTGTTGAAATAATGTATTGGGTCCATATGCGCATGAATCATGGGAACTGACGAATACTCATACCATGGGTATCCCAACGGCCCGGAGTGACGAACGGGCTGCCCCAAGCTCAGCTCCAACCAAAGGCCTCGCGGGGCCACGAAGGACGATCGACCTCGACCTAACGAGCTGCCACAAGTTCGTCCCTGACCCAATGGGGCGTCCGACCCCTGCCACAGGTCGGACTCCCCACGAGCTCCGACCAAGCTGAGGCAATCTCCGCCGAGGGCCAAGTGTCGGGCCTCCGCCGGCCATTAGCCGCGTGCCCTACGGACACGACAGCTCAGAGTGATTGTGCGGGGGCAGGTGGCTCCTTCCCGAGGTGGCGAGGAGGTTGCCGAAATCAAGCTCCGGTCTCATCGTCCAGACACGCACGGCGTGAAGACGCGCTCCCTCACGAGGCAACGTCAGCGCCTGATAGGCTTGCAGAGGGCAGGTGCGCTATTTTCCGATGAAACGGCAAACTGCTCTGCTCAATGAGTCCACCAACCCGGCGTGGGGTGAAGCGGACGCTGACCGATCACCAAGACGAAGGACCAGAGCTCCTATCATAGATCACCTCATCCTTTCCTCTCCCAACTTCCCATGTAACCTGCCCCCTCCGGCTATATAAAGGGAGGCAGGATCCTCTGGAGGGAGAGCGCTCTCCCTGCTCTCGGTCTTCACGAATAGGCTGTTTTCGCTCTCACCTATTCGAGCCCTCAGCTCCCGCTTGTAAAAACCGTGCAGTCATCTGCACCCGAAGCAATATAGCACGACCACACGAACTGGAGTAGGGACATTCGGCCCGAACCAGTATACATCTTGGACTCCTGAGTCTAACCATTCAAGGAGAGGGAACGCGCGGCCCCTTAGACTTAAAAATTCACTCGCTGGTGCTTGAAACACAGACAGTTGGCGCGCCAGGTAGGGGCTTCGCGCGTCCTTGTCGTCATCTCCGGATTCCCATTTGCTTCCTTGATGGCTTCCTTCACCCACGACGATGTCTCCGCATCAAGGAGCTGGATCCGTTTCGGCTCCCTCGACTTCGTCGCCAATTCGGCGGGAGAGCTCATGCTCGTCCCCACCGCCTTTTGAGACCAGGCATCCGCTAGGAACCCGGACTCCATCTCCGGCGATCTTGGCAACCTCCGGCTCGAGGCTCCCGTGCGGACCCCGAGGCCGGAGTCCACCAAGCGCTACACCATCTCTGGCAACGACACCCGTGAGCTCGGGCGGGTGACTACGTCACCTCCCGTGGGCTCGCATTTCGCGGCAATGACCGGCTATATGCCGGCCTCCGTCCACAACTTACTGGAAGACTCCTCCAGCCACGACTCCAGCTCCGACACGGAACGCGTTGCCGATGGACCGCACTCTCGCGAGTGCAACATGGCGGGTGTGGTCGACCCGACCGCAACCCCCGCGACTACAGGAGCTCTCATCCAGCGCACCAGAGCGCAGGAAGAGGAATATCAGCGCGAGCGCGCTGAACGCACCCAAGCTCACCGTGCCGAGCTCCAACAACAACACGAGGAACTGGAGGCCCGAAGGGACGAGCTCGACAAACTCCAGGCCGACCTGGGGCAGAGTCAGCCCGAGCCCCCACTCGTGCCTGGCGTCGCGCGCGCACGTGCGCGTCAGGTTCACCACCAGCTGGTGGAGGAATCCGATGGCCTTCTGTTCTTCCCCCACGCAAGCCAAAACGTGGCCGCAGCCGCAATGCTGCTCTGCGGCATTCCCGAGCCGGACGACCTGGAGGCCAAGGCGACATACCAGAACCTCCGGATCGGTGGAAGCGCTGCCGCGGCAAAGACATGCGGCTCGGCTCTCACCACTAGGCGCCTCCTCCGGCCGCCGAGCCGCACCGCCGCTCGAATCGGTGGTCGGCAAAGACGGCGGCACGGCGCGAACAGCCCAGGCCTCACGCACCCCGGTGCGCCAGCGCCTCGGCAACGACTACGACATCCGCGCTACCATTGAGGCGCGGAAAAAAGAGGCGGACGAAGCGGCCCGATCAAGAGTCGTGGATAGCGGTCGCCGCGACGACCGCAGCCCGAGCCCCGATGGTCCAGGACCATGGGCTTTCTGTCAGGGGATCCGCTACGCGGATTACCCTGCCAGGTTCTGGGCACCAATCAACATAGCCAAGTACACTGGGGCGACGAACCCCAGCGTTTGGCTAAAAGATTACCGGCTCGCATGCCAGGCGGGAGGAGCTACGGATGATCTCTTCATCATCCAATACCTCCCCATCTACCTTGCGGACTCAGCTCGAGCCTGGCTCGAGTACTTGCCCGCGAAGATTATCAGGAACTGGGCCGACTTGAAGAGCCTCTTCTTCGAAACTTCCAGGGCACTTACAAGCGCCCCGAAAACTCCTGGGACCTGAAGAGCTGCAAGCAGCAGTCGGGAGGGACTTTCCGGGACTACATCCGGCACTTCTCCCGACAATGCAATGAGCTCCCCGACATCTTCGACACCGATGTTGTCGGGGCATTCATCTACGGCACCTCCTGCAAGGCCTTGGTGCACAAGCTGAGCTGCGTCAAGCCCAGAACCACCAAGGAGCTCCAAACTTCAGTTTATTGCATGCTAAGGTTTTTTACATTGAGAAAGGGAAAACATCTAACTTTTCTCTACTCTCTATGGAGGACGCTCCCCGGCGGAATCCTATCGGCGATCAACCGGGCGTGCGGCTCGACTTGAAGCTCGAACCTGTCGATCTCCTCGTTGGTTCGGTTCCCGGTGATCCCGCTACTAACGGTGGCGAGCTCGATGCCGTCATAGTGGGAGATGGCGCAGACGAGCGCCGAGGAGGCTCTGAGCGTGGCGCCTTCGCTCACCGAGTTCACGACGTGCTTGGGCACGCGGCTTAACTCGGCGACAAGCGAACTCGAACCCGGCGCGGTCCCGAGCACTCGGTCGCAGACCTCCCTGCCGACCCCTCGAAGGGTCGCCAGCTCGTCGGCCAGCTCGGACCGCTGCACCTCCACCAACTGCAGCGCTGTCAGGGCCGCGTCGCGCGCTGTGGTCGCCATGTCGCGTGCCTCCACCGCCTCTCTCCGCGCCTCGACGGTGTCGCCAAAGTTCCTCTGCAGCTCTGCAGACTGGGATAACGTCAGAGAACGCACCCTACGAACCACGATTGCGAAATCAATTAAAAAGTCAGGTCACTTACCAGCCGTGGAGTTCGTCACATCTCGAAGCTCCTCCCCGGCCTTGGCCAGCGCCTCTCGGGCGGCGTCACGCTCGACGCGCGCTTGTTCGGTGCTCTTCTGGGCCCGATCCCACTCGCCTTGGAGGCGGGTCGCCTCCGACTGCGCGGTCCCCTCCGCGACAACGGTAGCATCCTTGGCACTGTTGGCCGCCGCCAGGAGAGACTCAAGTTCGGACACCTGTGTCCTCAAGGACTTATTCCCCCTCCGCTCCTCGTGCAGGACCTGCGCGACCTGGCCCAGCTCTTGGCGGACCTTTTCCGCTTTGTTCGCCGCGGCTAAGCCCTCCGAGCATCGCGCGGCTGGGCGCAATGGTCGCATTCTTCCTCGGCATTGACCTCCGATCAGACAACGCCGAGGAGCTCTGACTTGTCCCCGGCGGGCCCGCAAGTCGCAAAACGCAACACCTGTTAGCCCATGATAAATTCGTCGAAAGCTGCAAGGGCGGGGTTATGTCTGACTTACCGCGCCAGTCGGGCGGATTTCAGTCGTAACCGCGTCCGCCGCCCCGCTACAAGACTCGAGGAGGAGAGCCAGACCCTTCTGGATCTGGCTCACCTAGGCCTCGGCGCGCCGGACGCCCTTCTGCAGGGCCTTCCACTCGCCGTGCTTTGCCGGGTCGTCTAGCGCCAGGGACGGCCCGCCGGGCTGGTCGTCTCTGAAAGGACAGGGGATGTCGCCTAGAGGGGGGGTGAATAGGCGAATTAAAAACTTTGTAACTAAATGCAGCGGAATAAAAAATTTGCAGCTAAATAAAATCTCCCGAGGGTCTAAGTCCGGAGTGTCCGGGATTTTTATCCGGATACTCTGAAATATCCGGACTGTCCGGGTTGAGGAGTCTGGATACTCCGGATTGGATCCGAGGGACTCAGACCGGAGTGTCCGGGACTTATCTCCGGATACTCCGAAATGTCCGGACTATCCGGTTCAGAGTCAGATACTCGGATTTAAGACCTCAAATGAGATTTTAAATCCTCGCAATTTTCCAACAATCTACTTGAATACAAAAGATCTAAATGCTATCAGGTACCTGGAGATATTGTAGATCTGGAGCCAAACACAACAAAAGAGTAGATCGGGCACTTTCAAGATTCAAAATCAAATACTAAAGCAAGAGTAAGAAGCAAACTTGGAGACAATGATTTTTCACCCGAAGTTCGGATCCTTGAGGGGATCCTACGTCTCCGTTGAGGTGGCTCGATCACACTTGAGCCGGGTCTCTTTCAACCCTCTTCCTCCCTGTTGCACAAATGCACTCTCCGGTCTTCACTCATTTGATTCCTTCCTTACGGAGGCGGAACTGCCTTCACAAACTTCCCACGGCCAACCACACAAAGCTCCGGTGGCTCGTAGGCGACCTCCTAGCCGTCTAGGAGTCCTCAACCTCCAAGAGTAAGAAATGCTCACGAAGAACAAGCTTGGAGATGAAATCAAGTGCTCAAACAACTCAAATCTCACTCAACCTAGCACCTCACTTCTCAAACTCTTTCCTACCCTTCTCACCAAAGGGATCACTTAGATCTAAGGGTAAAGAGGTGTTTTGGGGGCTCAAGAACAAGGGTATAGCACCTCTAATCAGGGGGAACACAGCCCTTTTTCGAAATGAGGAAGAAGGGGGCTTTAAATAGAGGTCCCAAAAACTAACCGTTGGAGACAGCTGCGCACAACCCGGAGACTCCGGATAAATACCCCGGACACTCCGGACTAACTCAACCCGGAGTGTCCGGACTTAACACCGGATACTCCGGATTGTCAACGACAGGACATACCGAAGGGGTGAACCCGGAGACTCCGGACAAAAACCCCGGACACTCCAGACTCAACCCGGAGTGTCCGGACTAAACACCGGATACTCCGGATTGTCCGAACAGCACTGAGCAGCCCGACGAAAACGAGCAAAACTTTTGACACCGGACTCCGATTTCAGAGATCTTGGACTCTACCGAAAGCTAAGAACGAGGGCTACACAACCAACAAGGTCTCACTACCCAAAACTCAAAGGATAAACACAGATATCACAAAGAATCCAAGGGAGACCTAAAACCCTCACTTTCCGGCACCACCAACACCACTCTCTTTCTAAGATTCACAAGGATGGATCACTTGAGCACTTGACACATCTAAAATTCATTCGACATCGCATCCCTCTTAATAGTACGGCAATCCTTAAACTCAAATTAAATCAAAGATAATATAAGTCTAGAAATAGTCACCTGCCGTCTTCTTTCTTAATGCCGGTGCATGAAGACCTTCACCATATAATTGATGACATCTTCGCCTTGTCCAACTCGACTCGACTCACCTCATGAGACTCTCGTCCTATCAACCTTGACTTGATCATCCTCTCTGACGATCTCCACGCCAAGTCGATCCTGACTTAGTCCTCAACTCTTGGTGACACCGCCGTCTTGTTGACCTCGGCTTAACGATCATCCTCCAAGATACCTTGGTCATCATACACATACGGAACCTAATTCTTTCCAAACTACTCATGAAAGACATTAGTCCCAAAAGCTCAATAGATATGAATAAATTGATATTTGTGAGCAGTTGATTACAACAAGTGTTTCATATAAAGAAGCACAACATAAATGGAAACACTTGACATAAGAAATGTTCTCTACTAAGTACATCATGATGAATATGTAATTGATCTATATGCACTAGAGAGATAATTGCCAATATGATGAATCAATTAAATCATGGCAAGGATCACAGTCTTTACTTAAATGAAGCACATGATAGAATGTACACGAATTGTACATGTGCAAATAATATTTGGAATAAGAGTAAATATGTGATCCAACACTAGATTAAACTTCACTAAGAGAAGTGCATGAGAAGATACACAACGAAGACATGCATGCACCAAGTCAATCTATAGCAATATGAAGTTTAACTCTAGTTAATACATGCATACTAAAAACAAGGCACATAATGAACTCAAATGAATATATATGCACAAATAAATATGACATGAACCAATGTGCATATATATAATCAACATGCTACTTGGAGTTCACTATGCATTTGCACGAAAGGAATGCAATAACAAATATAGAATAGATACCAAAATTGCATACCTTATCTTTGCTTAACCATCCCACTTGATTTTCCTCTAAATAGATGAGACTAATACTCAACTAGGCAATAACAAGTTAGTCTCATAGCAATATAATCATATTAGAGGTTTGTCATTTGTTAAGCACTAAGTTAAGCATTTACTTAATTACATATATTGTCATTATGTGTGTTTGTCATTAATCACCAAAATAACATAAGTGCCTAGATGCACTTTCAATCTCCCTCTTTATGGTGATTTATGACAAACCTATTATCAATTGCATCAAATGACAATATTAAGATATTTAGCATTAAAACAAGCATGAAGAAACAATAAGAGATCATACTTACAAATCATCCCTTTTTGTCAATCGATTAGGGGACAATTGATAAATCCATAAATTCTCCCCCTTTTGTCATTAATCCCAAAAAGGTGCTTAAAAGATTCTTACTGTTTATTCAATAAAATCTGTTCTCCCCTTTGATTGCACACTCAATAAAAAGATTAGGAGAAATAAAATAAAAATTAAAAATAAGGAGCTAGTAATAGGACAATAATATTAAGCTCCCCCTAAATCTAGGCAAGATATGATACCAATTATTTCCAAGATTTAGGTAATAGATTTTTCTAATTATACCAATTTAAAGTAGTCATGATTCACAGGATATAAGTGATGCTTAAACATGACACACGAATATGATTTCACATGGAGAAGATTTATTCTTTAAACATCAAGATCATATAGCCAATTTATATAATTTAAGGACATGCTCATGATCAAATTAAATTCTAACAATCAAAATCATATAAAGAAGATTACACAAGAAGGAATTGCTTATATGATCACAAGATGTATACAAAATCATGAAGCAAAATTGTATAAGTAAGATGCACTTTCATGATCAAGAATTTCATAAACTTATCAAGGGTATACCTCTTTGCAATGTGTCACCCATATGTACCTTTTACTTCTTGATAATGCTAAATGCAAGTCAGATGACACTTCAAAACAATTTAGGATTAGAGGATACCTCTCGAAGGATACCAATTAATGATACCAATTGAAAGATACAACACCATTTAAAATGACACAATTTAGCATAATGGTGTGCACAGACATTATTGAATATGGTCAAAAAAGAAACACGTCCTTTTGTCGATTCTTGTCCACCGCATGTTCGAATCGGTCATGATCACCGCACCCGGCCTTAGATCCCTCGGACTATGGAGCTCCTCTCCATTTCCTTCATCCCACCGTCGAAGATGACCCCTTTTCCAATACCTTGAACATCAATAGACAAGCACACAATTTCTGGGAACAAATATCTTTTAATTTGACCCAAGTTAGTTTGATAATGTCTAAGTACAACATGCATGATATATATGATATACAAGACAATACTCTTTGCATGCAAAGAAATTCAAGATATCAATTGACGATTTTATTACACCACTTTACAATGAAAATATTTGAAACTCATTCAAATTTGATCTTGACATCCACTTGTAAGAGAGACAATGGGTAAAACACATTCAACCTCACTCTTGAGCTTACAAGGGAAATTTTCTCTTTTCCATAATAAACTCCGAGATATGCAAGAGAGGAAACATTTTGAGGCTAAGTTACAATTAAATCCAATTTCCAAAAGAACTTAGCCAAAAGATGCACTTTCATTGGAATAAAAACTTACATAGATATGCTCCACTTTGAAGCTTGGAGCAATGAATAAGTTCACTTAGTTTTCATCTTGAAAGGCTTGCCAAGATTCCAATTTAAAACTCTCAAAGTCTCAACAGACGCAAATAGCAGCACAAAATCGATTATAGCTTTTAAACCATTGCTCAAATGCAAAAATCATCAACACGGAACAGATCCGTCGCGAGATTCTCTTTGAGGGCTATGAAGACCGAACATTCATTTGAGCAAAGGAAAAACCCCAAAGAATGGGATAATCAAGAGACTGCAAGAAAGTATAGATTGCAATTTAAGTATTTGGTCCGAGGAGTACAACCCGGATACTCCGGTGTTTTTGATCCGGAGTGTCCGGATTAATCCGGATACTCCGGATAGATCAACCGGATACTCCAGGTTGTTCAGCTTCATTCCATTTAAGCTTTTTGATAGGGCTGAAAGAAGGTTCAAACAAGGTTCATAAATTCTGAAAAAATTAGACAATGAAGTCCAAATATAGAGTATCAAAATATGTTATAATACTTTCCTCTGATTATAAACCCATTTGAAGATACAAAAAATCACAAAACAGCCCCACAATCAGCCTAAACCTGAAATTTCAGCAAAATAAACATTTTGAATTTGGGTCGAATCTTGATCAAATGAAGTCCAATAGCCATGATATTTTGTATAAATGTTCCAAGGACATCCAAGAGACTTGTACAAAAATAATTTCTCAAATATCACCCTCCAATCAAAAATTAGATCAAAATGGGCATTGGAGTTTTGATTTTGACACTAAGTCAAATAAAGTCAACAATCTTGCAAATGAGTTCAAATAAAATTTGAGAATTTTCAGATATGAACTCCATATATGAGAGAAGGTTTTCCAACAAATATTTTCAATAAATAAATTTTACTTTGAGAAATGTGGTGAAATTTGCATTTGAACCACATAAAAGATTAAGATTTTCACCAGATCCTCAAAATGGAACCAAATGAGTTTTGAATGAAAATATGCACTTATATGGCTTCATATGATTTAGAGAGATGTTTTAAACCTATTTGCATAATCAAATCCATTCAAACCGTAAAATCCAACTTTATGCGAGAGTATGCCAAATAAGATCAAAAGAGAGAAAAAAACCATAACTATTTCAAATTAAGTTGAAATTATTTGAAATTATGCAAAAACATTCTTTAGACTCCCAAGAAACTTTTCCAAAAAGAATTTTCCAAAAAGGAGTCTCCAATCAAAAGATATGCCAAATTTTGCTTTGTAGGCATGATTTTTACTCAAAGAGAAGAAAAGTCAAAACCTTTTCAAATTGAGTCCAAATGGTTTGAAACTTTCCAGAAATAAACATTGGACTATTTAGAACGTTCCCCAAAAATAATTTCATTAAAAGGAATTTTCGTTCAAAAGATATGGCAAAATGCGCTTTGTAGGTTTGAAAAGAAATTAAATTTTCACCAAATGTTCAAAATGCATTCCGGATTGAGATTTATGGAGATTCGAACTTTCATAGCTTTGTATGAGTTAGAAATACCATTTAAATCTAAGATATACAAATAAATCCAATTCAAATAGCGAAATCCACACAATGCAACAACGGGTCATTTTGGGTCAAATGGATGATTTTGGCCAAATTCAAATAGCTATAACTTTTGAACGGTTGGTCATTTGAAAAACTTTGAAATAAAGAAATGCTTAAAATGATCAACCCTATGAGTTTTGTATTGACCACTTTTCAAACTCCAAATAGATTTTGCTTTAGAAAAATTTGAAGTTAAATGCAAAAGCAAGATCACAAAGATCTTCTTAAGCCAAAGTTTGACTTTTAGCTTCTAGCCAAGAGTTAGATACTTGAAAACATTTGAAATGCATTTGAAAACATTTTAGAAGACTATTTTGATAAGATTTTGCATTTCAAACAAATATTTTGCTTTTATCCCTTTTTGAAGCAAGTTAAATAGGAAATAGTTTTTCATAAAAAACCTCAAAATACAACTCAATTTGGATTTCATGCAATTTCAATTTCCATGGCTTAGAATTGATTATCAAGATGGTTTCTAGCCAACATTTATAATGAAATTCAATTTGAATGCTAAGATTTGAGCAATATGCTTAAATAAGCTATTTTAGTTCAAACCAAGAATTTTGGTCAATTTTGATTTCAATATAGAATTTTCATTTTGAAAGCTTGTAAAACATTTGAAATACATATTAGAATACTTTTACAAAGCTTTTTACAATTTTGGGCCTTTTAAACATAAGATTTGACTTTTGACCAAAATAGTCCTTTTGAAATAGCTATTTGTAAAACAAAGCCAAATATTTCAACACAAGATTCAAATGAAGAATGAGATGAGATATAGAGATTTGAATTTTGTGTATGAGTCTAAGATACCATTTTGAACCAAGATACTACACAAGATCCGGTCCAAACGGAGAAACTCACTAAGTGCAATAATATGACTACTATGGGTCAAATATAGTTTTTCGGCGAGTTTCAAAATCGAATAACTTTCGCTAGGTTGGTCTTTTGAAGGTCTTTTGAACACAAGGATTGTTAAGAATGACCAACTCTAGGATTTTCGTTTTGGAATTACTTTCAAATTCATTTTACATTTAATTCTATGAAAATTATAAGTTTAAATCCAAAACAAGATACTACTATCTAGATTTTGATCATGAAACTCATTTTCTTTTCAAAATAGATTTTGTGAAGCCAAAACCTTTGAAAAACGTTTCAAATATATTTGTATACATTTTGCAACTAGTTTTTCACAAGAATACTAATGGTATACAAAATTTTGACTTTTGGCTAAATGGCTTGATTTTGAAAATATATATTAGCACTTATATAAATATGGGCACATGTAGGGATGTAATATACATGGTTATGATTTAGCACTCCCCCTTAATGTGCCACTATCCCAAACTTACTCAAGATTGCAATTAAAACAACTAATAAGCATGAGCAAGCATATAACAAGCAATCTAAATTGATTTTTCATGAATAATGCAATATAACCTACACAAGGCTATAAGCTATAAGAATCAAATTAAATACTTGTTACCCGAGATGGCATTGGCTCAAGATTGAAGTGATCATCCTCATGCTTGGCTCCATTTTGCAAATGATTAAGTCATCTTCTCCTTTTGAAGAAGCCAAACGTCTAATCCATCTCATATTGCCTAAAAATCTTTTAGGCGGTTTTTGTACCCAATCCTTGTTGGGTCCAACAATGTTAGTCACAATACATTTTGGAACCCAAATGGTCCTAATTTGGATATTATTGAATTGACTAACATAATTAGAAATAGGTTTGCAATAATTATTCCTCCTAGGCAAATGATTGGCATTTTTATGAAAAGGCTTAGGAGGGTAATGATATTTTACAAAACCATTTCTAGTTTGATCTCTTCTAAGCATATGATAATTGAAATTATGCATTGGCTTAGAGGATCTAGCAAATGGTTTGCTATTGTTATTTTTCCTAAGCACATGATCAACATGATTTTTCTTGGTCTTAGGAAGTCTAGCATTTTGAGCAAACACATTTCTAGATTCATTTCTCCTAAGCAATTGAATATCATAATTTTGCAAATACTTGGGAGAATCGACAAACTTGGCAAACACATTGCCATTTTTGTCCTTCCTAAGCAAATAATGATCATTGACAATAATAGGCTTAGGAGTAATACCTTTGGGACAATCCTTACCGATGTGTCCCTTTTTTCGACAATTGTAGCAAGTAGGCTTTGAGCGTCTCTTTTTCTTGACTTGCTCTTTGTCGGTTTGCCCCATTGTTGATGGTTGTGGTTTGATCTCCACTTTATTAGGGACACGGAGGCGAAGTGTCCCTTCTTGTTGCAAGCAAAGCACTTAATAGTCTTCGTGTGACTTGCATTGTGCCTCGTCTTGCTAGTCTCCCTCTTGGAGATGTAGCCGAGTCCTCGCTTATCTTGAGGCGCCCTTGGCTTGCTCAAGATCTCGTCGAGAACGGCTTTTCCCTTTACGCACTTCTTCAAGTCATTTTCTAATCTAATGACTTGGGCCTTGAGCTCCTTATTTTCCTCTGCAAGGTTAGTCTCAACATGCATAGAGGAAGTAGAAACATTTGAATTTGAGCAACAAGGTAAATCATTGCAAGAGGTGGATGTGTCAAATTTTGATGAAATATTAGGATTAACATTTAAGCAAGACATTTCATCAATTAAATCACATGAGATTCCTATATCCACCTTAGGCTTATGAATTTCTTTGGAAAGGATGGATTCATGATTTTCTTGAAGCATATTATAATCATTTTGAAGTGATTCATGTTCAAGCTTCAAAATTTTATATTTCTTTTTCTCCTTTCCAAGACATTTATTGAGCTCCTCTAGCAAATTCATAAGTTCATTATAAGTGAGCTCATCATCGTCACTTACCTCATTCTTACCTTTCGCCATAAAGCAACGGATTTGTGATGGAAGAGCATCTTCATCGTCACTTGAGGCGGAGGTTGAGGTTGATGGAGATGTCGGTTCTTCATCACTTGAGCTTGAGGTGGAGCTTGATGTTTCATCTCCCGACATCTCTTCCTTAGTGCAATCCTCAATAGAAGTGGATGATTCAAATAGTTCTTGAAGCTTTATCCACATTTCAAGAGCGCTCTTGAGATTGCATATTCTATCAAAGATTTCATCGCTCACAACACAAAATAAAACATTAGTAGCTTGAGCTGTCGAGATGTAGGCATTTCTCTCTCCTTCAGCTTGGAGCAACTTCATTCAATGGAGAGGAAAAGCCGACATCTACGATCCACCATATTTGGGGGCTCATGGATTTAAAATGAGAAGTCATAATTAATTTCCATGAAGCATAATTTGTGCCATCTAACACAAGTGGATTATGTGAGTGCTCTAATCCTCTAGTCGACATCCTTTACTCTCCAGACGGTTAAGTCTAATAAAGGAGAGACCTTGCTCTAATACCAATTGAAAGGACAGGGGATGTCGCCTAGAGGAGGGTGAATAGGCGAATTAAAAACTTTGGAACTAAATGCAGCGGAATAAAAAATTTGCAGCTAAATAAAATCTCCCGAGGGTCTAAGTCCGGAGTGTCCGGGATTTTTATCCGGATACTCTGAAATGTCCGGACTATCCGGGTTGAGAAGTCTGGATACTCCGGATTGGATCCGAGGGACTCAGACCGGAGTGTCCGGGACTTATCTCCGGATACTCCGAAATGTCCGAACTATCCGGGTTCAGGAGTCCAGATACTCCGGATTTAAGACCTCGAAATGAGATTTTAAATCCCTGCAATTTTCCAACAATCTACTTGAATACAAAAGATCTAAATGCTATCAGGTACCTGGAGATATTGTAGATCTGGAGCCAAACACAACAAAAGAGTAGATCGGGCACTTTCAAGATTCAAAATCAAATACTAAAGCAAGAGTAAGAAGCAAACTTGGAGACAATGATTTTTCACCCGAAGTTCGGATCCTTGAGGGGATCCTACGTCTCCGTTGAGGCGGCTCGGTCACACTTGAGCCGGGGTCTCTTTCAACCCTCTTCCTCCCGGTGTTGCACAAATGCACTCTCCGGTCTTCACTCATTTGATTCCTTCCCTTACGGAGGCGGAACCGGCCTTCACAAACTTCCCACGGCCAACCACACAAAGCTCCGGTGGCTCGTAGGCGACCTCCTAGCCGTCTAGGAGTCCTCAACCTCCAAGAGTAAGAAATGCTCACGAAGAACAAGCTTGGAGATGAAATCAAGTGCTCAAACAACTCAAATCTCACTCAACCTAGCACCTCACTTCTCAAACTCTTTCCTACCCTTCTCACCAAAGGGATCACTTAGATCTAAGGGTAAAGAGGTGTTTTGGGGGCTCAAGAACAAGGGTATAGCACCTCTAATCAGGGGGAACACAGCCCTTTTCGAAATGAGGAAGAAGGGGGCTTTAAATAGAGGTCCCAAAACTAACCGTTGGAGACAACAAGACAACCCGGAGACTCGGATAAATACCTGACACTCGGACTAACTCAACCCGAGTGTCCGGACTTAACACCGGATACTCCGGATTGTCAACGACAGACATACCGAAGGGGTGAACCCGAGACTCGGACAAAAACCCGGACACTCCAGACTAACCCGGAGTGTCCGGACTAAACACCGGATACTCCGGATTGTCCGAAAAAGACCGAGCAGCCCGATTTAAAACGAGCAAAACTTTTGACACCGGACTCGATTTCAGAGATCTTGGACTCTACCGAAAGCTAAGAACGAGGGCTACACAACCAACAAGGTCTCACTACCCAAAACTCAAAGGATAAACACAGATATCACAAAGAATCCAAGGAGACCTAAAACCCTCACTTTCCAAGCACCACCAACACCACTCTCTTTCTAAGATTCACAAGGATGGATCACTTGAGCACTTGACACATCTAAAATTCATTCGACATCGCATCCCTCTTAATAGTACGGCAATCCTTAAACTCAAATTAAATCAAAGATAATATAAGTCTAGAAATAGTCACCTGCCGTCTTCTTTCTTAATGCCGGTGCATGAAGACCTTCACCATATAATTGATGACATCTTCGCCTTGTCCAACTCGACTGACTCACCTCATGAGACTCTCGTCCTATCAACCTTGACTTGATCATCCTCTCTGACGATCTCCACGCCAAGTCGATCCTGACTTAGTCCTCAACTCTTGGTGACACCGCCGTCTTGTTGACCTCGGCTTAACGATCATCCTCCAAGATACCTTGGTCATCATACACATACGGAACCTAATTCTTTCCAAACTACTCATGAAAGACATTAGTCCCAAAAGCTCAATAGATATGAATAAATTGATATTTGTGAGCAGTTGATTACAACAAGTGTTTCATATAAAGAAGCACAACATAAATGGAAACACTTGACATAAGAAATGTTCTCTACTAAGTACATCATGATGAATATGTAATTGATCTATATGCACTAGAGAGATAATTGCCAATATGATGAATCAATTAAATCATGGCAAGGATCACAGTCTTTACTTAAATGAAGCACATGATAGAATGTACACGAATTGTACATGTGCAAATAATATTTGGAATAAGAGTAAATATGTGATCCAACACTAGATTAAACTTCACTAAGAGAAGTGCATGAGAAGATACACAACGAAGACATGCATGCACCAAGTCAATCTATAGCAATATGAAGTTTAACTCTAGTTAATACATGCATACTAAAAACAAGGCACATAATGAACTCAAATGAATATATATGCACAAATAAATATGACATGAACCAATGTGCATATATATAATCAACATGCTACTTGGAGTTCACTATGCATTTGCACGAAAGGAATGCAATAACAAATATAGAATAGATATCAAAATTGCATACCTTATCTTTGCTTAACCATCGCACTTGATTTTCCTCTAAATAGATGAGACTGATACTCAACTAGGCAATAACAAGTTAGTCTCATAGCAATATAATCATATTAAAGGTTTGTCATTTGTTAAGCACTAAGTTAAACATTTACTTAATTACATAGATTGTCATTATGTGTGTTTGTCATTAATCACCAAAATAACATAAGTGCCTAGATGCACTTTCAGTCTCCCAACCCGGCCAACGTGGGCAAAGGCGGCCGAGCAGACCCGCCTGCGACAGTATCGGCGGTTTGCGCCTGCGGGGGGTCACGCGGCACCCCCCTGTGGCTCGGCGACGACCACCTCCAACGCCTGGACAGCTCCCCCCGACGGGCTCCTGGGCGGCGACATTAGGATTCCCCCAGGAACCCGGGTCGCGCAAGCCGGCGGACTCCTCGGCGGTGGCGGCGGGAGCTCCTTCTCGCCCCCCTCAGCCTCCGGACAAGGCCCCGACTCGCCAAGAGCCGTCCGACACTCCTCGCGACTGGCTCGGCCGCCGGCGCCGCGATCGTTGTCGTCTCCACGACGGCTCCGACACCGCCTGCGGTGCCTCGACCCGTGGCTCCTCAAGCCCCACCGGATGAGCCGCCACGCCACGCCCACTTTCGTAAGCTTTGCACGACGTAATATCGATTAGCAACTGCCCAAACTACCCTGCGGCAATGCAACTCGGGGACGAGAACACTTACAGCGCTGAGCGGGTGCGTGGCAACCGCGCCTTCTTCGCCGATCCCCCGTGCGGAGGCGAGTCGCTCCTCCGCTTCCTTGAGGGCACTGCCACCGGGGGAGCCTTCGTCTGAGGCTCGGCGACTGCGGCACTCGCGCCGGCGCCCTCGATCGAGCCGCGACCAGTCGGCGGCGCGAACTTGATCCCGCGGTATGGGTCCTCACCGCCGCTGTCGTTGCCGTCGCTGGAGGTCAACCCCAGACTAGCCGATTCAACGGCGATCGTATCGAAGACCTCCTCGCCACGCGCGGCCCTCGTCGCGCACTCTTGCTTCTTCTTCCTCTTCCTCTCCTCCTTCCTCTTCTTGCGGGCGGATTCGCGCAGCGCGGCCTCCGCGCGGGCCGCCGCCCTCTGCTCCTTCTCCCCCGGCAAACACGCTCGGGAAACCATCCCGGCAAGACCCTGGATAATGCAAAAACACTAATCAAACTGACTACTAAGAGCTAAGGGGGAAGAGGAAAGGAGGAAGGGATCTGCTCGGATTACCAAGTCCGGGGGATTGCGCGAGGAGAATGGCTCGGGGTGGCCACCCGCATCCTCGGTAGCACTCCTACTTGTGACGGAGGACACCCTGGCCTCGATCTTCGACGCGGAGAGCTCCGACTTCACCGTCCTCATGGGGTCGAACGCCCCCTCGTGCCGGAACATGGGGCGCACCTTGTCCATCAAGGGTTGGACGCGCATCTTCATGAATGCGCGCACAACGATATCGCCGATCAGTCCCTGTTCTCTCTGGACTTTGATCCGGTCGATAATCGCGTCCACCATATTCTTTTCCTTCTGGTCGGCGCCCCAAGTCCACTCGGGCCGCGCCACCGGGAGCCGGCCGGTGATGGCTGGGGCGCTACCTCCCAAGTTCCGGGCGTAGAACCATTCGGAGTGCCACCCCCGGTTCGAGGATGGCAGCTTCACCTCGATGTAGTCCGACCCGCGGCCACCGCGCAGCTAGAGGGCCACGCCGCCTATGGGCGCAGGTGCGTCCGACGGCTTGTCCCTCCTCAGCCGCGCATGGAAGAAATGCCTCCAGAGCGCCCAATGGGGATCGATCCCCAGAAATGCCTCACACAGCGTGATCAAGATCGCAATATGAAGCACTCCGTTTGGGTTGAGGTGGTGCACCTCCGCCTTGTAATAGTGCAGCAGCCCGCGGACGAACGGGTGCAGCGGGAGTCCGAACCCGTGCTCGTAGAACGAGGCGGGCACAACGATCTCGTCATCCCCCAGCGAGGGGACAGCGACCCCTGTCGGCACCCTCCACCATGAGACGTCCCGCGGGGGGAGGAACCCCTTCCTCTCCAAGCCGAGTGCGCAAGCGGGCTGAGCGGAACACTCTGGCCACGATATCTCCGAAGCAATAACAGCGAAAAGGTGAGAAAAGGGGAAGGTAGGGATCTTTTTTCTCCGGCTCATTCGCTCTGGTTTTCTCTTGTCTCAGGCAAAGGCAGGAAGGCGAGGAAAGCAAAGGCAAGTGACCTGCATAGCGTCCCCGCACCAGATTTATAGGAGCCGAATAGGCGCCTAGCCGAGCGGGCACCAGTCGAACAGACACCTCCTCGGGTGAAGCATCGCACGCCCCTTTCCCTCGGCTGCCACGCCAGGCCCCTGGTAAACACAATGATTTCCAATTCCTCTCTATGCATTTAAATCTGATAGGACTGCAGGAGACACAAAGACACCGTTTCGAGCAGCGCACCCTATGGCCTCTCGGTCTCGCTGGTCGGGTCTACCGCCGAGACACGTGTGAAAGGTCTCACTGGCCGCGCCCCAAAGTGGCAAAAGAGCTCGATAGCTCCCTCCCGGGGCCCAGTCAAAAGCTGCGGGTTCCAAAGGCATGATCCACCAAGTGGACTCAAGCCGCCCCAGCAGAAAATTGAGCAAGGGGCGAGGACAAGGCGAGCCCCAGTGGGCCTCTAGTTGGGTTGGCGTACGACCCAATCGTCTTAACTCGTGTCCGAGACCATACTTCACGCCTCCCGCTGAACCCATCGATGGGTGATACCACCGTGCTCTGGGTCACGGACGGCCCCAGTCCGATACGGATCGAGTAAAGAAAGGTTTCTCATGGGTCGCCCCAGGTGGGCGGACACCCTACACCGATCGCCCGCTGGAAAGGTCCCCTTGGGAGGGATCTCGTGTCCCACTCGGATCACCGTTGTTAGCTCCACGAGCACGGCGCTCAAACCGACGCAGTAAACGCTGTTCGCTCACCCCTCAAGGTCCCACACCGCGACGGGCGACACGGGATAGACAACGGCCACTCCTCTAGCAGCTACCCTCTCCAGATGGGGACTCGGGATGGACGCCCTACGTCTAGCTACGACGTAAAACGAGCGCTCGTCCAGCTATGACGTTAAACGAGCACTCGGACACCAGAACCTCCTGAGAGGCATCTGGTCGTCTGCGCCGACCAAGGCCGCGTTCAGCTACGATGTTAAACGAGCACCCGTCCAGCTATGACGTTAAATGAGCACTCTGACACCAGAACCTCCCGAGAGGCATCTGGTCGTCCACGCCGACCAAGGCCGCGTCCAGCTACGACGTTAAACGAGCACTCGTCCAGCTATGACGTTAAACGAGCACTCGGACACCAGAACCTCTCGAGAGGCATCTGGTCGTCTGCGCCGACCAAGGCCGCGTCCAGCTACGACGTTAAATGAGCACCCGTCCAGCTACGACGTTAAACGAGCACTCGGACACCAGAACCTTCCGAGAGGCACCTGGTCATCCGCGCCAACCAAGGCTGCGTCCAGCTACGACGTTAAACGAGCACTCGTCCAGCTACGATGTTAAACGAGCACTTGGACACCAGAACCTCCCGAGAGGCATTTGGTCGTCTGCGCCGACCAAGGCCGCGTCCAGCTACGACGTTAAACGAGCACCCGTCCAGCTACGACGTTAAATGAGCACTCGGACACCAGAACCTCCCGAGAGGCACCTAGTCATCCGCGCCGACCAAGGCCGCGTCCAGCTATGACGTTAAATGAGCACTCGTCCAGCTACGACGTTAAACGAGCACTCAGACACCAGAACCTCCCGAGAGGCATCTGGTCGTCTGCGCCGACCAAGGCCGCGTCCAGCTACGACATTAAACGAGCACCCGTCCAGCTACGACGTTAAACGAGCACTCGGACACCAGAACCTCCCGAGAAGAAATCTGGTCGTCCGCGCCGACCAAGGCCGCGTCCAACTAGACATTAAACGAGCACTCGGACACCAGAACCTCTCGAGAAGGAATCTAGTCGTCTACGCCGACCAAGGCCGCGTCCAGCTACGACGTAAAACGAGCACTCGTCCAGCTACGACGTTAAACGAGCACTCGGACACCAGAACCTCCCGAGAAGGAATCTGGTGGTCGTCTGCGCCGACCAAGGCCGCGTCCAGCTACGACATAAAACGAGCACTCGGACACCAGAACCTCCCGAGAAGGAATCTGGTCGTCCGCGCCGACCAAGGCCGCGCCAGCTACGACGTAAAATGAGCACTCGTCTAGCTACGACGTTAAACGAGCGCTCGAACACCAGAACCTCCCGAGAAGGAATCTGGTCGTCTACGTCCAAGGCCTCGTCCAGCTACGACGTTAAACGAGCACTGGACACCAGAATCTCCCGAGAGGCATCTAGTCATCCGCACCAACCGAAGCCGCGTCTAGCTATGACGTACCGCGCCAACCAAGGCGGCGCATAAGGCATCTGGATACCCGTGCTTAAGAGAAACGGCCACGTACCGACTGCTGACCCTCGGGGGCTTGAGTAGTCTGGGAAAGCGCCTAAAACGAAGTCATCACGCAGATGCAGCGATCAAAAAGGAAGATAAAATTTTATTATAGACCCCCCGGTTCGAACATTACACAATGTTATGTAAGAACCTAAGGTCTACGCCCGGCGCACGCGCCCTACTGCTTCGATAAGGGCGCTCCTCGCCTTGGATAGCCGTGGAATGACCTCAAGCAGCGCGTCGACGGTGGCAGTATCGTGGGCCACGGCCTCCTCCTCCGCGAGTTCGGCCATCGCCCGGTCGTGATTTGCCCAGTACTCGGCCAAGGGATCTTCCTCCTCCACCTCATCGTCATCACCAAAACTAAAAACCAACGGATGCGACGAAGCCATCGAGAGGTTGCAAAGGAGGATCTGGGCTGGGGACAACCGTTCAAGCGAGCGGTGATATCCTTATATACCCAAATGAGGGGAGGTCAAATGGTTCCAAGTAAACGCAAACGCGGGAAGACGAAGCGGCCTTCGCCAGATTCCGAAGCGGCCGAGAAGACATACGGTCAAGACATGCCAAACCATGCGCGACACGCGCAACAAAGTAATTAAAGGCTTCCGGCGGCAGAGATACCCGCCCAGCTTCTTGGCAATTGCGGATGCGCCGAGCACACCAAGCGGAACTAATCGACTGTGTCACGGATCGGCCGACCAAGTCCGGTCGCCGCACTCGACCATGTTTCGCCGACCAATCTAAACCCCCAACCGTATCTAACGAACTCGCTCGGGGGTTCGGGGGCTACTAACGAATACTCATACCATGGGTATCCCAACAGCCCGGAGTGACGAACGGGCTGCCCCAAGCCTGACTCCAACCAAGGGCCCCGCGGGGCCACAAAGGACGATCGACCCCGACCTAACGAGCTGCCCCAAGCTTGTCCCCGACCCAATGGGGCGTCCGACCCCCGCCACAGGTCGGACTCCCCACGAGCTCCGACCAAGCTGAGGCGATCTCCGCCGAGGGCCAAGTGTCGGGCCTCCGCCGGCCATTAGCCGCGTGCCTTACGGACATGACAGCTCAGAGTGATTGCGCGGGGGCAGGTGGCTCCTTCCCGAGGTGGTGAGGAGGTTGCCGAAGTCAAGCTCCAGTCTCATCGTCCAGACACGCACGGCGTGAAGACGCGCTCCCTCCCGAGGCAACGTCGGCGCCGACAGCTTGCAGAGGGCGGTGCGCTATTTCCGATGAAACTAAGAACCGCTTCGCTCAATGAGTCCACCAACCCGGCGTGGGGTGAAGTGACGCTGACCGATCGCCAAGACAAAGGACCAGAGCTCCTAGCATAGATCACCTCATCCTTTCCTCTTCCAACTTCCCTTGTAACCTGCCCCCTCCAGCTATATAAAGGGAGGCAGGATCCTCTGGAGGGAGAGCGCTCTCCCTGCTCTCGGTCTTCACGAATAGGCTGTTTCGCTCTCACCTATTCGAGCCCTCGGCTCCGCTTGTAAAACGTGCGATCCATCGCACCAAGCAATATAGCACCACCACAAGAACTGGAGTAGGGACATTCGGCCCGAACAAGTATACATCTTGGACTCCTGAGTCTAACCATTCAAGGAGAGAGAACGCGCAGCCCCTTAGACTTAAAAATTCACTCGCCGGTGCTCGAAACACCGACAGGAACTTTGGCCCTAAGACAAGCACAATAAAAAACCGTGCTGCAATACAGTAATTTGGTGAGTATTGTATATAACTCTCCAAATGTCGTAATATAAACAGTTCAAGAAAATCAAGACTGTACACAAAGCTAATTAATTATAAATTGGCAGAACGGACTTTTGCTTCAACCCATTCATCAAAAAATTCACAAATTGGCGGCCGATAAGGTTCACATGACCAACAACAGTGCAAACAGCCAGAAATCAACTGAAATAGTCAATACATAAAAAAATGTTAGGTGGTAAGATTAATAGGTGACTAGTGCTATTCACATATAAACCTTACAGTAAGATAAAAATGTAGGCAAAAATATAGCTTTAAGTATCGGTTGAAAGATTTATTCATGAATGCAAAAATTGCACATGCTACCCTGTTAACAGTCAACATAATATCTTAACAGCGACAAATGTCCTCCATACACAGCTAAACAACATGCTTCAAGATGTTATTTAAAGTGAGCAATTTAATTGGTCATTGCTGAAATCGTAGGAAAAAACTTTAATGGCCAACAAAGCATAAGAAAAGAGACGTTCTAGCAATCTCTTGGTACGTGGTTGTGATTATAAAATCAGCATTGCTCATAGCGATTATATCATCTGTGAACTAAAAAGAGATGATAATGCTCGTCGAAGTTCTTCCAGTATATGTCTGAATCCGGGTATTTAGTCTTTTCTAAAGCATGAGCAATATTGCACTGCAAAGAACATGCTGAGATAATCAGCAAAGGGAAACAACACAGGTTTCAAGTATAATATAAGTATTTAACAAGGCATATCTGGGTAATTCCCATCTTGTAAGATAGCAATTGTGCCGCAAGATTTCCATCATTGTAGTTTCCAATTATGAAGCCTTGAGTGCCTTGTAATCATGTTGCAATTTCAGCAGTTGCATCTTGTAAAAAATTAAAATACTGTATCACTGCCTTCTAGTCAAATAAAAAGATAAAAGCATTGTATTATAGCAGCAAACATCAGATTATACTAAATACATATTCATACAAAGAATTGAAGTAGGTAATGTAGAAAATGGCCTTCCAAAATTGTTGTTTTGCATAAGTAATTACGTTGGAAACAACTTGAATCTGACCCTTTCGAGTCCCAAGACCTTGTTGCAATAGTTGTATGATTAAAAAACAATACCCTACTAGGTAATTCACATTTCACACTTTATGTCGTGTAAGCACACTTTCCTCGAGAGTTTTTTCATTAGAAGAAGGAAAACAGTTTAGGGCCATCTTAGGAATTTGTACAAGCAGAGAAGCATCAATTATATTCACCTCAGCAAATTTCTCCAGGTAGGGCCACGCATCAAATCTTGATATCCATTTCCTTAGTATCCCATTATCATTTCGAAAGGGCACTCGCAATATGTAAGTATGTTGTGCCGCACTTATACTCTCAAGCCGCTGATTGCACGTACGATGTGCCCTTTGAATCTGGTATCAGCCGAGTAACCTTAATCATATAAAAACACATGATTAGCAGTGCTCCTTTTCCCACAAAAGAATCACAAGGAGGACTTATAAACTTACTGAATTCCTTTGCCAAGTTCCTCACAGGAACATGATTTTCTTCCACTTTGCAAGAAGCACATACAGTGGCAAATCTAGAATGAAAATGGAGGGTAGACTCAAAGTACTAAACTAAATTAAGGGAAATATACTAAATGAAGTATTGTGCAGCTGAAAGTCTAAAATTAATACATGAATAAAAGAGAAACATAAAGAAAGCAAAAATACAATGAAAGAAGGTACCTTGTTAGACACAAAGTTCATTTCTCCATTGTTGTAAATCTACAAACAAATACATTACACAAGCATAAATGTGGGTTGCAAGTTTACAAATTACAACTATATAGAGCCTAAAATAGTAAATAGTTTAGACTTAAAAAAGTATTCACTATTGAGTATTTGAGTATATTGTAAATTTGTAAACTTAAAAAATATTCATTAATCATTATTCACTAATCAGTACTCATTTATAACTAATCACAATTACTCATTGTAATCAGCAATCACCATTACCGGGAGTCCAGTCCAGGACATAGTCGGTAGCATAGTAGTCAGCACTTAGCACTTCAGTCTTAAGCATCACAGTCGGTAGCAGTAGCACTGCACAGCTGTCGGTCGCAGACGACAGTGGGCCTTGGCAGCATAACAGCTCACCCCCACGGTTCACCAGCTCACTTGATCTGACGGTCAGCCATCATCCATCCACGGTCCACTGAATTAAGTCGCTCGGCCTCATCATTCTCCTCTCGGTGACTTCATCCTCAGTCACTCTCCGACTTTCTGTCTCTCTCTCTCTCTCTTCGAGTTCGAGCTTCCTCGCCGGTTCGTCCTTCACTCCTCCTCACTCTAGTGAGTCTAGTCCTCAGTGGCTTAGTTCTCTTCTACGATGGTCGATGGAGGCGTTCGGCGGCTTCTTCATGGACGAGAAGGCAGGGTGGGTGGTGGAGTCTCCTCAGTCCTCACGAGACTCCATCGGATCAAGCCTCGATTGAGCTGGTTGAGATCTGCCTCGGCCCTCGGTGGATCCACCGGATCAAGCCTCGGTTGCTGGTGGCTGGGTAGCCTTTGCCCTCTAGCAACCCTCAGCGTCGGTCGGCCTGCTCGTCGCCGAGGTTGATTGGATTTGTGTCTGTGGTTTGGATGTCACCAGTTGTTAGGCTTATGAGCTTCGGCAGCAAGACAGCAAAGGCCCAATGCACTTTTTTCTCTGTGTTGCTGCGGTTGAGGGCTCGAGTCTATGGCAAGGGGGGACCGGCGGCGACTTCCCGGCGCCCGGGGGAGGGGGGTTCCACCAGCGTGGAGGATAGGCTCTAGCTTGATGGAGCCTCCTCGTTGGATCCACCACCGAGAACATATACAAGTTAATTAACTTGTCAAATGAAAATTGGTTAACTTGGTATCTCATCAACAAAATGTTAATCGAATCAGGAAAGACCTTGATTGTATGTAAGACATTATACACGTTTATACTTTTATCTTAACCTTATTTTGGTATTTATGTCTGAACATATGTAGAACTGGTAACCCCAGGTTGTATTGAACATTATTTCGCTTCGCTTGCAATGAAGGCAGGACCATATAGGACTAGGGTCTAAAATCTTTGGTTAGGAGTTAGGACACATACATCACTCTTCACACAAGTATGAATGATTTCATACGTTCAGTATGACTGGTTTTGTACTTATGCTTAGGAGGAATGGTTTTGTACTTATGCTTGGGAGGAAAGTAAATCTTAGCTGAGTATTACTACACCAGGATTTTGTATGTTTTGAGCCATAAAACCACTTTCCCTATCATTGTTGCTTATATAATATGCTCTGGGTGATGTTCCATTACAAACCACTGTAAATAGAATCTCTTGAAATATATTATTATGTAGTGATGCATAGCAAAGAATAAGCAATCATAGCACATAATCATTATGCTAGCAAAGATACTATTGGAAGGGGAATGCTTTACCTGGATTTTATGAGGGAATTTGAATGATGCACATACTTCTTGAATCTTTTGCTTGTAAAATATCCGCATCAATTGCGTTAACCAACAAAACCTAAAACCCCAAATCAGCGTAGCACAGAAGCTAAGTCTTACATAAAAATTTGAATTAATTTCCCAAACCTAAGTGACACACCAACACAATACCTGCTGTAATAGCATAATTTTCTAGTTTGTAGATGGCATGATTACCGCACAAAAAGGAAACCATGATGCATTTAGGCTATTGCTCGTCTTGAGCCCTTCAATCCTTATGATGCTACCACCCCACGCAATAAAGCTCTCATCTATGAAGGTAGCAACCGATTCAGCACAAAGAGAGTGGACCTACGGTTTGAGGATTTTGGGGCGGCGGTGGTTAGGAGGTAGAGGCGAGAAGGCAAACAAGCTTAACTCGCAACGGAGGACAGAGAACCTTCGGAGCACGGCCGTGGCAAGAATCGCACGGGGCAGCATCCGGGGCGGACGGCAAGGAGGCCATACGAGGATTTGAACGTAATTACGCAATTTTCGGAGGGTCTTTGCGCGAAATGGTGACGTGGCATGGCTGATATTTGCTACTGTTTTTGGATGACATTCAACAAGTATCGATGGCCATGGGCGTGCACGCCGTCCCCGACGACGTCGTGTAGCTGATCTTCCTGCGCCTCAGTTCCCCTTGTTAGTACTAATCTTGTAATCCGACAGCTTGTAACAGATAAGAAATCGGTTGTTTAGTCTTAGTTTAAGTTCGTTTCGAGTCTGCAGGCGTCCAGGGTGTTAGTGTTATTGTCAGATAATGAATAGTATTAGTTAGTTTGTTATTCTGTTAATCTCAAAGTGGAGTTGAGTCGGATAACGACTTATGTAATGCAGGATCTATATAAGTAATAGAAAACCCAGAAAAGACGTGAGGAGTTTAGCACGTCGCAAAAGACTGTCTATGCGAAATTAGTTGCGCTTGGCTGTTTTCTGAAACTCTGTTTTGCTCTGTGTTGAAGAGCAGTTATGCGACTTGGTGTTCAGGTTTTGTGCTTTACTACTCCTCCAGAAGTATTGTTGAACTTTACCGCTGCATTGTCGTGTTTAGTTCAGAGCATATTAGAAGTTCTTTTGTGTGTTTTGATCTGCGTTGTCTGAAGATCGATCTGAACAAGTTCTGTCTGCTTCAACAAGTGGTATCAGAGCCAACTTTCAGACGCAGCAATGGGCGACAATACATCAGCAAGAGCAGCTCTGACTGATCCTTCATCATCTGGAGTTAAAGCGGTGGCGAGAGGAATCCCAATACAGTATCTGATGCTTGATGACACAAACTACGGTCTTTGGGCTATGAAGATGAAGATCATACTTCGATCGCTTGGTGTTTGGGGAGCGATAGAGGGCGATGCACTGATCGATGAAGATAAAGATCAGGGCGCCCTAGCCGCTATCTCCCAAGCTATTCCGGATCATGTCATGATGGCTATTGCTGGCATGGAAACGACAAAGAAGGCTTGGGAAGCAATCTGGGACATGCGCATTGGAGAAGATCGTGTCAAGAAGGCAAGAATTCAGGTATTGAAACGCCAATTTGATCGGTTGATCATGGGTGATGGCGAAAGTATAGCGGAATTCTCTCAGAAGTTGACTGCCGTAGCAGGTGAGATTCATTCTCTTGGTGCTGATTTGAAAGACATAACAATTGTGAAAAAGTTATTTAGTGCAGTGCCCGATCGATTTATGCAAATCGTTGGCACAATTGAGCAATTTAGTGATGTTGAAAGTATGTCACTGCAAGAGGCAATTAGTTTCTGTTCCCTGTTCTTCTTGTGCCTCATTGTTCTGAGAGTTTGAGTATCTCATGAGCACTCTCGAGAAGTTTGTAGGAGGCAAGAAGAAGCTCAATCTCATTCTAGACCAATCCAAGATTAGTCGATTCAATCAGGGTCTAGAATTTGACTACTTGGAGCACGCTCGGGCACATCCTTCCACCATTGTGCATCGCTCCAAGAGTAGTGAGATCATGGCAGCTCCCAGGGTGAGTACCATTGTGTTTAGATCTGCCGGGCTTGTCCATGGGATCTCTGATCAGAAGGTTGCTCCTCCTGCGACTTCTTCCTCTGGTAAGGCAAAGTATACATGCACCTTCTGTCAGAAGGATGGACATTTGGGAGATTTCTGCTTTAGGCGCGCCAAGATCACAAAGCGTGAGCGTGTTGCTGCTTTTAAGGGTATTCAGGGTAATCCCCAGACTCTAAGTGCTCCTAAGGTACACACTGCTACTAGACAGGTTAGAGAGTTTCCTATTTTTGGGAAGCGTTCAAGACTCGGTTTTCATGATGATTAGTCGAGTTTTTGTCCTGGAGTTGCCCATGGTGAGTCTTTCTGCTGTCCTTTTGATATTTCTCGTGTTTCTCATCGAGGTGGATATCAGCGGCGTGAGGTGTTTACTAGTAGGAGATCTAGACAGCCTCACTGGGATGGTTTGGCCTTTGCACGACGGCGGGCCAACCCAGCTCCAGCTCCAGCTCCCAGGTCTTCTGCTAGAGTTACTTCTGGTCTTGTGAGAGTGGAGCGTTAAAGAGATGTTGGGGTCCAGTGTTTTTCTTCTGTGGCTGGTACTTTAAGGCGTCGTGTGGTTCAGTATTGAGTTCGTAGATCATCTCTTTGTCCCAGTACTGAGTCATCTTTCTCTCTTGTATGTTGACCAGGTCCGTAGGATGGGGAAGGGAGAGGTTTGGATTGTTGACTCCGGTTGTTCTCGTCATAGGATCGGAGACTCAAGATGGTTCTCTTTCCTAGTCCGAGTCCCCGTTGATGAGTTTATCACCTTTGGGGATGCTTAATCAGGTAGAGTTATTGCAAAAGGTACCATCTGCATTAGTGATAATTTCTTTCTTAAGGACGTTGCCTTAGTAAGTATGCTGCAATACAATCTGCTTTCTGTTTCTCAACTTATCGATGACTCTTTCGAGGTAAGCTTCAAGAGTAGTGCCTGTAGTCCTCGATTCATCAAGAGAGTTAGTTTGCGAGATTTCTAGATTTGAGTGAGTTTTATGTGCTGATTTTTCTACTTCTTCTAGAGACTTTCTTCGCTGTTTGATTGCTTCGGAGTCATATGATCTCTCCTTCTGGTATAGGAGATTAGGTCACATTGGCTTCGATAATTTGACTCGAGTTAGCAATCATGATCTCATTTGTGGTTTGCCTAAGCTCAAGATGGTCAAATACTTAGTTTGCTCTCCTTACCGATATGGCAATATGGTTGCTACTTCTCATCATCCAGTCACTATTGTGATGACTAATGCACCAGGACAGCTTTTACATATGGACATTGTTGGTCCAGCTCGAGTGCAATCAGTGGGTGGGAAGTGGTATGTCCTTGTCATTGTCGATGATTTCTCGAGGTATTCTTGAGTGTTTTTAATGGCCTCTAAGGATGAGGCTTTTACCCATTTCAAGGGTTTGGTCAGTAGGGTGTCTGTTGAGCTCCCTGGTGCCTTACGAGCTATTCGCAGTGACAATGGCACAGAGTTCAAGAACTCCTACTTTGAGAGTTTCTGTGAGGAGTTAGGTCTAGAGCATCAGTTTTCCTCTTCATACGTCCCTCGGCAAAATGGCGTGGTGGAAAGGAAAAACAGGATCTTGGTTGAAATGGCTAGGACGATGCTAAATGAGTACAGTACTCTTAGGAAGTTTTGGGCTGAGGCTATAGCTACTGCTTGCCATGTGTCTAATCGAGTATTCTTGAGAGCACATTTGCACCACACTTCTTACGAGTTGAAGTATGGGCGAAAGCCAAGTGTTTCTCATTTTCGTGTGTTTGGTTGCAAGTGTTTCATTTTGAAGTCTGGTAACCTGGATAAGTTTGAGTCTCACTCTTTTGATGGTATTTTTCTGGGTTACTCGACTTCTTCTCATAGCTATAGGGTCTAGAGTTGTGATACGAATGGGATCATAGAGACTTGTGAAGTGACCTTTGATGAGGATAGCCCAGGAGCTAGACCTGACATTTCAGGCTTTTCTTCCCTCTCCGAGACCATCTTTGTAGAGGATGAGGGTGTTGGAGACGACTGTGTTTCATCTGATCCAGTCCCCTCTACACCTGAGGTGCCACCAGTTTTCATTTCTGCACCTCAGGGAGACTAGCTCTTACCTTCAGACTCTCCTTCAGCGAGTGTCTCTGTTCATGCCTCTTCTGTGCATGAGGTATATGCCACTTCTTCTTCTAGACCTCCTCGCCATATTCAGAGACATCATCCACCTGATCTGACCATTGGTGATCTGTTTGAGCATGTCATATGCTCAAAATTAGGTTTTTTCAGTTTCTGCCTTCACTCAGTCTTTGTTGCCTCTTTTGAGTCGAATTATGTTTCTCATGCATTATCCAATGAATCATGGATTAATGCTATGCATGAGAAACTTGAAAACTTCGAGAGGACAAGGTATGACAACTTGTTCAGCCCCCATCTGGTTATAATGTCATTGGGACCAAGTGGATGTTCAAGAACAAGTAGAGTGAGGATGGGGTTGTCATAAGAAATAAGGTTAGGCTAGTTGCACAAGGCTTTTCTCAGGTCGAGGGTCTTGACTTCGAGGAGACCTTTACCCCTGTAGCTAGACTAGAGGCTATTAGAATCCTACTTGTATTTTCGGCATCTAAGGACTTCAAGCTTTTTCAAATGATGTCAAGAGTGTATTCCTCAATGGATATATTGAGGAAGATGTGTATGTCAAGTAGCCTCCAAGATTCGAAAACCCCAAATACACAAACTATATCTTCAAGCTTTCCAAAGTTTTATATGGACTTAAGCAGGCCCCTAGAGCTTGGTATCAAAGGCTTAAGTCCTATCTTCTCTGCTATGGTTTTAAGATGGATATAGTAGATAAGACTCTATTCATCAGTCACCAGGATCCTCATTTTCTTCTCATCCAGATTTATATGGACGATATTATCTTTGGTGGTTCTTCGTATTCTGTTGTGTCTCAGTTTTTAGAAATGATGAGCACGGAGTTTGAGATGAGTATGATGGACTAGTTGAGCTACTTCCTTGGCTTCCAAATCAAGCAGACTCGAGAGAGCACTTTTTTACATCCAGGCAAGTATAATCGAGACCTCCTGAGATGCTTCAACCTGTCTAAGGGAAGCCGGTGATGACTTCTATGGCAACCACTGCTGTCCTCGAGCCTAATGAGGATGGTGAGCCAATTGATCAGAAACAGTTTCGGAGTATGATCGACTCCCTCTTGTACCTCACTGCTTTGAGGCCGGACATACATTTTACTGTATTTCTGTGCGCTCGATTTCAGTCTTCTCCTCGTACCTCTCATTGCCAAGCGGTGAAGCGTATCTTCAGATACCTTCGAGCTACCCTTGACTATGGTATTTTATATTCTTCTTCTTCTTGTCTATCTCTTAGAGCCTTTTTTGATGCAGACTTTGCTGTCTGTAGGATAGATAGGAAGAGAACTTCTGGCACTTGCCAAATCATTGGCACTTCTCTTGTTTCTTGGTCATCTAGGAAGCAGTCCGAAGTTACACAGTCTACCGCTGAGGCTGAGTACGTCGTTGCAGCTAGTTGCTGTAGTAAGGTGCTTTGGATGAGATTGATCTTACAAGACTTTGTGTTACAAATATAAATATTATTTTATTCTATAAAAAGTTTAAATAAAATTTTGAAAAAAATATTTTATTTGAGTTCCAAATTTCCCAAAATATGTTTAGAAATTTTCTAGAATTTTTATAGTGTTTTTGCTATTTTATTTGCATTATTCTATTTTAGGAATTAATTTAATTCATAAAGCTTTGGAAAATTTAATCAACAGTATCTGGCCAGAACCCTAAGGCCCAACCCATTCTTATGTTCGGCCTGCTCATCCGCGTGGTCGAATCTCCACCATTGGATCTAAGTCGAGCGGCTGAGAGTGGATAAATAATCCTAGCATCTAGAGCCGTCAGATCTTTGTGTGTCGGTGAGATCAACTCAAGCCCTAGCGTTCATCCAACCATCTATCACGACACGTGGCGGCTATTTGGTCATCATCTCTGATCAGGACTCGGATCCTCGTCGCTGTGGCCACCATAGACACGGAGTCCCTCCCGTGCATAGCGTGGACGCTTGAGCCTTTAAAAGGGGCGCACCGGGAGCGCAAGGACCCAGGTAACCAAAGCCCTAGATCTAATCGCCGAGTTTTGCTATCTTTTGGCCACAATCAAAGATCTTCACTTTGTGCCATCGAGAGAGGGATTATGTCGATTGCTCGCCAAGAAAGGTCTAGTAGGGTCGTTTTCTACGCCGTGAAGATCAACGTCGCCAACCGTACCTGGTGCATGTGCTTGATTGGTCGAGGAGTCGTTGGAGCATCATCACCGTCGTGGACCCGAAGCCACCGCTGTTCAACTCATCGTCTTCACTATTTTAGAGCACCAGAGGATGATCCGAGTGTGTCATCAGGTAGACGATGTCCATAGCTAGCGGTTGGTACCCTCCTTGCTCGTCGGCGATAGCCATGGGTCCTTCTGTCCGGCGAGCCAACATGGTGTGCGTTGATGAGTGCCGTGTGGATGCCATGTGGTCACTGCGTCAGCGCCTCATCACGTCCGCGTCTGTCGTGGCTGCTCGAGTGGTGGTCTGGTCAGCAAGCCGAGTCAGCATCACGAGTCCCACGTGTTGGCACTGTTCTGTAGACCGTGTTTATGGTGAACTGGAGTTGGTTGTGGACCGAGTCCATGGAACATTGACCACGTGTTAGCCTAGGGCTTTTTCGGATTTATTTAATCTGATGCTGACATTAGATGACATCATAAACAGATTTTTTATTATAAAAATAATTCAATTAATTCGGTATTTTCTAATTTTTATGTTTTTGAATATTTCGAGAGCCCGTTCTTTTTCATACGAGCTCCGATTGAGGTGATTCAAATTTCTAAAAATTTGTAAAATTTAGATCTATTTAATAGAGAATTTTAGTTTAATTTTAGAGTTTGTTTGCTTTCTATTTTGGTATTTATTTGGTATTTTTCTCATTTCACGTAGACGTTGAAGTGCTTGGATCTCACGAGTGTGAAGATTTGATGCAAGCGCAAGGTATAGAATAGGAATAAGAGTTTTTTTCAAGAAAAGTTGTGCTTTGATCATGTTGAGCCCAGTTTTACAAAATTGCTATGTTGATTTAAATTATTGCATGTTATTTCATGTGTACAATTGATTTCAAATTAGTTTGGGATCTAGTTATTCAACCCAATTGGAATACACCTACCTTGTCATTTGTATGCCATAATTATTTGTCAATCTAGAATGGTTTATTATTAGTTGGTTGCTAATAGATACCGACATGGGATGATTAGATCGTGAATAGTCTACTTAGCCATGCCGCGTGTGATTTATATCTTTTGAAATATCAAAATCAATCTTGACTAATGGAATATGAAACATGTTTATGAAATTGGTGTGTCAGGTGTTGTCACACAATGATATTGAGTTGTAGTGACGTGTGTCACGAAACCATGTTGAATTATTGATGGCATGTGGTGCATGATAATGAACTGGAATGGTAAATAATTTAGATTGGAACAAGTGGCAAGGGGTCGTGTGCCAAGGTGGGCCAGTGTGGCGGTTGGGTTGTGGAAGTCTTGCCTCGGTCAACCTAAGGACTTAACCTTGCAAACCTTTGAACTGAGTAAAACATGCAACCACATATTTGATATGAGATGAACATAACTAGTAGGAGTACTGATGTCTTGACATGTGATACCTCAAGCGGATAATCATATGGAAGTGTGGTTATGATGGAGGATGTGGTGGACTTCGGTCTCACATCAATCCAACGGTATGTCGGACCTATACTTCACCTTCGCTGAGGGAAAAGATAGTGTATGGCTTACCAGGAGGATCATGTTAGAATAAACGTTTCTGAAAGGTTTTGCCATAATCTCTCTGTCGACACACCAAAGAAAGTGTGTTAATTGCATGGCAACAAGAGACGATTATATCATATGGGTAAAGTGCATAACCTCTATAGAGTGTAAAATCTATTCGGATAGCTGTGTCTGCGGTTATGGATAATGCTCGGGAATTATAGTAAGAGTTAGATTTTGGAGAATGAAACTTGAAAAGGAAGGCAATGGGCCATGAAGGTTTGGAATATGATTTAGGGTTGTATGCCAGTTTTCTGTTGAGAAATACCTGAAATTATTATTACTGTTATTTATTTTACTGTCTTTTCAATCTATTTATTGTATTCATTTGTAAATACTGCTTTACTGCAAAACAGCTATATCAACCATTCATTTGAAATAAGCCTTGTATATAGTTATATTAGACTTGCATTCTGTGCATAACTTGTTGAGTGCAAGTACTCATCCTTGCCAACAATATAATCACCAGTTTAGGAAGAGTCTACAACAACTTTGGAGGAGGAGCGTCCAGAAGAGGCGAATGTTTAGGGTGCGAGGCTTGTTAGTCGTCTGTGATATACTAAGGGTTTATCTACGTTTTCATTCCGCTGCAGTTTAATTTGTCATATAAGATCGACCATAAAGTTAGTCAATAGGTTAATAATCATTGTATAAAGTCATTTACTATATTTTCGCTATGTATGATTGTGATTTTCATATATGTTGAGCCTATGTGCACTGACGTGATCCTAGATTAGTGCGAACACAGAGGATTCAGATTTACATATTCTGATCCTACAACTTAATAGCCCCTGAGTTTCCTAGTTTAACAGCCGGAGATTGGCCCCCATTTGGCTTGCATCTTGAAAAATTCCCGTGCGTATCGTGTCAGCAAACTCCAAACTGATCCCTGATTATGCGCCGACTATGCCTTCTGCTTCCGGAACAGGGGTAGCAAGAATTGGAGAGCGGTTTCCGAGAGAGAAACACGAGGAGGAAGAGAACCAGCCTCGAACGGTCATGGTCACACTGAAACCATGAGCTGCATGCCTGCCGCGGGCCGCTACGCGCGCAACCGTATAAATCGAAGACCCAACCTGTTCAAGCAAAGATGTCCATGAATCTGCCCGTCTCTGCGATCTGAGACGTGCACTAGGCACGTACGCTTAGTTGTTTCAAACTTGCAATTGTTTCAAACTTGCAATGGCGATCGGCGGAGGAAGAAGGCCCAAGGGAAGTGTCGCCGCCGCTGTCTTGCTGCTCGCCGGAGCGGTCGTGACCGCCGCCGCGGCCGGCGGCGGCGAGGTGGCCAGGCCGTGCTTCGACGCGTGCTTCGACCAGTGCGTGCCTCGCGAGGAGTTCTGGTTCTGCCAGTTCTCCTGCTACCACAGGTGCGCCGGCCGCGCGCCGGCTCGCGCCGGCGGCTGCGAGCAGTCGTGCGTGCTCTCCATGTGCGGCCAGCTCCACCCGGGCGGCAAGATGATGGCGGTGTGTCGGGACACGTGCCGCAAGAGCTACGCGGCGGCTGGGTGCGGACGGCTCATCGGCGGTACAAGGGCGACCATGTGATGGTGAAGGTGATTAATTCCTCGTCGTATAACTAGCCCTCCATCCGCACACTCAATCTATACGTACGTACAAGGGATAATCATTGGTTACTCCAAGGCTAGCTAGCTCAAGCCTGGACTGGAGATAATCAACAAGTTATTATTATTTTTCAGAGGAGATCAACAAGTTTGTTCGATATGATTTAAAAGCTTATAGCAGTAAATAATACTTGTATCGATAGGTACTGCAGTTATTCAGTGATAGAAAAATTGTTAATGGCAGACAGTGTTTAGTTTCGTCGTGTTGCAAAGGTGGAGATACAGACCGGGCGCTACAGTACAAGTGCTTGGGCACAGTGATTCTTGTGCGGTAATATTTGGCTACCGTACTCTACCATTATTCTCTTTGTACCTTTTACTGTGGTATATTTTGCTCCTCTGCCTTCGATGAAGCAAAGCAAAGGATGCGAATCCATATCGAATAAAGCATGATTATTTATGCGTTGACTTTGGTTAACAATACCATTTTGATCTCGGATTTCGACGAGTTGACGGTGCCGAAATTTGCGAAAAACCGAACGAAATTACGAAAAACCGAACGGTTTCGAAAGTCAAACAAATTCGAAATCCGGTCAAACCGCAGAGCGAAATTCGAATAAAAATGTCGAAAAGAGGCAAATTTTGAGCGGTTTTCGAAAAAATCAGCGTCGGGTTGAAAATTTTGGAAAAAAGGAAAAAGTTACAAAAAATGTTGTAAAAATCAAAACTTCATTTTTTCAAAAAAAATATTCACACTAGATGTCATAAAGCTATAAATACTAATTTTATGGAACTTTTGGATTTTTTAAAAAATTTCCGAATTTTTTGAATTTGAACTTGAGCGATAAACCGAACGAAATTCTTCTTCAAACCGGAGCGGTATGAACAAATTTTGAGCGGTTTTCGATAAAAAGTGAAACCCTGGCTGTGACTACTTGTCTTAGCTATGGATGTCCCGAATACAGAAACTCATCGAACAAACAACTGCTTTGGATGTCCCGAATACAGAAACTCATCGAACAAACAACTCCAGATCAATCTTATGACATAATGTATATATGTCACTATGGTTTGAAGATGGTACTCTCAGAAGGAGAGGTGCTTCTATGCTTTTCTTTTTGATAGTTGCATAAATATTAAAATATAAATGAATAGTAGATAATGATTACTTATCTTTTTATTTGTTTTAAATTTTATACAACTTGTATTAAAAAAGAAAGCATTGAAACACAGAAAATAATCCCATAAGACCGAGTCCTTTTTACATATCCTGTTGGCCCTTTTAACACACGACATGTCAAGCTGGAACCCAAAACATGACACGTGGCAAAATCATATCATTCTTGAATCACTAGCCTCCCTGCTATATTCCAAAATTGATCCTGCAATTGGAACTCAATTCTCAGTCGAGTGTTCTAGCTGGTAACAGGACATGAACCGCTTATACATAAAAGAAGCAAGGAAGGAACATGGGTAACTAGACGTGGGCGTACGGGTCCATTAACCGCGTCGTACAACCATAGTTCAGTCGGCTCGGATCGCCTTCGGCTAGCTCAGGCACAGCATATTTGCGATTCGTGCCATACCGACTTAGATCCGACCTATTTACACTATTAGAACGAGAGGAAATGAGTCAGAGATGTACGGAGATGAGGTAGTGCACACAAATATTAGGAAAAAAGAACTAATTGTATTCATTCTTGAATAAGTACAAAGTTACCGCCTCCCCCTCCCTCTCTGCCCCGATCCCCTGCCCCGGCCACCTTCTGTCTTCTTCACCTCGGCCACCTCCTCCTCCTCCACCTCCGCCTATGACCACCTCGCTCATCCCGGCTACCTTCTCGGTCGCTCCGACCTCCATTCCTTGGCCTCCACGGCACAACCACCTCCCATGCCTCCTTTGGCCGCCTCCTCCGTGTTCCCGACTGCGTGCTGCTACGGGCTCGGCCATGTGCCGCCGTGGCCCATGGACGTTTGCCATGTTGCCGCCCGTTGTGCCCAACACGAGGCCTAGCCCCGCCTAGTCAACGTGCCATGCCAGCACAGCTCGAATGAAACTGTGCAATGCTGTGCCGTGGGCCGTGCCGTGCATGCTGTGCCATGTCCATCCCAAAAAAGCCTAACCCAGTGCCCACCTCTATGCGTTACTAGGCAAGTTAGATCTAAGCATTGGGTCAAGATTTTTTGGGCCCACCCATGGCACGCTGAAGCATGGCACCGCATGCATGCGTATGGGTCGGGCTGACATGGCACGAATGACAGGCCATGTCGGGCCTCGTAGTCAGGCATGATGGGCGGTACAGCACGGCATGCCTGCATGGGCCGGTACGTCATGAAACAGGCTCAAGCCCAAAGCAGGCACGGGACAGGGTAGGACGTTCTGTCATGATATTGCGTTATGTTGTGTCTCTCCCTATGGTCGGCACCTTTTGCGATCCTCGCATGAGGAGAAAGGGGAGACAACGGAGATGCCAAAAGGTGGAGAATGGAGACTGGAGAGTACATGCTCACTGACACCGAGCACGCGCGCTGAGCTGCTCCTCACTGGGGTACCCCACACTGAGTGTAAAGTTTTTAGTGAGACAATAACTTTATACCTATTCAAAAATGAATAAAATTAGTTCTTTTTCCCTCAATATTTATATCCACTGCTTCAGCTACATATGTTTCTGGCTCATTTCCTCTCGTCGCAATAGTGCAAATGGGCTGGACATAGGTCAGTACGGCACGAATCGCAAATAGGCCTTGCTTGAGCTCACTGAAGACGAGCCAGGCCAGCCGGGCCATGGCGGCTCAGCACGATTTAGGCACGTAGCCCAACGAGCCCGTACCGTGCGGGCACTATAACACCCCAAATCTCAATAAAAGTGAAATTTGAATATTTGAGTTGAATTTTGTTTACATTTGAATTTTTAGCTTTTTCTGGAATTTCTAGATTTTCTGTATTTAATAGAAAGAGTTTCTAATGACCTAATTATGGGTTTCGAAATTCAACATCCAAATATTTAAACACAACGTCTCTTGGAAATAATTTATTTAAATCCTAAATGCTCCCAATATCACCTCCTAACAGTTTTAGATAATTTTGAACCCATTTGTAATTTAAGAATAATTAAAAACAGGAAGCTAAAATTTGGAGCAAAGAAATTGTCAGATTTTTATTAAAATCCTCAAGCATGATCATGCTCTAAAATTTTTAAAGTATCATCCTCAATACCTCAGATAAATCCAGTAAAGGTTTCAAAATATTTGGACCTCATGTAATGCCTTTAGAAAAAAAACAGAGAAGACTTATTTGGCCCAGCAACATTGTCAGAATTTTATAACATTTTACATGTTTGATCATCGTCTAAAGTTTTTATGGTAGAATTATTAGCTAATTATGATTCTCCACAAAAAATTTTCGAAAATTTTAAGCTTGATTTGTGGGCTCAAACAGTTCGGAAACCCCCAGGTGCAGAAAATTGGACCCTGTTTTTTTTTCATATCCTTGTGTCCCTGCCACCGTGGGTCCATCTGCCAACACTCTGTGTCGCTGACCTTACCTGGCTCGCTGGCAGCCGCAAGAAAGCCCCTTGGTCCCACTGGCCAGCTGCTCCTGGCCTCCCCTTTTCCCTCTGTTCTTCCTTTGCCTGAGCCGACTGCCATTTCCCCGCCGCGGTAGCGTTTCGACGCTGATTTTCCCCGTGACGGCAAGACTTCGGTAGCCAGCATTCCCGAGTGATGCCAAACCATTGCTGCCCTGCCCTGCCTATCAACTGCCGCGACAAGCTCTGCGTCGCCATTCCACGTCATGCCACGGTTGCATCACCGGGAACTCGCACCATCGCCCCAGCCGGCAACGCTCCACTGCCTATGCCACCCTCCATGGACATTTTGTCCCATCCCACTACTTCCGCCGCATTGCCCAGGACTTGTGTGCACATCCTCGCTGCCGAATTCCACTGCTCCGCATTGCCCATGCCCCTTTGCCCGCTGAGCCAAGCCTCTGGACCAAGTGACGAAGCAAACTCCCTGGGCCTATAAAAGCCATACCTCAGTTGCTATAGCTCCCTCACGCTGCTCTGATCCTCTCGGTCTATTTGCTCGTGCCATTGACGCTCGGACGAGCTCCTTTTCCTGTGAGATCAGAGCAGCGCAATCACCTTGAACCTTCTTTCACGGTGAGTCGCATTGTAACTCCTCCCATTTAGAGCACCCTCGTGCATCCCTGACCACACTCTAACTCTTGTTTGTAGCTCCCGATGACTGTAGCAATGCTACTCCGCAACTCGTCTTCCTCGGCTCCAGCCACCATCGCTAGCTCGCTCCGAGCCATCTCCACCGTGGTAAGACCCCAAAACAGGTTCCCCTGAGTTCACTGATGCTTTCCCCCACCTCAGCCAAGCTCGTGCCCCGCCTTATTTTCCCATCGGCTAGCTACCACCGCCGTGCTGCGCCGTCGTGAGCACTCCTCCGATCAATTTCTGCCTCTGCCAACCCATGCCCTAACCTCCCTAGGACCTCCTCTAGCTCATCTTGCCTTTGTCCTGGCCTGATCACCGCTGGAATGCCATCGGCAAGCCTCGTTGTCATTCTCCCCTACTTCGGGTCACTAGCAGGTGGTCCCCCTATCAGTGCCCCTCTCGCCCGAGCCGAGCGGCTGACATGGCGGCCTCACTATTAGCCTATGGCACAAAATCAGGAAAAAGACAGGAAATCCAGAAAATGTGAAAAGACGCTTTCTCTATTTCGAAAGCGTATTTTTCATTTTTTGAGTGAATTTCAGAGCAATCAAGATTCAAATAGCTATAACTTGTGCAACTTAACTTCAAATTTAGTCAAACCAGTTCTAAATTCATCTAAAATCATTATCTTTCAGGATAGGCAAAAACATTATTTTTTTGTCATCTGTTCAGAGTTTTGAATTTAAAATTTGAATGAAACCTTGAATATGTACTATCAAGAATTTTGCAAACTAACTTCAAATTTGATGAAAAAATTTATAAAAACTCTAGAGACCATAAGAACTTTATTTCTACAAAAATATTTGAATTTGGGCCTAAGTTTAAATAGGGTTAATATTCAAAGCTTGCATTATTCAAAATTGAATAATTTTTTCAAACAAACTCAAAAATTGGTGAAACCAGTGCCTAAAACTCCCAAAAATCATGAGCCTATGTTTCTGCAAAAATGAGTGAAAAAAAATTAGTTTGCACCTATTCCTTAATAAGTATGACCCTTGCTCCAATTTAAAATGTAAATAAAGTTTAACTTATTTAAATAAACTTTAAAAATTGTGGACCCACAATATAAAAATTAGTCTAAAACCTGAGCTGTTTCTGAAATTTTATTTGTAGTTGATATTATTTGACTTCTTTTATCTCTTATTGTTGCTCTGCGTCAAATTGCATACGTATAGATACCGATGTACCCAACACTGCTACCGTCGACTCAGACTTCGTCACTGAACTCAATGGGCAAGGCAGGTATCCCAACTTTCATTTCTGTGCAGCCTAAAGGCTTAGGCTCCTCTTTCTTCCTCTCTCTTTCTTCTTCGTTTTTCGTACACTTTCAAGGTTTGTAACTCACTTTCGTTAATTCTACGATTTCACAGTAGGAGCCTCTCCTACTGATTTCCCATAAAAAAAGGTAAGTACCCCCTTTGATCATTTTGATCCTAGTATTTCAATTAACTTATGTTGTTTTGTCAAACCTATTTATGCATGCGTGTATTTTCGGTAAATTGCTAAATTGTGGATACTAGTAGATATGACCTAGTATTTCATAAAACTTCCTTAATAAATATTGTCATGATAACCTTGATAAACCTAAGTTAGGGTTAGACAGTGATGTCAAATGGTAATATTCGAATATATGTGCCATTGCTTAGCCATGCTTTAGATTTTGGATGGTGAATGGTCGGGTGTACTGTTTGTTTAAATTTTGAAATATTAGGACATGATGAGAATAGTAGTTGCTAGTATTTTGGATATTTACATTGAACAAAATTTGGGATAGGGTGTGTTACACGTACTATATCTTATGTTTGTGCCTGTCCGATGGTGAATATTTCTTTTTTCGTCAGCTCCAAATTCTTGAGGGTAAAAATGAGCTTGTAGGACATGCATTGATCGACACGGATTGTATCCTATTTGGAAAAGTTTACGGATCATTATACTGGTAATATATAATAGGTAGTAGAAATAAGATCTAATCATTGATTTGCGGAGGGTATTCTTACTACTCTGATACCGGATAAGGTATAAATAAAAAATAACTAATCTAATAATTGGATCAAAAGGGATGAAATATCCATATTAAATTTAGTGTACGATAAAAGAGCTCGAAATAGAAATGCATGTTTGGCCCCACGATAGCCCTCCCTCAGCAATCAGCACAAATGAATCATTTGATTTAATTTTCTATTTTCATTTTGAATCAATTTAAATTTCTTCTTCACGCTGGCAAATAAACAACCGGGCATCGTTGCTAACCAATGATAACCACTCGAGAACTGTATGAATTCAAATATGTGAATTTAGGTTAGCAAAACCAGTCGAAGCCTCTATGCTGTGAACAGATAACTATCCCACTTTTTCTTTTCTTTTCTTTTCTTTTCATTTCTTTTCTTTTTCAAGGACCAATTTTGGAACCTTCCCCGCGTTGTGACCAATGAGGATCATGTGTTGGACTTTAGTAGTCTTGTTACTTATTTGTCACTCAAAGTTGACAATTTTTAATGGTAGACGACGAATTAGGCTAACTTTGAGTGATAAATAAATAATTTCCTTTTTATGCTCACTGCTTATAATTCTGGTATCCAAAAGTACGGGCGGGCAATTTTTAACCAAAACCGAAAAATCGAACCGAACCGAATTAACATAAAAATCGGTTTTTTTCGGTTTTCGGTTCGGTTTGTATTTTGACTCTGTTCGATTTTCGGTACTCGGTTCGGTTTTTGAAACTCGAAAACCGAACTACCGGAATAACATCACCCGGCCTACGGCGCTAGCGCTGCGCAGTAGCGCTCCATTCGGTTTGTCCGCCTTGCCCATAAAAGCCCACCTCGACAAGAACCTTCGCCCACCGCCTCCTCTCCTGGACGCACTCCACCCGCCGCTGTACCTCCCAAGTCCCACGCCGCCTCACCATCCCGGACATCGCCGCGCAGGCGTGCACCACTGGTCAAGTCCCTACGCGGTCGCCTCCGCGCTCCTCTCCCCTCCCCTCTTCACCTTCATCTCCTCCCCATTTCCCCACAGTCCCGCTCCCCCTCACCTTCCACCCTTGTCTCCTTCCTCTCCCTGCACCCCCTCACCTCCCACCCTCGCCGCCGCCAGCGCGCCGCCTCCCTCCCTCTCCCCTCGGCTTGCAAGTGGCTCGGCGGCTCCCTCCAGTGGCCGCAGTCCCGCCCCCTCCCCCCTCCCGCCTCCCACTCGTACGCTGTGAGACCCCGTTTTTAGCAAAACAGGAACCTCCATGTGATTACTGTACTAGTCCCATGATCAGTGGCTAGCACTCACATGTTTACAACATTCATATCACAACCACAAGATTAAACTGATAAGCATATATTACAAGCAGAAATAATTATATAGAGTTTAATTCTTACAACAGCGGAAAAAGGGAAATTAAGAACATCAAAAGCACGTGGTTTGCCCTCTAACCCTCAGGCAACTGACTTGGCAAACCTAGGGGAAATCGTCGTCAAATATCCCGTGCCCTGCGTGAACGTAAGAGTCGTCCGGCACTTCGCAGGTTTCGTCCTCTGAGACAGCAGATGCAAGATTGAGTACATTGGTACTCAGCAAGACTTATAGTGTTTGACAAATGCAATTAAGTAATTATGCAGGCTAATCAAGGTAGGTTAAAGATTATGTTGCAGCTGCATAAACATTTAAAAATATGACATAGTAGATTTAATCATCGTATTTTCAAATAGGCAATTGAATTATAAAGTGATAAGCAAATATTCAAGTCCTTCAACCCAGTCTACCCGACTGCAAAGATCCCCGGTGTCTGTCCTTTGACACGAAAAACTAGTTGCAAAACGGTTCCCTTTTCAAACCCCTTTTTCCAGAAAATACCAAAACATCCTAGCATTGGATGACTTCACCAGGTGTCCATAACCGCGGACACGGCTAATCGATTAGATTTACATTCTGCAGAGGTGTACAACTTTACCCACAAGGAATGGTCAACCTCTTCGCCAGATCAATTAACACACTTCCTTTGGTGTGTCGGCAAGGAGATCATACAGAGCCGTTACATTATCTAGACGTGGCTTTGAACTAGCCCGGGACGTTTGACCCTCGCCATGAAAACAGAAACACTCACCCAAGTTGTGGATCCATTTTCATCACAGCCAACACCACATTTCTGTTCATGGCAAGGCGTACACCGTTGCATTGGTATGTAGAAACCCCTACAAGCAAACCAAACCGGAATGCCTGTGCAATCTCCCGCCTTTCTTAGATGCAAAGCCACATCTAAATAACTTAATAGGCTAAGACCCGCCCATACAAGCCCTCGTGGTTGCACGAAATTCTTGAATCTATAGCGTCCCATTGCTCGGTCCTTAATCCGACACGGGCGATACTCCACCCTACGCTACGTGCAAATCCCTTTTGCACCTCCGGCTATTGCCAATAATCGCCCGCGTCAAATCATAGTTTTATTTTGGGTTTTTAACCAAATACCAGCAACAGTTTCCAAATGAGGACCATACATTTGTTGAAAAGACTGAAAGTAAACAACAAGCAGCTTAAGCAGGTATACTATGCTAGCGGTTATACCCAAAATGATATTTAGCATGTCTAGTTCAAACTAAGGTTTGCAAGGTTCACATATTCATACAGATTGAGGTAAACCATAATTTACATGATTAACTATAGTTCCAACCCAAATTAGCATTTCTAGGGAGAATTATCCGGATGAATAGTACATAGACAAAAACTACATAATGTAGGTAAATTATCAGGCTCGACATGATCAAGGGGTTGCTTGCCTTGCAACTCGCTGTCTAGCTCCGGATCTGGATCAGCGACGGCGTCGTCTTCCTCTTCGAGGACGTCGGACTCTACACGACAATCGAGCGAAAATATAGTAAAAATCCAAATTCAGAAAGGGCGAAAAGAAGACAGACAGTAAGTAAAATAAAGAATAACTGCAGAAAACAGGGGTATCTTTTGAGGGTTGGATTATAAATTTTTAAGATTTCACAAAGTAAATAATTATGCATTCAAAGCGTTAATACTTTCTGTGATGAACAACATGGGTTTTTCTTATAGATCACTTATTCTTAAATTACGAATTCAAAAGGCTAAAATCGTGAATTCTTATATTTATAACTTCGAATTATAGATGCTAAAATTATCTAAACTAAAAAAACCTAAAACATAAGATAAAGGGGTTGATTGCACTAAATCTATCTAGCTATAAAACTAGGTTTGCTCATGGCTTGAACCCATTTAAATTATATCCTAGTTATTTAACTTCCAATGCACATATATATACATATATATGTGTGAGTGCATTTGGCACAAGGGTTACTGCATATCTTAAAGCTAACTCAAACCAAAATTACTACTTAATCAAATTTAACCATGCTACTGCCATCCTATTATTCATGAATAAATTTTTTGTTTCTTTTATATTCCCTTAATACTATTATACAAATTTGAATTCTTAGTGTATTAAAAACAAGACTTAAATGGAAAGAAATTCAAACATGCATGAAAATTAAATATTTTTATACACTTGGGTTCCTGGAGATGTAAAGATCCCAGAAAAATTAGTTTCATTAACTTCTAAGCTTATTTGCAGAAATTTTGTATAAAGCATGTCTTTTACCTCTTTATTCTAATTTGAATTTAAAAATTACCTAGAGACGGTTTTTAAAATGTTTTTACATATTCTGAAAGAGCTTGATTTTACAAGAATATAGAATTTTATTTCACCAATTTTGGAGCTATAATTCAAAACTTATGGACATTTGAATTAGTTCAGTTTCTGAAACAAAAATGGAATTCAAAAATACGTTTTCACAGAGGGGAAAACGCCTTTCGGCCCATTTGGCGCGCATGCGTTTGAATCGGCCCGCAGCCACTGGCAAACTGGCCCCACCCGTCAGCGACCGCACGGCGCGACCAGCGACTGACGACCGTGGCCCACCTGCCAGCGAGCGCGGAGGGGAGTAGAACTACTGGCGCGTGGGCCTGCGTCACAGAGTGACTGCCAAACCGGGCCCACGATTAGGTAAGGCGACTGACAGCCGAGTCCCGATAGTCAGCGACACTAGACAGAGGTCATCGGTTCTGGGCTCGTCGCCGGCGAACTAGCTCCGCCGCGGCGGAATGAGTAGCACCACGAGCATCAGTGCGCACAGGCGCACCTAGGGGTGGTACCCATTCGCCGGGGGATGGCCGGGAGGGTGGTCGGCACCGCAAGGGTGCGGTGGCGCCACGGCCGAGCAAGGCACAGCTCGTCACCGACCATCTTTTCACCGGATAAGGACTCCTAGAGCATCAGTGGGACCTAGGGCTTCTATTTCACCTGCGGGTGCAGCCGAAGAATCACCGGAGGCGGCTGCCAACAGTCGCCAGTCGCAAGGAAGAAGAACGGCGGAAGGACTGAGCTGCGGGTAAAACAAGGACAAAACCAAGATTGATCAGTACTCAAGGGGGCACGGCGAATCTCCAAGACCAAGAAATTTCGAGGATTGATGCTCATTTGGTTTACCTCACCGATCCCCCTTTTTCGGTTTTGCCCGCCAGAGCGTGGAGAAGAAGCTAGGGAAGACGCGGGGGCTGAAGGAAGTAGCAGGAGGGAAAAGGAGAGGCTCTCTACGACGAAATGATCGGTATTTATAGGCTGCCAATTGAGCTTCACAGGGTTTGAATGCGTGAAGATACTTGCGGCTCGGTTCTGTGCGCAATGGCGACTTGGCGCGCGATTTTTAGGGCTCACGGCAGTGCGGTATGGCTGGGGCGTGGTGCAGGAGAGCCGAGGCGCACCGTGGCAGCGACTAGCAGCTCGGGGCAGCGCGAATCGCGCTGAGACGCAGAGAGGCCGCGAAGCCTCGCGAGCCTCGCACGGCGGAGGGGAGAAGAAGAGAGGGAAAAAGGAAATGAGTGGCTGACGGTTGGGCCCGGGGTCCACCGGTCAGCGAGATAGCTTCGGCACCGCCTTGCGCCAGGAAATGGGCCCGTACGCCATTGGGCCCATCTGTCAGCGAGTGACTCAATTCCTCCGAGATAGACTCATCGCCAGACAGCTGAAGATGGGCATTAAAATGCTATCAAATCGTGATAAATTTTTCTGAAACTTTTTGACCGACATCCTCTGGAAGTTTTTATCCCCCAGTAAAAGTTTCGGACGAAAATATCTGATAATTAATTAATTAAAATTATGACACTTTGGACTGTACAGAATTTGCTTTTCGGTATTTCATCTTTTTAGGGATGTAATTATTATCAATTATTTTCAAAACTTTTTATAAGAGTTTAGTTTGGTTTATGGATATCTCCATAAAAATTTCAAGTCAAAATATCAAGTAAATATTTTATAAACATTCTGACATGAGGATTTTCAGTTTTGAAATGTCTCTGTGTTTGAATTTTCAAAAGGCTTTGCCAACATGATAAATTCCTGATATTTTTACCAGATGTATAAACTGTTCTGAGGGTTCTATGGTAATTTTTATGGCTCCTGATAAGTTTCGATTATGTTTAATTAATTCTGACTTCACTGTTTTTAGTCAAAAAGAGATGACTAAGATATTTTATTTATTCTATTTCAGTACCAAGGATTTTTACTAGATGATTTTACTGGTTTACCAGCATGAACAGGGTTTCTTTGTAATTTTTCTCATTTTTACTTTTACCTCTTTACCTTCTTACCATTTTCCATTTGATAATTCTCTTAGTTGGACTTTTTCATACAAAGCATAAATCCAAGAAAAATCCAATAAAAACCGATAACACTAAGAAAACTCAGAAATAAATATATTCAAATCCAAAATATTCATTTACATTTGGTTACATTTTTCTGGATGTTACATACGGCCGCTGCGACTGCGCTTCGCCGCCCTCGCCGCCGCCTTCCTCCCTCTGCAGCTCACGGCGGCGTGGAGTGCGGGCACGCACGGCGCGATGACGCGAGCGATGGTGCGGCGATGGCAGGCAAGACGCGCGAGCCGGAGGCCGCGGCCGAGGCAGAATGCGTGGCGGCATGGATGAGCTAGCGTTGCAGATCGATCTGACGACAGACATCGGTTAACATCTGGATCGATCTGGATGAGCTAGCGACTGGTTGACTTCAGATTTGGAGTCTTAGTTTTCCGGTGAACCGAAAAACCAAATAACCGAACTAAATTATTTTCGGTTAATTCGGTTCGGTTGGTAGTTTTCGAAAACCGATTTTTTTTAAAATCGAAAAAACCGAACCGAAATAACCAATTTAACCGAATGCCCACCCCTAAAAGTAGAGATGAAAGACTTGTATTTATAATCGGAGGTAGCACGAAGCTTTGCACTTATGCTTCATCATGTTGTGCTTTAGCTTTGGGTTGCGCTTCTTTGATTTGTATGATTAATCCTACTCCCACTGCTACAAAATGTAAGACGCCATATGACCTTGCACGACCGGTCTCAAAAAATTGAACAATCGTTTATTTTGTGATGTATTGTCACTAACTACAAAGTCATTGCCATATAAAAGTACTACCAAATATTAACATAGCGTACGACATTTAAATCCCTAAGTGCGGATTTTGTTAATCTAATTATAGGCCAAAATTTACAATGTAAGGCCAGCTCTCAAAATGTGGGGATGCCTTGAAAAAAAAACAGAGCATGTATTTAAACTCAAAACTTAAGCAACCAATAAGCCACGTTGTCAGTTAAAAAAAAACCACTACCATGTAATAGTTTGTTGAAAATGTGTTCAAATGATCATCGTAACAACACTAAAAAAGATCTCATGAGTTGGAAAATAATATCGGTGTGTTACTGACATATGACCCCATGAGACACTTATCATCCTCGCACCGAATGTTATTTTCCAATTTGTACATCTTTGCAACGTTACTCAGCAAATTTTCCCGGCCTAATCTCACATGATCACTCTATCAAAAAAGAAAAGTTCACAGCTAAAAAAAAAGTTCATCTCTCATCGATCACAGCCAGATCGATCCTTCAAAACTCACACTTGAATTAACAACCGGCTTTTAGACACTCCACACCGGCAACAATCGTAACGTCAAGACGCACTCGAACGACACCGCTGACGCCTTCACCCCTGAAACCGCCGCCGGCCGTCTCTCTCTCTCTCTCTCTCTCTCTGTGCCAATTACCGGTAGTTGTTGTGTAGTTTTCCTGTAGCTTGTCTGAACAAACGGAGAATTGCATTGGATTTTGGACGTTGCCTATGGTCTATGGACTATGGGGCTGCTTGGTTTTTATGCCTGCCCCAAATGAACCCTTTTTTTGTGTGTTCAATTAAGAGATATATCAAACAAATTAATTTGGATATGCAAATAGTACTTCTGCACAGAGCTGAGTATAGCAACAAGTTTGCTTGAATCTGTAGGAGCAATCCATATATGCCATACAGAGCAGTGGCTGTTCTATGGGTCACGACTCACAAGCACACCCGTTAGCTTCCCAAGAAACGCTGCAGAGAAACATATATAAGTATAGTATGCTGCTATATATTATGGACGCTATACCGTTGGGAGGGGAGTCCAACGAGACAACATCAAGCCGTCCAGCACATCAACTTCCCATCCGAAATGTTCCGCTCTCCACTCTCTCTCACACACATCCAGTGGAGCAGGGAAGTGAGGGTGGACAGGCTAGTTTCAGACGAGTTTCATAGAAGTTTCGGGCGGGTTTCATATAAAAAAAATCACTCAAGTTTCAGTTGAGTTTCCCTCAAACGAGTTTTAAAGATTTTCAACGAGTTTTACAAAGTTTAATTAAATTTTAGACCAGTTCGCACATGTTTCATAGAGTTTCGTATAAGTTTTCACAAAGTTTCATGAAAATTCAAACGAGTTTCACACATGTTTCAGAAAGTTTCATAGAAGTTTCATTGCGTTTGACAGGAGTTTCATAAAAATTTCAATAAATTTCACACGAGTTTGACATGTGTTTCGGAGAGTTTTACAGAAGTTTCATTTATGTTTCAGAGAAGTTTCACGAAAAATCCACAACTTTCACAAAAGTTCCACAGAAATCAAACAAAATTCACAAAAGGACCTAGACGGTTCCATGCGTGTTTCGGTAAAACTCAAAACAAATTTACATAAATCTCAACCAACAAAAATCAGTAAAAATTGAATATTTTTTTTGCAAGATTCAAGTTTCAAACATGTAGATCATGGCCAGAAACTCGGTACAAATATATATATATATATATATATATATATATATATATAAAGAGTGGTTGTGACTGTGTAGCGCACCGAACCAGTGGGTGCTCACCGTCTCTCTGCTCGGTGCGAGCCTCCGAGCACCCGTTGCCTTCTGTGCTCAACATGAGCCCGTAGCCGCTCGAGCCGCTCGGGCGGTTCTGGCCTCCTGCTCTCGTGCCGACTACCGCCATACCCTTCTCGTGCTCATCATTGCTATCTCACACATATGTGTTGCCGGCTCGTAGCTCTTGTATGTAGGCTGTCGTTGCTCACAAATCCAAGACATAAGGGGGGGGGGGGGGAGAGGGAGGGTTATGGATAATGAAACAATCTAGAAAAATTAATCATGCAAATTAATGAGGTCATCAACACAAATTAATAACACACATAAATAAATTAATTAACAAAGATTAATCATCAACTTTATTCATTAACTAAATGTCATACAATGGTATCAATTACAATACACATGAATATTAAATTACATAAAAAGGGAAGATTACAACTAATGCGGATATGCACACGTCTAATACTTTCCGGTTTAGTATTTTAATTAATTAAAAAGAATTGCTAAGTCGTATCAAATATGAACAGGTGAACCATTTCTTTAGGCAATCTTTGTTATATTTATATGAGAATGTTATATTGTTTAATAGAGGGTGCTTGCTTGTTATTAGGTACGAAGATTGCACAAATGCATATCGAAGCTAAATTGCATCCATGTATTATGGTGGACCCCAGTAGGAGGCGTGGGAGGACGGGAGCCACACGGATGATACTATTCACATACACTATTTAGGTACCCTTCATTTTCTTCCATATATACCATCAAAGAAGAAAGGAAAGAAGCAAGAAAGAAGGAAGGACAAGAAGAAAAAGAGAGAGATATTAGCAATCTTCAAGTAGGGAAAGAGATCACCACAACATGACAAGAGATATTAGCAATCTTCACAAAAGTAAAGATATCACCGTGACTTGGCAAAAAGTGATTTCAGCAATCTCCAAGAAAGGAAGGTGATCACCATGACATGGCAAGCAGAGATTTCTCCCATATAATGTAACAATTTGTTTTCCAACTATTAAGATTGTTTCCAATTAGAGGGGTGAGTGTATATGGTAGGTGTGGTACTGTTCACACACTATTCATCCGTATTGTTCACACCCCCACCCTATATATATATATCATTGTACATACATTGTAAATATAACCACGAATTTTCAAATTAAAAATATACTTTTAATTCTATAGCTTGTACTCCAATGCCCCCATTAGAACAGGGAGTTACAATATGAAATTATCATCGTTGTTCTTGCAACTTCTTCGGGGTGATTGCAAGGAAGCGTATGTCTAATTTTGCGTGGTCAAGTAGACGAGGATCCAAGCGTGTTCTTGAGTGAATTCACGTGTCACGGGTTGCCGTATCAAGATGGTGGTTGGTGCTAGTGTTCGTCAGGGTTCATGGGTCCGAGTTATCTTCTTCGTCATTACAAGATCGGGCCACCCCCGTATCATCTTGGTATCAGAGCATGGTTGAGTGATGACGAATTTCTATCTCTAGTGTAGTTTTAATTTTATGTCCTATTTCAAAAATTATCCCACAAAGTTAAACTCTTAGTTTAATATGTAAATTTAGTAAGTTTTGCTAAGTTTTGATCCATTTGAGTACTTGCATTAGTTGTTGATCGTTTTCCCTTCGCATAGTTTTTTGTTTCAATTATGTCCAGTTCGGTGGTTTGCTCGTAACTTTCGTATACGAACTCAGATTTTTGTATTCTTGTACTCTATTGAAAGCTAGTTACTCTATTGAAAGCTTAAGATATAATCATTAACTCATTCCATAGTGAACCTTCCAGATTTGTTTGATTTCGAACTTTAATCAGGGTGACAAATCTGCTGCCCTAGAAAAGCCAAATAAGGGTTTTTTGGATTGTTTTTTAGTTCTAGCTTGTTCCTTTGATTTCCTTGAGTACAATAGCGTCCATAAGCTATAAAATCACAAAAATATTAGTACATATACCTTTGGGAACCAAATTCATCCTTTAAGAATACTTTGATTCCAAGTGAGACTAGCTATTTGATATTGCTTAGGGCTGTTTAAATTGATACATTGCATAATCTTGAAACATTATATCATTATACTATCTTTTGACATCAATTTAGGGTTTTTAAAACTTTGTTCATACTGGTGCTGGCCGAAAGTCACTCGAAAAGAAAGAAAAGAGAAAGAAAAAGTCAAAAGGCTAAGAAAGAAAGAAAAAAAAGAAAAGAAAGTAGTGGCCGGTCGCACTATATTGAGCAAAACCCTAATTTGTGTTCGAAATTTTCAGATTGTGAGATTGTATTAATTAGTGAGCAATCTTGTGCTCTCTTTACATTCTTAAAGCAATAAGCTAGCATCTCTCTACGACTTCTGCAATAGAGCTTTTGGTGCATCACTTATATTTTATAGCTCATTCCTTAATTGCACAATTGCCATTATCTTTGCGTATGTGTTGCCTTGAAATTCACTTATATCTTTTGAGATCAGCAACTAGGGATTGTGAATTATAGTTTGGATTATTACTTATCATTACAATAACTAGAATTATCAGGTTGTATAGGTTAAACACTAACTCTCCAAGCTCTACATATTAGCCATTGTATCATGCAGTGCTTGACTATAAATTCACTTGAGTAATCTCATTTGTCCTGTTTACCGCCATAGGAGTGCGTACAACATCTTAATCCAAAGGAGTAGTAAGAACTTCGGGTGGTAAGTGAGAGAGTGAGCTTGAGTGATTCCACATATATTTAACATATGCATTCAATTTTTGTTTGCTACTAATCATGGAAGGTTATGAGTACGAGGAACTTCTATTTTATGAAAGTAATGATCCGGAGGAGTATCTCAGTTGAGAAGAACAAATTGAAAGGGTGCTCAAATTTCAGAAGCTTCTCAAAGCCAAAGAGGTGATGCGTGCTACTATTGAGTTTGAAGATTATGCTTATAGTTGGTAGCAACAACTTTTTGGGAAAAACCTCATTACATCCTAGTTAGATTTAAAGATGATCATGAGAAAAGAGTTTGTGCCAAGCTATTACGAGAAAAAGCTACTTTGCCACTTGGAAAGCATTACACAAGGGAGCAAACCAATCCAAGATTATTATGCTGAGTTGAAATGTTGTAAGTTCAAGCTCCATTGGTTTCGGTGATTGGTTTGATATTAATGTTTAATCATTGTTTAATGACAAATCTAATCATTATGAGACTAACATGTTCTATTAAGTCTTATTCTTATTAGCCTCATACTTGGATGGAAAATGGAAAACCTAAGGTATGCACTCGTATTCATTCTATTATATAAATGCATACTTAGAATTCAAGTTAAAGTATGGACTCTTTCATTGCTTTAGTCCAAATATGTTCATTATGTTAGTAATTCATATATTCATGAATGCACACATCTAGGGGGAGTTGATAATTTAACTTGATGTTTCAATTGTATTGATTCATGTCCTCTTGTCATATAATATAAAGAATCAAGACCTTGAAACAATATTTTGAGTATATATAACTTGTGTAGTTATATATACTCATGTCAATTTAAATGTAATTTGAATTGAGTTCGGTTGTCTTTTAATCAAATCAAAAAACATTTCATCATGTGTTGATGTTGTCTCTTTGTTGATTAAAGACGAGCGAAAAGTTCTTGAATATAATGAAGCATTAGTTGCATCAAAGTACTCAAGACACAATTAATCTTTCAAATTGATTTGGGTTGTGCTCAATCAATCTTGGAGGCATCCATTATGTGTTAATGGAGTGCGGTGATGATTGAGACAACCGTGTTTGTTGGACTAACATCTTCCATGAGTTGTGAAGTAGGTTGAGTCCAAGATGATAAAGAATCGGGAAGAAGAAGAAGAAGTCATCATATGTTCATGAGCTTCAAGAGGTGATCCCAAAGTAAAGAGAAGGGCTAGAGAAGGTTCATCATGTGTTGGTGAACAAGAAGAAGAAGATTTGATCCCAGAGAAAAGATGATTGGAAATCATAAAAGCTCCAAGTGGATCGCGTGCGGCAAAGGTATAACTAGATAGGCTAAAGAGTCTAGTTTAGATCGCCGTACTATTAAGAGGGGTTGAGCCTTTTAGCTTGAGCTTCATCATGTATTGATGAACTCAATCCGGTTCACTCTAGCTCACTCTCTTGTTTGGTGTTTGCATGAAGCTAACCATTTGGCATGTGTTGCAAATGGGTGAAGCTTGTGCATTGGATTTTGTATGAGCTAAGTATTTGCATGTGTTGCGAATAAGGGTGCTCATGCTTGCATCTTAATTGAATCTTATTTGATTTGGTTTTTGCTTGGAGCTAAGTTTTGCATGTGTTGCAAATAGAGAGCTCATGCACTTGAATTTGTTGTGGTTGTTTGTATGGTGGTAGAGATTTGCATGTGTTGCAAATAGAGAGCTAATACTTTGGTGTTTTAGCTTGTGATTGGGTCATGTGTTGATCATCACAAGGCTAAGCTTGGTTTGGTTGCAAAATATGTTTTTGCAAAGTGTTGACTTGTTATTTGCAAATGTGTTTTGCAAATAAGCTGGAAGTTATGAGGTTCGATCCTAGAGCATGTGTTGGCATTTGCAAATGCGTTTTGCAAAGTGTCGGGATCATGTGTTGATCCTTACATGGCTAAGAGGATTGATCTTATAGGTTCGTGGTTTATTTGCGAATGTGTTTTGCAAATAAGTTGGAGTTGTTATTTGCAAATGAAGTTGAGATTATGGGTTTCGATCCTAGAGCATGTGAACAGGGTTTGCAAATGTGTTTTGCAAATTGACTTGATCATGTGTTGATCATCACATGGCTAAGAGGATTGATCTCATAAGTTCTTGGTTTATTGGCAAATGTGTTTTGCAAATAAGTTGTGCTTAATGAAATTCATTGGAGTATGTGATTAACATGTGCAAATATGTTTTGCATAATGTTGTGATCATGTGCTGATCCTCACATAGCTCAAAGAATAAATCTTTAATGGTTTGGAGAAATTTTTTTGTGAAAAAACCGTGTTTTCTCCTTATGGCCGGTCGTACCGCCCATGTAGGTCCGGTAGTACTGCTTATGGGAGCATGTACTGTAGGTCGGTCCGGTGCTACGTACCGCCCCTCTGGCCGGTGTGGAAATTCCAGAGAGGGATGTTTTTGAGCGGATTGGCGGTCCGGTGCTACCACCCATTGTAGGCCGGTAGCACCGGAGGTCCAGAGGAGGTGTTTTTGTGTTCGGCTTGGGTCCGGTGCTACCGAGGTGAAGGCCGGTGCTACTGCCCGAGCGGTAGCACCGCTCCCAGTTGGCCGGTGCTACCGGATTTCCTGCAACGGCTAGTTTTGTAGCCGTTGGCAAGGAGGCTGGTGCTACCGGTCCCAGTTGGGCGGTAGCACCGGGAATTCTGGTTTGTCCATAATTTCCCCCCAACGGCTAGTTTTGGCTTGGAGGCTATAAAAGGAGGCCTTGAGGGGCAAGGGAAGAGTGGTTGCTGTTGCTAGAGCATTTGGGTGTTTGTAGGAGTTGAGTGCATGTGTTGCATTCTTCCATTTGCTTCTTGAGCTAGTGTGAGCCTCTAATTGCATGTGTTGCAATTAGGAGAGAATTGAGAGCCTCTTGTGCATGTGTTGCACTTGAGGAGGATCCTAGTGCATGTGTTGCACTTAGGAGGTCACCGGAGTGCATGTGTTGCACTAGGTGAGATTCAAGCTAGAAGGCTTGACTTGTTACTCTTGGTGTTTGCCGACACCTAGACGGTGTAGCGGCGTCATACGCGGAGCTTTCAACGAAGGTTGTGAGAAGCCCCAGCAAAGTTTGTGAAGGTTGGAGCTCGCCTACCCGGGAGGGAAAAGGAGCTACCACTAGTGGATTCGAGGTGGGTGCTCAATTTGTGGAGCCGGTTCAATGTGTTTGGGCTAACCTCAACGTGGACTAGGGGAGACCGGCAAGTATCCGAACACCACGGTAAAAAGTATCGTGTCTCTTATGCTTGCAATGTGTTTGTTATTTATGTTCAAGCAATTTATATTCATAGAATTAAATTGATTGATTGCTTGTCTTTAGTATTGCATATTCTTGTTAGAGATATAATTAGTTAGTGCACATAGTGAGCCTAGTTGTTTTAGGTTTTAATTGTCAAAACCTTAGTTTATCGCTTCTGCATTAATAATTGTTAAGGTTTTGGCATAAGGATAATTAGGGGTGAATTGCTTTATAGAAATTAGTAGAGAGATTTTAAAAGCCGCCTATTCACCCCCCTCTAGTCGCCATCCTCAACCTTACAAATGTGCAATGTGACGTATTGGTATCACTAGTGCATTAAAAGAGAAGGCATACTTCAAGAAAGGTTTGAATTTTGATGTCGTTGGTGCTATTCAATATAAATATTTTAGTAGCATGATTGATCTTGTGGATTGTGCTATTGAGGAGGAAAGAAAACTTAAGGAGCATCATATACCTAGGTTTAATCTTAGGGCACCAATTCATGAGAGCCATATAGCCAAGATAAGTGATGGTGTTAAAAAGAGTGAGCTATGTGTTCCCACCATATGTTAGGTTACCAACATTGAAATCAAAAGTGTGAGAGATACACCAAAAGAAATGAGAGGAGAAGATGAAAACAAAAGTGAGGATATTTTTTGACACTAACGACTTACTCTCTACTTTTAGTATTGTTTCTCACATTATGCAGATTAACCAAGGAGATGAGGACTTGCACCATAAACAATCTGCACTGCTTGAGGAGAATGATGAGAATATAACCACTGTAGGAGAAGAAACATTTGTTGCCCCGTGGTTAAATCATGAAGAAACGCTACCTAAAACACCTATATCAACTGAGGAGAATGTTAAATGTAACAACAAAGGTGTTGAATTGGTAGTACATCAAGAAAAGGTGAGTGAAAGTGGGAATTCTTGTGCCAAGTTAGAGATTCCATGTTCGAATTTGATATGCATAATTTACATAATGTGGAATTGATTACTCATAAAGAAGTTCTTACCAGAATATCCCTTGAAGATTCTTTACGCTATATCATGTTTGATGAACCTTTAGAGCTATCTAGCGTGATTAAAAAAGTTTCTGAAATTGCATGCTTAAAATCGCTAGTTGGTTCCTACGCTTACACTTATAAATTCAATTTGATTGGAGATTATGGTGTAGACCACAAATTTCATGTTCAATGAATATGCATTACCTGCGATAGACTTGATAAATTGAAATTACATATTTTGGACAACCCATCTTTTATGCGATGTTTATGTAATGAGAGTAGCGCAGTTGAAGTATGGAAGGCGCTAAAATTTTTCTCACTCATATTAGAACGATTTGATATATTGTTGTCCACTACTAACTTGTATGCAGGCTTACAAAAGTCGAGGATGACTTTTCTCGATGTGAGGGTGAATGATGTGGACATTACGCTTGTAATTGCCAATTTGATATATGCATCCTATGGTTGTTGTTGCGCTAAACATCATATGCAAAGAAGTGATAAAATAGACGACGATATCTACATATACCAGGCATACACATTATCCTATTTGTTTAGTACATTTTCATATTATTAATGGTTGAGGCAAAAGCTGAGGATTGATTTTCTTGAAGAAGGGGAGGATGATGTGGATATGCACACATTCAATACTTTTCGGTTTAGTATTTTAATTAACTGGAAAGAATTGCTAAGCCATATCAAATATCAACACGTGAATGATTTCCTTAGACAATCTTTGTTACATTTCTATAAGAATATTATACTACCTAATAGAGGGTGCTTGCTTGTTATTAGGTACTAGTATAGTGCCTGTGCTAACGCTACGACGGCAGTACACCTGCTTATCAATTAAATGAGAAGATAAGTATGAATACAACACTTAATAATAAAAGAGAAATTTAGAATTTTAAATGAATTTAGAAAGAAAAACGGAACTAAATGGAGGTCGAATGGGCGAAAACGGGCTCCCAAAAGATTTTAAATCAAGAAAGAGAAAGGAAAAAGAATTTTCTGATTTTAGATTATTTTTTTTGCAGCTTCCACAGAGAGCACAGCGTGCTCTCTGGCTTGGCTGGCGCAAGGGGAGGAAGGCCAGCCGGTCGCAGATGGGTCAAACCAGTGCGGCGAGATCGCGGCACCGGCGCATGGGGAGGAGTCACGATTGCGGTGAATTTCACGGAAAGATGACGGTGATGACTTGGGTTACCTCCAAAATCCGGCGATCTTTACAAGAGGGAGCACTTGAGGATTTACGCAATGTGATGGGGTGGAGGAGAGCTCGCCGACTTTTATAGCCCCGAAACAAGCATATTTATGGAAACCATAATTTGGGATCAAATCAGATTGGGAGGAAATTTTGGCAATAGAGCACGAAATTTGGGGAATTAACACCATAGATGGAAAGAGGAGATTTGGTGCGGGATTGATGGAGCTTTGGAGCTTCTTTCTTGCTTTAATGGAGGGAGGAAAGAGAAGAAGCTTCTCTGGTCTGGCTGCAGCTAGAAGAAGCTACAGGTGAGTTGCCTTTATTTTTTTTAAATATAGAAGGATTTTTGAAAAGATAACACATTAGGTTAAAAAATTCTAGAAAAATTCTCAAAAAAACTTTCGATTGTTATGTACTTAATAAAATTATTTTCAAAAAAAATTAAATTATAAATTTGCCGAGGCACGGCGGCTGCGAGGTCGCTGACCAGCAACCTCGCCGCGTTGGCAAAGCCACCGATGACGATCGTGGAGCCATTGCAGACCTGCATTCTCCCGGCCGCGCTGTCCCATCTCCCGGTTTTCTTTTCCCAGCACGTAATGTATGGTCCTTTCCTTTTCCAGGACGTTTGTTTCCTTTTCCTTGATTCCAAGACGTTTGTTTCCTTTTCCTTGTTGATGCTGGAGGTGAGGAAGGTGCATTGTGGGCCACAGGATGATTTCGGAAAAATATGGAAAAATAAATCTGCGCTCGCCGATCATTGGATCCGCAAGGAAAAAAGATAAAATTAAAAGTGCTTTCGCCGGCATTGGTTTGGCGAGAAAAATTGAAAAAATTAAAGACTCACTGCACCGTTGGTTCCTTAGATAAAAAATAAAAACAAAAATTCAACGCTCTTTGTACGCTGAAATTAGGCTCTATGGGGCTAGATCCGTAAAAAAGTCTCGAAAAGGGTCATATTCAAGTATTGTTTCCTTGCATGCGGATCCTCCCTGTTTATTTCCTTGTTTGATTCACCTTCCTTCCAAATATGTAGTACATACAATTTTGGCCAGTAAAAAAATTCAAGTCTGGTTTCTTTGCATGCGGATCCTCCATATTTATTTCCTTATTTGATTCGCTCTCCTTCCAAATATGTAGGTGGGGAGGTCTGTTGTGGGCCACAGGGATGATTAGACACACTAAATAATGGCCATCGGATGTGGGTGAGTAAAACTGAGGAAAGATCTGAGACGTTCATTTTGATGAATACAAGTTTCTAGGGACGTTTTGTTGGGTGCACGAACATTGGGCCATCTCTAATGAGGTGCATTATTTAGTGTGGACGTAGCAAAAAATGATTAGGTGCATTATAAAGGGGTATAGATGAAGATTGCACAAATGCATATTGGAGCTAAATTGCATCCATGTATTATGGTGGACCCCAATAGGAGGTGAGGGAGGACGAGAGCCACACGGATGATACTATTCATATGCACTATTTAGGTACTCTTCATTTACTTCCATATATGCCATCAAAGAAGATAGGAAAGAAGCAAGAAAGAAGAAAGGAAAAGAAGAAGAGATATTAGCAATCTTCAAGTAAGAAAAGAGATCACCATGACATGGCAAGAGGTATTAACAATCTTCACACAAGTTAAGAGATCACTATGACTTATCAAGAAGGGATTTCAGCAATCCCCAAGAAAGGAAGGTAATTACCATGACATAGCAAGCGAAAATTATTCCCATAAGATTGTTTCCAATTAGAAGGGTGAGTGTATATGGTAGGTGTGGTACTATTTATGCACTATTGATCCATACTTTTCACACCTCCACCCCTATATATATCATTGTACATACATTGTAAATGTAACCACGAATTTTCAAATTAAAAATATACTCTTGATTCTATGGCTTATGCTCTAATGCCCCATTATAATAGGGAGTTACAATCTGAAATTAACAACGTTGTTCTTGCAACTTCTTCGGGCTGATTTTAAGGAAGCGTACGTCTACTTTCACGTGGTCAAGTAGACGAGGATCGAAACATGTTTTTGGACGAATTCATGTGTCGTAGGTTGCCGTATTGAGATGGTGGTTGGCGTCAGTGTTTGTCAGGGTTCACGGGTCCAAGTTATCTTCTTTGTCATCACAAGATCGGGCCACCCCCGTATCAACAATAATGTTCGAAGGACCTAATATGGTTAATTAGTTATCCACATATATCATCAAAAGGTAAAGCAAGTTTAAACATATTAGTGTGTGTGCCGTCAGACGCGAATTAGTTGGTATCGCTCATCGAGATACCTGACTGTCCAGGGCTAGTCGGCACCTCTCGCTAGTTAGGTTTTCATCATCCGGCGTTATACAAACCTGGTAGAATTGCGAGTAACCGTAGCCAAGAGTAAATAGTGCCAAAAATATATCATGGTAAAAAGATAAAATTTACATAGTAAAAAGCAAAAACACCTAGGGATAAGAAGGGAGCCTTCCACAGGACATTCTCCCTAGGGCACTCCATCCCCAGAGCCAAACACCCCAGGCGATATAACCTCAGAACCAATCAAGTCATCAGAACACACTCCCAAAACCACCAAGCATCAAGCAAGACAAAGCCAGGGAGCTAAAAGCAAAGGTCAGGAAGAAGGTCTAAGGGCAAGGGAGCAAGCCAAGCCCAAGAACATCACCATCAAGCCAAGCCTAAGGAAGCAACTAGCCAAGAGGAGGTGACCATGCCCCAAGAAGCAACCAAGCCAGGAGGCTTACAAGGCCACACCACCACATCCACACCATCAAGCAACACCATCCCAGAACCCCATTCCATCCCCACAATCACAAGTAATCAACCATCCATGGTCGATAGCATCAGCATAGGAGATCACAGTAGAAAAAGTAGTATAGAGTATGATGGCAGTAGCTTGCTAAGGTCTCAGTGAGTGTAGGCGCTAGAGGCGACGCCACATGTGCTCGACAACCTCCTCGCACTCCCTGGTGTACGGGAGATCGCCAGATGTCATCACGGTACAGTATATCAATAGCACATCCACCCATAATCATCATCAACTGACAAAAAGTAATATGGCACCACGCTAAATCATCCATTTAAACAAATAATCACAGTAGGGACACAGGTGAAAGAAGAAGGGGAAAATGGGGGAAAATCAGGGCATTACCTAGTCCTGGCAAGTAGAAGGGGAGTCGACACCGCAGAAGAGTGGCCCAGGCGAGCCACAGCGCGAAGAGGGAAGGAGAGGCGTCAGCCTGAGGTAGGGGTGGCGACAACCCAAGGCAAGACGACGCAGAGCAAAGCCAAGGCCGGGTGACCTCGACGTAAAGAGGAGGGAGAGGTGGCCCGGGTCGAGAGCGGGTCGGAGCAGGGCAACACAGGGGAAGGCCGCGTGAAGAGGAGGCCACCGGGGAGGGGAGAGCCAACGGTGGTCGACGCCGGCGGGGGTAGTCGGGAGGGGAGGCCGTGGAGCCAGGTTCGGTGCCATGGAGAGAACAGAAAGAGAGGTGAGAAGAAAGTAGAAGAATGGGAATGGGTAAGGCTGGAGTGGGGAAAAGAAGAAGAAAAAAGGAAAAGAAAGAAGAAAAGAAGAAAGAAAAGAGAAAAAAAGAAAAGAAAAGAGGAGAAAAGGAAAGAAGAGAAGAGAAAAGAAAAAATCTATAAAGGAGAAAAAAAGAAAAAAATATCCATCTAAATTTAATATACCTGATTAAAACCTAATAAATTAATCAATCTAAGCTGCAGGCTTTTAACAAAAATGCATTAAATTCAAATATCCAAGATTTAAAAGAGGCAATATATGTATATCCGATAATAAAATTTTAACAAGGGATTGGACGCCTAAAACATGCAAAAATCTAATAGCCACCTAAGATGTGGTATTTTATAATTTGAAGAAATAATTCAAATCAGATCAGTGATCTTCAGCAGCCATCATGTGAGGACGATTATTTGTACAAAAATTCAGGAAAGCTTCTCTTGATCATATTTATGAAATTATCTTTAAATATTTTCAGATATATATGATATCATCAATGCATGGGAAAAATATATTTTAAATAAAACCTCAAATTGGATGCGGTTGGAAGGATAATTTGATGATGAACTGCTGAGGCAGTTAATTGATTATTGATGTGTTGAAATGGCTTGTCCAACGAATGGAGCCGGTGATGTGTATATATATATCACTGGGTAGAGGGCGCCAATGAGAAGGGGCATTACCGATACGGCCCTCTATATAGGCTATGATATAAGGACGAACAACTATACTCAACCAATAAGCTGTATTTGCAGTACCAACCATAGTGTGTGAAATCGTTCAGAAAAGGTTGTCCTATAAAGGTATCATGATCTCCACATTGGGTAAAAGTAGATAACTAGGAGTGTGAAGCTGGGTATGCCAGGAGTCCCAGCGAAGAACACCAAAATCAGCTACGGTTGATCATTCAGGCTCTATATGTAAAGCCATGGGTTGAGTACTGCCAATGGGTTGTCACAGCCCCAAAACCAAAGATGCATCTATAATCATCATGAGCATACATGAAGCATCATTAAGCATTTAATCTCGTGTTGGCATGCATTCGAATTCAACTTTTGAATTGTTGAATTTAGTGCAAATTGGAACGTTGTGAAGCAACTCAATTCTTCACCATAAAACATGACCTATGTGCTATTTTTTATTGTTACGCACTTCAAATAGTGAATTTAGGAATTTATTCCCAGATTTTAGGAGATCATTTGGGTGCTCAAATTAAATCTTGTAAGTTCAAAAACAGCCATCTTGTGTGAATTTGCATACTTAATTTATAAATGCTTTTTGAGTGAAACCAACTATACTGTGCTATCTAATGTCTATACGTGATTCACAAAAATTGGGATAATTTTTGGAGTTGTTTTGAACCCTTAATTAAGTAGAAGAAGAGAGGGAGAAGAAATTGGCTGAAAATTCAAAAACAAAAAAATATATTTTCTCTGTCTGCTTCTTCTCCAGTTGGGCACCATGGACGGTGAATCCACCTGGCTGGTGCTGATTGACGACGCTAGGCGGTGCTCTGAGCTCTCCCTTGTCTTGTACACTCCTCGCCCCACTTACTCCACTGCAGTGCCATAAAGCCACCGAAGCCTCCCTCCTCACCTCTTGCTCGCCGTGATATTGCTTCCCTCTGCCGCGAGCTCGCCAGAGCCAGAACAACACGTGCGAGCCGTGCATGCGATAATACTCTTCCCGGTGAGCTCTCCGGCTAGCTCTTCCACTGCTTGTAGCTTTCTAGTCCCTAACCTCTTCTCTCCATTTCGCATGCAAGCCAGCCGAGTCCCTGGCATCCTCCTCGGTGCAAGACTCCAGCAGCTAGCCGAGCCCTCTGTTGCGCCGCCGTTTCGCGCCTCCCCACGCTGGGGAGCCTCACGGTGAAGCTTGCTGCCCCTTTCTTTTCAGCCCGGTGGCTATACATTTTCCTCGCTCTGCGTCATGTGAAGAAGAAGCACAGTACCGGCTAGATAATTGTGTTAGTGTTGTTAGTACATAAACATTTCAAAACTTGTAAAATCCATAGAATATTCATATGACTTTCAAATAATGTGAGACCAATTCTGTTAGCTTCATATTTTAGTGCTCTTTAACAGAAAAATATGTATGCTCATGGAACATGTACCTGTTTTCCTAGATCTATAGGGTTTGTGTATCTAGACTCAAATATTTTTGTGCATTTCCTCATCACAAGTAACAATGTAGCCCAGTGGTTCAGCGCTCTGAGTTTCCAGTAACCCGAGTTCGAGTCCACCTCCAGCAAATATTTTTTTTTTATTTTTGCCTTTTGCATTCAAACTTCCATATCTTTTGCTAGGAATGTCCAAATGAAGTCAAATTAGTTTCTAAATTTAAGTTTTGAAATGAGAAATTAGAATATGAAATAAAAAGTTATGTGTTGCTTGCAGGAAAATATTTTTATTAGAGTTTGAGTGCTAGGCCCTAAATAGGTGTTATGAAGAAAGTATGTTTTACCTTGATTCATAAATCATGAAATAAATACCATAAGCCAATGCAACCCTATGCACTCCATTTCTGTAAAAACATTTAAATTTGAATGTATTTGGTTCAAATATTGTTGGTTTAGGACCTTAATAACATTCAAACTTCAAGTGGTTAGAATAATGTTCATATGAGCTCAAAAACTTATGGAACCAGTTTAGATGTGTTTGTGGGATTGCATAGATTATGAATAGTCAAAAATATTTAGACTTTGCTTTAGTTTAGTCTATTTGCTAGTTGTCCGAACATGCAATCGGCAAAATCTTCAAATAGCCGCAACTTTCACAAACGAACCTCAAACTCAACGAAATCAAATCTCATGATCTTAGTATGATATACCCTTACTTGCTGTGCAAAAATGATACCATTTTGAACTATTTGAGTTAGACCATATTAAGCCCTAATGATCATTTATATGAAAAATATTGTTTCCCTTTTATCAAGTGTTCGTTCTTTTGATTTGTGGGTTGAGTGCACGCTTCTTAAAGTGTAATTTTCAGCAAATTAATAATTGTGTATAACTCAATTGAATGATGTCCTTCCAAATAAATGAACTCGATAAACTTCTTTATTGCTGAACTTTGTATGTTACTTCTTGAAGTTCCTCTCGTTCATTCTCATGCTCATACATGCGCATTTACATCAATGGCATCATTCTAATTTTGCATCATTGCATTCGTTTAGAGTCCGACGTACCGGAGAGCAACAAGGTTGACCCGGCGACCGTGAGTGAGGAGAAATTTGAGGAGGAATCAGCTCCTACACAAGGCAAGCATCGAGCATATTTCTCCTATATTTTGGATCAATGTGACTTATATTATGATATTATGCATATGGGTTTTTATGTTATATATCTATGTCGCGAATAGCTCCTAATTGTTGCATTTCCCCTTCCTTGATATTGTTTACCATACACCTTGATAACTCTTAGCATGGGTAGTTTGTCTTATGCTAATAGTCGCGTTAGATGCTTAGCCATGCTCTAGGTCTTGGTATGGAATCCGGGAATTGTGATGGTCTTTTCTTTGTAGCAATTGGTAGTTATCGCGGGATGGTAGGGGTTTGAAACATGGTAATTAGAAATAATGTTGCTTCATTCATGATAATTTGAAGGACTTGTTTAAAAGGGTGAAAGTGCGAGACTTGGGCGGGTAGTTGGGGTTATTCGAGAATGGAGTCTCGGATGTCATAGGCCCGCTTTAGTCGATTAAGGACCGATCGTTGGTACCGTTGTCTTAAGCACTTTCCGTACTAACCACATATCCATATATGGGATGGATAAGCTAAGTACCATAAGTTACCCGGATCATTTGACTTGTGGGTTTGGTGTGTGGGTGAGGTGCCTAGGGGTGTCTCCGGTGGACCTAGTCATCTCCGCACATTAGACACGAGCACAAATGTTTGGGGTGAGTATGCGAAAGGTTGTCATGTGAATCATCGCTTGCTATCGACGGGTGGTATGGTCGGTGGTCTCGTGTCGTGTGGGTAAAGATGTACCCCCCTGCAGGGTGTAAGAACTATTCGAATAGCCGCGCTCTCGGTTATGGCAATGCTTAATGTTCATTGGACATCATCGTAGTGTCACGTGTTGTTTTATGATGAGCTTGGAAGGTGAAACATGATGGTCTCATGAGGGATGTTGGGTATGTGCTAGCTGTCCATAGAAGTCAAATAGGACTAAGGTTGCTTACACATTACTCTCTAGTTGTTAAGTTATGCTTTTTTCGCAAATACTACTTAACTTGTGGCCGTTCATGTCCTTGCTACAACCATATGCATTATCCTTGTACTCTATGGTCCGTGTAAAACTTGCGAGTGCCTTCGTACTCATGTGTTTGTTGTTGGAGTTTTGCAGGTGAGAATGAGGCCATGTATGGCTATTTTTACCCCGCCGATGTCGGCGAAGGGGATGTGTAGTCGGTGGTTGGCCAAGATAGTGGTAGTGGTGCCTTATGGGCAATGGCGTCACTATTATTTTGCTTTTATGATGATTATATCCGCTGCGTACCCTATGTCTAATTCGCTAGTTAAACCATGGATAATTTCTAGCTGGTGACCTTTGGTTGAGAGCATATAGACTTGTCTTTGTATGCTTCTCAAGTTTAATTTCAGATTTGGTACACTCGATGTATGAGACTTGTAATATGTTGAAGACTTGTAATTCACATTAAAACTTGCACTCTCTATGTATTGTGTGATGATAGAGATGTTGTGCAACGGTATGTGTGTTGATCTTGGGCATCGTCTTGAGGCACATACCGGGGACTACCGGAGTTGCTTTTGTTTTAATTGAGATTGTGGCTGCGTTGTTTGTCATATAGATGTGAATTAATATGTGCCTAGCTCTTGTGCGAGCGTATGTTAGCTCTCATCTAAATGGGCAATCGGCCGCTCGATTAAACCAAATGCAATTTGGGCGGTTCTCACATGGGTAGTCAAAGTACAACTGATACGCTAAGGGTAAGTGGGGAATGGACGAGGACACCACTACTCATTGGCTATCAGGGTTGGAGATCTAATAATAGAGAAGTGATAAACATTATGCGGCCTCATAGGATGGGGTCACTATGAGTAAAGTGGTACAAACCTGCACAGGGTTAAATCATGAATTCATGCCTATCTCCTAGATTGGAGGCTACGAAAGCTAAATCTGCCTCATATACGAGTGCTAGTAACTATTTTGTATTTAAAATACACGGCCCTTATAGAAAATCCAAAACCTAATTTCTGTAAAATGGATTTTGAGGAAAGGTGAGCACTGGATGGATATGAGAGGAAATTATCTATTGCATTTGCTATTAATGCTTGCTGAGTACTCTGTACTCACTCTTGCTAAATCCCCATTTTGCTTAGAGAATGGCTCCGGTTGTCAAGTGTTCGGTTGAGACATGGATCCCTATGGACTTGCCGACAGGCATGGGGTGAGGGGCACCCGTAAGATCAAAACTACGAGGATGTGGACTACCAGAAGGGTTAGGGTGATGGGTAGACCGTGCATCGGCTTCGTCAATCCTTAAATCAATTAGTACGTTTGTATTATATTTTTGTTGTACTTGGATCATATGTATAATTAATGCTGGACTTGTAGCCCTGCGTAGCAATGGAATGTAATAAGTTTCTATTTCAGTCTCTAATTATTGTCCTACTGCAACACTCTTAATAAGATGTATTATCTGATAAAATGTTGGGTGCGCTCGGTATTTTATTGGCTAATATGCTGAGATCAGTATAATTAACTCAGAGTAATGGCGATGTCACTGTTACTACCCTAGGCTAATTATGCGGGCCACCACAGATAAGATATCACTACTACAGAAAAGGCCTATATAAGACACCTCATCACAGACGGTTTTCAAAAACCGTATGCGTTAAACCTAATCACAGACGGTCTTGCTAGCACGACCATCAAAGTTACAGGATATACTAAGAACCGTCTGTGATAAGCTAATGTCAAAGACGGTTCGTGGTACAAACTATCTGTGAAGTATCATAGACGGTTTGTACCATGAACCATCTGTGACATTAGCTTATCCTTGACAGTTTTAATCGAACCGTTTGTGAAAACACTTCCTTATTATATATATATCGTTCTAGTGTTTGTGCCCGCCGCACTCTTCACCCAAATGAAATCTCTTTCACCAACCTCAGCCTCCTTCCTGAGATTGTCGCCATTGCCCGTCCTCAACGCTGCCAATCTCAAGCCCACACGCCTCCTCCCCGAGACCATTGCGCACCTCCTCCTCGAGACCATCGCCGACTCCTCTCCCGAGCCTGTCGCCACCTCCTTCCTGAGCCCTAAGGTATCTCTGAGCCCTCGGTCATATGGATTGGACATTAGTTATCATTTATTCGTTGATTGTATTGTTGCTAAGATTGTTTAGGCTTTTGTTCTAAAATGTGTCATAAAGTAATTGTTCATGATGTTGAAATCTATAGCAAGGTGTTGATTGAGTAACATTAAAACCTCAATTCTAAATATGGTTTTGTTGCTTCGAGGTGTATCAGTCCATTAACAAACGTAATGTCCCAGTGACTGAAAATTAAACTTCAAGGTAAAGATAAACACAAGTTAAACCTCAAGGTGTATTAGTCCATGAACACATGTAGCATAACGTAACCTACCAAATACCTGATGCATTGCTATTGGATAGAGTTCCTGTGCAGTTTGTAAGGAATTACAACGTAAGAAGTGCCCCTGTCACTTTGTGCAACACCAATTTTGTACAAATATAAAAAAATCTCATGCCAACATCTGTTATTTCATCATTTCTCCATTTGTGATTCGGTTGTGTAGTTGTATGATTGATTTGCTTTGACAAGCTAGGTCAATTGCTTTGTCTGCTCAAAAGGAATAAAAGAATGGAATGTGGAACATGCTTGGTCTATTAACTTCACCCCTTTTCGATCTGGCCTAGAAATTAAGCACTACCATCATGTTGCATCCATGCATAATTAGAGGACTAAGTTTGTTACAATATTAAAACCTCACATTGATGTTGATTGTAGATTTTTTAACCTCATCTGAAATTATTCAATTTATAAATAGTAATCCAATTATAGAAAAAAGCATCCCAAAAAATTAGGCGCAAGGATAGAAGAAAATAAAACCATGGCCATTACTACATCTGTCGTGATTTATCATATATTAATTTATGTCATAGTGACTAAAAATTGCATACATAAAATAAAACCTGCAAACAAGATATACGACATGGAAAAGCTGTAGAATGCTAAACAAAAACTTGTGGTGGAGATAGAAAAACTGAAGGGAAAGTCTGATGTAATGGAGCAGAAAAAAGTGAAGAAGATTATGAGTTAACAAAAAAGATTTATGAGATGAAACAAAACTTGAAAGACATAGATGACAAATCGTAAAATATTGAATCTCTTAACAAGGTACTCCTCATTAAGGAACGCAGGGCGAATGCAGAGCTGAAAGAAACAAAAGCTAAGCTTATATAGGTAATATAAATGTTTCTAGTATTTAATTCGACGTGGTTACTGATAATATACGGGCAAAATGATCAAGGAGGTGCTTGCCTTGCTGTTTGTTGTCTGGTAGATAGTCGGGGTCGTCAGCGAGCTCATCGTCAACCAAATCAGAAACGTCGGGATCTACTCGCCATACAATAAAAGAAATCATGCGACAAATAATAAACCAAAGCAAGGGCAAAAGAACACCGGTAGAAAATCCAAATAAAACTTACTTGTAAACACAAACGTGGTTATTATGTTTTATGTACATGTGTTTAAGAAATCTTTATTTTAGCATGTTATCATTAGTAATATTAGTAATGCCATGATAGTTCAAGTGCTGCATTGTTAAAGTGAGTTAGTTGCAAGGTATATTAGGCTAGAGTTACATCTCTGTTCTGAGTAGTTAAGATTTTTAAGAGTTGTCATGAGCCCTGCTTGAGTTTTCTCATCATCTCCTTCTCTCACTTTCTCTTAGTATAATTACTTAAGGCACCATGATCTAAAAATGATATTTTCTCTATATATTTTCACACATACACATAGGCATGCAAATATACTCGGGTATGATTAAAGTTTGCAGCCTACATGCATGATAACTGGTGTGTATGAGGATCTTCCAGAGGTTATCTTACTTAACAAGCTGGTCATGAGTTCTAATCTGCCACATTTTGTGTATATACTCATTGTGAGTTTATGGACACATGCTATATATATATATATATATATATATATATATATATATATATATATATATATATATATATATATATATATATATATATATATATATATATATATTATAATTATCTGAACACCATGGTGCTCGGACTCTATGATCCAAAACGGGTATTTTTCCTATGTATTTTCATGCGATACTTTTTGAAATTTCTGTGATGCTGAGTTTAACCAGTTTACTAACTAGTTCAAACTAGAGTTTCCCTTTTTGATGCTAATTTTATATATAAATTAGCAAAGCATGTGATCCAAACTTATTCAAAATCTTTGAATTCGAGTATGCTTTTTCAAAGGTATGTGTTTCATTTGAATTGTTATAGATGGGTATACGCCCTAAAACCAAAATTTTTGAAAAAGAGATCAAGCTATAAAACATTTTTAAGTCAAGAAAGATCCTTGTATATTTCTGCATGCAGCTAGCCTATTGACATTCTAATGTACAGAAATTAATTCTGATCAATTTAGAATCCATGTGCAAAGAATATGCATTTTATACTACCTAGCACATTAAAACTGATCTTCATTGGAACATGATTCAGAACACATTGAAAATTCAAATATTTTTGCATATTTGGGTTCCTGGCAGCACATGGATTCCATCAAAATTGGTTCTATTTAATTCTAAGCATGTTTGTAGAAATTTTATATTGAGTAGTATTTCTACCATTCTCTTTAAATTCAAGCTTCAAAATTCTACAGAGCCTAATTTCAAAAAAAAATTACATATTATGATAGCCCTTGATTTTATAGGAATTTATAATTTTGTTTCAACTCATTTGGATTAAAACTGCAAAAGCTATGGCTATTTGTTTTGGCTCGGTTTAGAGAAAAAGTGAAATACGTTTTCGCTAATCAAAAACGCATTCCAGCTTTACATGCAACGCTTTGGATCTGGCCACTCTGGCTGACATTGGGGCCCGGGCGTCAGAGAAGGAAAACAGGGCACCGGCTAGCGCTCAACGCCGGCGGCAAAGGCACGGCGGAGCCGGCTGTCCAGGGCTCTGGAGAGGACCTGGGTACCCTTGCGCACCCTCCGGTGGGTCGGTTAGCCACCGGCGAAGGCCGGTGCGCCCTGCCACCGTTGTCGCAAAGCGGCGCCATGGCCGGATGGTGGCCAAGCTCACCGGAGCATGTGATCGCGAAGTTGAAGGCTCCGACAGCATTGGCAAGGTGAATGCAAACCATTTCACCTGAGATCGGAGTTGGAGAAGACCCGGGTTACACTGCCACCGGAAGCCGTCCGCGAGGAAGATGGTCAGATAAGCGGCAAAGCTACAAACAAAAAAAATTCATGGAAATAGGAGTTGATCAGTGATTTGGGATGTACTAGGGTGCCTTAGCCTCAATTAATTTGAAAATTTCTCACTGAATTGGCTTAAATTGATTTCTCTCCTTTTCGGCGCTCGCACGGCAATGGCGGAGAAAAGGGGAAGGTGGCTTCTTGGAGTCTGCGGGTTACCCCGATTGTGGTCGACTGGCTTTTATAGCCAGAGAGGAGAGTGATCGCAGCGGAGGGCTTGCAGTTGCAGTCGGGCAAAACGAGAAGGGCCCGCTTCATGGAGTTACAGGCTAGGCGATATAGCTCGGCCGCGCTGGATACAGTAGGGCATGGCATGCCATTGTAGAGGGACGGCGCCACAGTGCCGCCTTCGCACGGAGAGGTAAAGCGAGTGCGCTGGCGTCGCGCACGGGTGGTGAAATAAATGTCCTGGGGAGACCAAAGCACAGGAGAGCTCGGAACTTTCGGCGCCTCCATCATTCTGCCGGTCGCATTGGAGCAACGGCCGCGGCAAGGAATCAATGCCGCCCGCTTGCTGTGGCGACGGAAACGGGAGAAGTGACTGCCGTGGTAGGCGCGGAGGGAAAAGGGCAGGACGAGTAGAGACGTGCTGGTAGGCTCGGCGCGAGATTCGGACGGCCGAGCGCGGCGCGGGGTGGCTGTTATTAAAGAAGCGCGGCGGGAAGGACGATCGGGAGAGCCGGCGATGGAAGCGACAATTGTTTCGGCTGGAGAAGAAGAGCAAGGGAAGGCGATGGAGCCTGACGAGTGGGACCGTGGCCCACCGCTCAGTGACAGGGGAAACGGCCCGGCTTAACTGGCCAAAGTCCGCACAGTGAAAAGGGGCCCGCATGCAAGAGAGATTCCAGACAGAATTATGGAGATTTTGAATAGGTATGGTCTTCATTAATTCGGCTGTCAATTCAAGTTGAAATATTTCGTAACTTTTTGAGTAGGGTTCCAGTGTATGTACGAGTCTCCAGGAAAATTTAGGACTTAAGATATGATACAGAAAAAAAATTTATAGAAAATTTGACAGTGCTGACTGCCCATTTTCTGGTTTTCGATTTTCATTTTATTTTTAGGAAGACAATGATGTCACAAATTTTTCATAATTTTTACTAAGATTTATCGTGAGCCCAGGATTATTGGGTAAAACTTTCAGGTCAATATAAGATGTATTTATTTTACATAAATTCTGACATTGTTATTTTAATATTTTCAATCTTTCTGTTTTTAACTTTTTAAATATCTTAAATTAATTTATTAATTTCTGATATTTTTACTGTTGATATATATTTCCTTTTAGCAAATAATATAAAATTTTAGGTTTAAATAAAATTTTATTATTTTTATTTAATTCTACATTAGTTGTTGTTCACTGTCAAATTTCATTTAAGTGCCTTTCAATTCACCATTAATTGTGTAATATGACATTTTAAATTCATAAACAGAGTTCTGGATATCTCCCAAGATTTTTCAGAGATTTTTTTATTTTATTATCATAGGGTTTTATTCTTGCTCTTTATTTCTTACTTCAATGAGTATTAATAAGGATTTTTCCTTTAAAGCAATAATCAAGAAAACCAAGAAATTCAAGAAACAATCCAGAAAAGCACAAAATAATAAAATAAAATCTTTGAGTTAGATTTCTTACTTCATTATACATTGAGGATGTGACCATCGCCCTGGTCGTCGTAGCTCCGTAGCACAGTGTAGCGAGTGTTCTACCTAGTTTTTCTTGTAACACGAACTATTTTCACCAAGAAAACAGATAAAAAAAAACTTGATTCGCGCAAAAAGGTGAGATATATATATATATTATCTAACTTCGTATGGTTTATTAAGCAGATAGGAAAAGAGGAGTAAGGCCACACGACCCGCATTGGTTAGGAACAAATTGGGCCGACTACTTGGGCTGACAGCCCGGTAGAGAAGGGAAGTGGAAGATCGCCCATATGAGATAGAGCATATAAACATAGCAAAACCGTCAGTATTAGCCCAAATACAATAATTGAACACACGATTGGAAATCGATGGACAATGGATATTCTGCCTCTGCACTGGGAAGTCCAGAGCAAGTCAGCAGCTAGCCTCTGAGGCTCTGACAAGGCTCGATGAAAATAAACACCGAAAGGCTCGTCTGTAAAAACAAAAACAGCCGCCTCAAAGCGTTCTCGGTTCTCCCCCAAAATGTCTGACTCTTTTAGAGGCAAAATGTTTAAATTTGTGGAGAAATTTTTATAACTATACAGTACATCTCTAAATATTTAGGTTATTATGGGATCTGTACGATCAAACTTTGAACCTTCGAGTGTTAAATATGCAAAAGTATAAAGATTGACCACATAAAAACAATTTCAGTATATTTGTCTCGATTTTTTTATAAATATACTGTTATTATTGTTACCAAACTATCTTTCTTGAACACAAAACAAAAATTCCTATAAGGAACTAGGTATATTTTCGTTATGAAGAAGAAATGCACCCAAATTCAAACCTGAAGATGACTCGAAATTGGAGGTGAGGATGTACGTTCACGCCTCCACGAATTGAGCTAGTCTCAGTTCTTTACCAGACTATTTGCTTAATAACCATGACCAAAGTCTCGAATTGAAGACAGTAAGTAAATGCGTAATGTATTCTAGAAAGAAAGCACAGGAAATATATCAAGATGGGAAGCACTGGATACCCTCGCCGAGGTCACATGGCTATTACTAGCCACTAGCTGAACGCCGGGACACCCATCGTCACCGCCGGTAAGAAGACAAAACCCTTGGCAACCCTAACACTAGAAGCGAGCGGGCGTGACAGGCAGGTTGATGAGGAGGGGATGGGGTAGAGAGGAGATGCGGAGGCAGGGGACGGCAAGGAGCACCGGGAGGAGCGACCAGATCGGGCCACACTGGACGGCGGGCACAAAGGGGAGTGCGAGGCGCCGATGGGTGCGGCGGGAGGGAGTGCGATGCGGCGGATGCGGGCTAGCGAGGATGGTAGGGTTTCAAAGGGAGTGGAGGCGGGCCGCATGGATCATGGCCGTTCGTGTCACAAAGCTTCGATCCCATGGCTCTTTACCGGTCTGAGCTCCACCGCGTGATCACGATCGGGCGGTTTCGTCACACATGAGGCGAGGCCGGACGGAAATCACCGAAACTCGAAGAGCCTTTCCGCATAGGAGGGTGACGTGGCGTGGCTCGTTGCTCGGCAATCCTAGGCGACATAAGATAGGTAATATTAGTTCTCCCTGACCAATCAAGAAGACGAACTGTCGATTAGCCAGTAGTTCTAGTTTTAACGCACATGTGCAACATCAACCCTTCTCTGTTCTACTTGTAACCCGATCGAAAAGCTGACCAAACCATAACAAAATGCAGCAAACGAGCCCAATAATCGCGCCGCGTGTGCACAAAGTCAAAGCAAAACTACACTATAAAAACCGGGCGAACCAAACCCTGCACATGCACGCCGGCTCTTGTTGGTTAGTACTCCTAAGTCCTAACAACTTGCTCTTCTCGTCACCTAATCACAAGCCACGGAGACATGCATCTATCTCCACGATGCTCCTCTGTTTCAAAATAGCTTTCAACTAGGTTGGGCGGAGCGGGCGAGGGGAGACAATGGCGCGGTGAGGTGGCAAGATTGTCGCTGGTCGAGGGCGGGGGACGTGGAGGAGGGGTCGTAGCTGCAGCCGGCACTAGGGAAGAAGGCGGGAAGGGAGAGCAGTGGAGGAGGGAAAGGGAGGGGAGGCTAAACGGTAGTGGTGGAGGAGGGGGAGGGCTGGACCGCCGAGGCGGTGGAGGCTATACCATCAGAGTAGCCTCCCGATGGTATGCCGTGTGCTAATTAGTCCTATCAATGGGTCATAGAATATATATAAACAATAGTTCATGAAATTTAGACCATGCTTACCCTTGTCAAATAATGTATTTGAACCACTCAGTATCGATCTTTCGCTTCTTATAAATAAATATTCGACCTTTCATATCATTAATATTAGGCACAGACACCGGGAAAATTGAAATAACTACACTCTTGTTTTTTTTTATGCACCAGCTATTTTGAAAGGATGAATCCCAATAAATTTGACAAGTATTTTGAAATGCTTTGATTTGATTGGTCAAGGCTGAAGGCACCACGAACTGGATTCCAATTCATCCGTGCGCAGTGAGAGTTGTGTGTGTGTGTGTGTTTTTCGAGGATTGGGCGGTGATCGAGAGCTTTGGCGACGTGCATGCCTGCAAGGCCGGGCAATGCAAGACATACCACCACCCATGGGTTTCTCTCAGCTAACGTGCAATGCATATTGTTCTATGGATTAGCAAGCTAACTAGCTGCTATGAAGGTTCTATGCGTGTCGGTGTTGGTGTTACCGCGTGGGCGATTTGTTTAGTTTATGTAGTCTGCGCAAGACGTGGGTTAAGTCAAGAGCAACGGTTTAGTTCTTGTATTAAAGAAAGTTTGAATCCGGTGACATCCCTTAATTAGGAAGAGTAGCACATGATTCACTAATTAATAGATGGACAAGACTGTAATTAAAGAATATATAGTATCTCTTTAATTATTTACTACTTCCTTGGTCTAAGTTTATAGCGTATTTATTGAATAGTATTGTCCACAAGTATACGATGTATTTCACGTTCCAATGCAAAATTATTGTAATGTTCTTTTTGTATCTCTAATAAATATTCAGCTTTACTTCATAGTATTTACCACAGGGGCGTATCTAGTATTAGGACATGGGTGTATAGATGTACACCCAAAATTTTGGCAAACAAACCAGTATTTAGTAGGTATATTAGGTGTATATAATAGTAAGGTGGCTGAAAATACGCATTTCAGTCTTGTAGACTGTCTAACCCGACTCCAATCGCCTTGGCCCATTTTTCACTGGCTCACTACGCAGCCCAGCCTCATTTTTCACTACCCAGCCCAGCTTCAAGCAATACACCTCCTGTAGCCCTTGCTGGATTGTTCTCTCTCTCTCTCTATGGTGGTGGCTCGGGCTCTCCCTGTCCCCTCTCATCTCTAGCGCAAGGGGCGGCAGGTGGAGCCCAGGAGGTGGCACCAGGCACCGGCACTAGGCTCCTCGGTGGAGGCGGCAAGGAGTGACAGGGGTGTAGATCTAATCCACCATAGCGCCGCTGCCCCTTGGCCCTTGCGGTCAAACCGGCGGAGGTGGGCGACAGCCGGCATGGCAGGAGGTGGCGGTGCAAGGAGCATCGACGCGCAATGGCAACAGGGGAGCCCCCTTGTGGCCGAACCGGAGGAGGAGGGAGCAAATCCAATGGGAGAAAGGCCGGCAGGGCAATCGGTCGGTGAAGGTGGCACCGGCGGTAGGCGGCTAAGGCGCGTGGACCGCGGGAGCGCATGCACGGCAGGGGAGCCCCCTGTGGCCGCGATGCCAGGGATGGAGCATTCCCAGGTGAAATCCCCCAAACTGAAAACTCCAATATATGTGTACGTGTGTGCGTGCCCAGGTGAAATCCCCAAATTAAAAACTTGAGAGATTCACAACCTAAAAACCAAAAGATAAATTACTAAAGGGATTAGATTGCTCATCAACTAGAATGTTTTCTAAATCACCGTTTTTAGCTTCAAAGCAAAGCGAAGCTATTGTTTTCCCTTCAAGAGATTTCACACAATCCGAAACCTCTTTTGATATTAGACAACCAAAATGTGTATTTCACAACATAAATTTTCAACATATTCAGTGCCAATATAATTTTCAAAGTCTTTGTCGCTTACTGAACTATAGGTTTCTTGTGATCTTGCCCTAAGAAGATAAATGTTTAAGTACTAATTATCCTAGTAGCGTGTCTCACTTAATTAGCTTATAGTCAGGGTGGTTTACAACTTTTACATGCATCCTGACAAGCTTACTGCATTCTAAAATTGGACAGAGTGTGGACTGTTGTGTTAGTGGCGAGTTGATATCTGTTAAACATTGCCTTTATGTTAAAGAAGTCTAGTAATGGAAGTTCTAAGAAACTATTTGTTAAATATTTTTCTAATTAACACCTATTCTGAAAATCCTGGATCCGCCACTGATTTACTATGCGTGTATTGAATATGTGCTTAGAAATAATAGTTAGAGTAGTCTAGTTATTTTTAATATCTTTTTAGTCTATGTGTTAAAGAAAACATATCCTAACTTGGAGGAAGGAAGTACTAGCTATTAATTTCTTTTATATACTCAACAATTTGATAGACAATATATATATATATATATATATATATATATATATATATATATATATATATATATATATATATATATATATATATATATATATAGTATAATTACTTAGGACACCATGGTGCCTGTGCACCATGATCTAAAAAGGATATTTTTCCTATGTATTTTCATGTGATTTTTTTTTTAATTTTTAGGATACTGAGTTTAACCAGTTTACTAACTAGTTCAAACAAGTTTGAACTGAAATTCAAAATATAGTTTCCCTTTTTGATGATAGTTTGGTTGTAGGTATGTGCTGATTTTATATATAAATCAGCAAAGCATGTGATCCAAACTCGTTCAAAATCTTTGAATTCGAGTATATTTTTTCAAAGGTATGTGTTTCATATGAATTGTTATAGATGGGTATATACCCTAAAACTGAAATTTTTAAAAATTATACTCGAATATGGTTTGAATTTGCACATTTGAAATCATGGTGCCCAAGCACCATGGTGCCCTATTCGGCTTCCTATATATATATATTTGATCTTGAGCTGGCCGTGGAAAAATTCCATCCAGCTTGCGAGATGCCCGGCCGGTGCGCATTTCCAGGCATAGTGTGTGTCCTGTGATATGTCAAACTTCTTAAATCCCAACGCACACTGCTCTATCACAGATGATTCAGATGAATGTTGTGATGATTTTAAGAACAAACAAACCGCATGGTCCCCCTGCTGCTGTATTCAGCTATATTCAGCTGACTTCTCTTTGCTAGAACATCACGGTTGGCAACTTTTCAGATGGTCAAGTCCTAACGATCCTGCTGTGTTCAAACTAAAGTCTTCAGAATCTTAGCTGTTCCAATGGAGCATCCAATGCTTGTTTAGTTGCTAGTACTCTCCTAATGATTCATCTTCCAAGACTAAGATCACAATGCCAACTCATTTCCAGCATCGCATTTCATACAGACAGTTCCATAAACCAACAAACGTTCGCCACTAGGAACATGTATTTAAGGAGAACGATTACGTTAAACCGAAAGAATTACATTTTGTTGCCAAGCCTATAGGTGAATCTCACTGCGTTGTACAGATTATACAATGATGATGAGCATAAAACTTCTCACTCTGCTTTGCGTCCTCTTCGATTTTCTTCTATTTTTTATTCACAATGGAGCATTGTGACGCAAACAAATTAACGGGAAGAGAGAAGAAAGAAAACGAAATGCAAAGGAAAGAAAAGAACGGGGGTAATTAATACACACAAAGATTTAACAGCATCTTTTTTTACCGCATCAAACGTGAATGATCAAGACGTATGAAAAAATTCCCAAAAAGAATCAACCCTATGGTATCCACACGGCTGGTGGTGGCGGTGATGAGTAGTCGTACACTGGCAGCTTTGGCAGCGCCCCTGGCGGTGGTGGCGAGGGGTACCGTTCTTCAGGTGACACCTCTGAGTACGGCGGAGAAGAAGGCGGTGGAGGCGACGAGTAGTCGTACTTGGGGAGACCAGCTGGTGGGGGTGGTGGCGAGAGGTATCGGTCCTCCGGTGACACCTCGTAGTAGGGCGGCGGTGGCACCTCGTGGTAGGCTAGAGGTGGCGGCGAGAGGTATCGATCCTCTGGTGACACATCGTAGTACGGTGGCGGTGGTGCCTTGTGGTAGGCCGGAGATGGTGGCGAGAGGTACCGGTCCTCCGGAGACACCTCATAGTAGGGTGGCGGTGGTGAGTTGTAGTATACTGGAGACGGCGGTGGAGGAGAAGGAGGTGGCGGGGGAGACGGTGGCGGGGGAGAAGGTGGAGGTGGTGATGGAGATGGCGGAGGAGGTGAAGGTGGCGGAGGAGAAGGCGAAGGTGGAGGAGGAGATGGTGGTGGTGGGGGAGATGGCAATGGTGGAGGAGGTGATGGTGGCGGTGGTGAAGGTGGTGGGGGAGATGGCAATGGTGGAGGAGGTGACGGTGGAGGAGGAGACGGCGGCGGTGGTGAAGGCAGCACGAACTTCTTGCACCTGAAGGCGTCGCAGTTGACGTGGTGGGTGTTGGAGAAGTGGCACTGCTCGGGCGACCTCTGGTCGGGGCGGTCGGGGATGCAGTTCCGGCGGTCGTCGAACGCCTTGATGTGCATGCACACCGGCGACTCGCCGGTGATGAAGTTGTACGAGTATGTGAAGTTCTGCAGGTGCGGCAGGTGGCAGATCCCCTCCGGCACGTCGCCGACGAGGCGGTTGTGCCCGAGGTCGAGCTGCTCGATGCTCTCTAGCCTGGCGAACTCGCCGGGAATGGCACCCATGAGCTTGTTGTAGCTGAGGTCGAGCACGGTGAGGCTGGTGAGCATCGCGAGCTCCGGCGGGACGCAGGACTTGAGTCCCGTGTTCATGAGTATGATCTCGTTGAGCGTGCCGGACATGTTAGCGACGGACGCCGGGAGGCAGCCACCGAAGTCGTTGTTTGCGAGCACGAGCACGGACGCCGGCGAGTTGCCGACGTTGTCGGGGATCTGGAAGCGGAAGCGGTTGGAGTTGATGAAGATGGCGTCGAGCGGGCGGTCGAAGAGCTCGCTGGGCACGGGGCCCTCGAAGTCGTTGAAGCGGAGGTCGAGGTACCTGAGGCTAGGCAGCCGGAGCACGACGTCGGGGAAGGCGCCGACCAGGCGGTTGTTGCTGAGGTCGAGCTCGTGGAGGAGGCGCATCTTCTCGAGGGAGCGCGGGACGAGGCCGCAGAAGCGGTTTGAGTTGACATGGAGGACGGCGAGTTCGGCGAGGAGGCCGAGCGCCTCAGGGAGGTGGCCGGCGAGGTCGGCGTGGTTGAGGTCGATCCCCGCGACGACGGTGAGGTAGGGGTCGTGCGGCGACGGCGCGCAGAAGACGCCGTAGTAGCCGCACACGTCGGTGCCCTGCCACGACCCCGTCACGTTGCGCGGGTCGGACAGGACGGCGCGCTTCCACGCCTGCAGCGCGACGTACGCGTCGCGGAGGCGCGGGTTGGGGAACGCGTACGACGGGTCCACGTACACATCGCTGCCGTCATCGGCGCCGCCGTGGCCGCTGCTGTGGTTGTAGTCGAGCAACCGCCGGCGCTGGCTCGGCCCTCGGCCGGAGGACACCGAGGCGGCGGCGAGGTGCGGGACAAGGAGGAGCGCGAGGAGGAGGAGGCTCTTGGGCGTCGTCATCGGCGTCTGCGCATCGCCGCGGTGTTGAGCTGGGCTGGGTTGGAGTCGGGGGGCCTCGGGGCCTCGGTGGTGGGTTGATATGGAGAAGCGGGGAGGGTTGGCATCGCCGCGCGGGAATAGAATATTGCGGGGATGGACGGTTGGGATTGCCGGTTGGTTGGTTGCGTCGAGAATGAACAGAAATTAAGAGGAGTCGCCTTCCATTACGGGTTTCAGGTGAGCAAGGTCGAGTTGGATTGCTGGCGATTTTGTTTGGGTAAATGTTTGCTACTACTTGAGCTTATGCAGCAAATGTATTAATCAGTTCTTGCAAAATTTCAACTGGAAAGAGATTATCAACTTGAGAGAGAGATTGCGCTTGTCAATCTCTCAAGTTATCCTAAACAAAGCGGGCAGCTAGCTGTGCTGTTCGTTGAGTAGTGAGGGCCCCGTCGCAACGTGCAGGCATCCATCTCCATTCCGACGCGCTTAGTGGGAATCCACGCTGAGCTCGCTCGTTTTGTTTTATATCTTCTCTTCTCCTGGCTCCTCCCCGTAACCTCGTTATTCCACATAAAATAATCGTAATCTTCTTCTCATTTTCGCCGACCGGCTAATCATGATCTTTAGCGGTGGAAAGAAGCAGCTTTTGCTTGGCTCGCTCGCTTTTAAACTTGAGTAGTGTTCATTAGTGTAGGAAGATAGAATAACCGGAATAGTTGATGTATTGCTATATATAGAGTAAGTATGACTTGAAGATCAAGTCAATCAACTAGAGATATGCGATATTACTAGAGATATAGAAGGAACTATATCAGATACAAATCATAACGGATTCTATTCTATCTCTAATAATCTTTTCATACAAGTCGTATAATATCCCCCTGTAGCCGCAGCAGGAGTGTCGCAGATGCTCCGGCTGGAGAAGAAGCCGACAAGGATGCTCAAGTTGGAGTAGAAGTCAACGAGGAGTGCCATGCGAAGAGCAGTTCATGAAGTTGTATGTCATTGGAGAGGTTGATGCCAAGGTCATTGTAGTGTCGTTGACAAAGAAGTCGTGGGAGGTCGCCGTAGAAGAAGGCATCAACGTAGCGAGAAGTCAATGTCAAGGGTGTCGCAGTGAGGAAGGTCGTCGTAGTCGAGGCAGCACAGATCGGCCAGCAGTTTCAAAGGAGAAGCAGGAACAAAAGGACTCAACAACAGTGGCGGTGTGCAAATCGGCGCAAGGTAGAGGAACGTGAAGCACGGTGATTACCGGAGTAGATGATGGTACACACACATGCAACCAGAAAAAAGAGAGGGACGCTGGATGCAAACACTACCTTGAAAAAGGCCATCAGTGGCGGTTCATAACTGCCATCAGTGGCGGTTTTTGAACCGTCACAGATTTAATGCCACTGATAATCGAGGATTATCAGTGGCGGTTCTAGAACCGCCACAGATAACACTATATGTGGCGGTTTTGGCTAGAACGACCATCGATATTCGGGTATTAGTGGCGGTTCGAGCCAAAACCGCCACTAATAATACAATTATCAGTGGCGGTTGTTGGATAGAATCGCCACTGATACTCAAATATCAGTAGCGGTTCTAGACCAAAAACCGCCACTGATAATACGACTATTAGTGGCGGTTTTGGTTAGAATCGCCATCGATACAACTATCGATGGCGGTTGTATATAAACCGCCATTGATAGACCTAGTATCAGTGACGGTTTTTTTATAGAACCGTCACAGATATTACTTCAGTAGCGGTTTTGGGCTAAAACCGCCGCTGATAATCCCACACACGAAAATAAAAAACTGGCATTTATGGCTAGCCTCAGGCAGCGCTAGCCATGCCTCTTCATTATGTACACAGGCAGTAGGAATACATTGAATTATTGAAATTTGAGTATACATATTAGTACCTATTGTTGTTATAGACTAACCAATATAATCCGAAATAACATGTATTGCTAATTGCTGATACAAACCATCCAGGAAAGAAAGGAGGAAAAAGAGAGCTGCTTACCTCTAGCTGCATAGTGCAAAGCTCATAAATGATATGGATAACACAGAGTAGTGAAGTTTGCAGGAAGAGACACAAATTTCTAGAAATACAAAAAATGAAGAATCTAGGAGATAGTACATGGTAGCGATTAAAGTGATCAAGAATCCAATATATCAGATCTGAAGAAAGACAGAGGCATGAACTAAATACGAAAATTTCATACCTCCGTAGCAAAGAAGGTTCTTTTTTGAGAGTTCCTTTAGACCACTTTGGTGACATGGTTTGCCATTGTTTCATACATCATAAACTGAATTGATGGTTTACATACATAACAATTTACACGGTTCACCCTATGGAACTACATATATAGCCATTAAATTTTGGTTCGATGTTACGTAAAATAGACAACCAAGCATGATTCTTGTCACAACAAGTCCTTTTCGAGAATCCTCCTATGCTCGCTAAGCTTGCAATTCTTGCACACAAATTTCATGTAGCAGTGAGGACCTATGCACATGCGTATATGGATTGCCATGTCAAAGATATTGTATTTAAGTAAGTGAACCGATCTAGTCCTCTTTTGTTTATTAAAAAACAGACCTATAAAAAACACATAATATGTGGTTGTAGCCCACTGATTTGTAATATAAGTATGGCTTATTTGCACATAATATCGCAGACATGATATACATAAACCAACTAACAATTATAAATCTACACTCATGTATAAGATTGAGTTGTCTTATTTGCCTCCAAAAACAATTTTACATATGTAACCAAACGCAGTTTTGGAACCACAATACAAACATAGCAAACTTTGAAACGTGAGGATTGAGAACATCCTGGAAGATCAAAGCATCCAAGTAGCTTACTAAAAATATGAAATAAGAGATCGTTCATCTTATATGCACAACATACCCACACACTAACCTATGCCCTACATGGTATGCCCATACCTATGGTTGTTATATAATTAAGAAGATAACCTATAAGAAGATGCATTTTGATTACTTGTACCATGCTATTCCATTAGCTCCTTCAGTGTGATCTTGGAAATGTAGAAATTTTTCTCTACTCCACAAAGCAAATATATAATATAGAACTAAAAGAGAATGGCAAATACAACTCCATATTCGATTTATTTGGATAGAGAAACAACAAAGCTCTACCTTAGCAGTCAACCAGGCATAAAGCTGCAGCGTTTATATGCAATAGGAAAAAGAAGTAACAAACTGAGTAGCTATTGCATTAAACACAAACAAAACATTAGTCTTGACAATAGAATATCAAACTAACCATTCCTTTCTCTATAACCCTCCAAAAAAACGAAGCGATCGATCCATGTACCATGCATGTAATCGCTGCATCATGGGTGTTAGACTTTTTAACTTCGAAGCGGTGACTAAGAGCTTCCCTACATCTTGTGCATGATTCTCAAGACATGGATTGCTGGCAGGAATTGATGGCGCTTACCATAAAAGTTGAGTTTACAGAGCATAGACCTTGCCAAATTTGCATGATGTTTATCTTCATCGATGACCATGACACTAAGCCCATCAGTAGTGCGTCCTTCTGTTCTTCGAGCCATGAGTTTCTCCATGCTAGAGTTATTCTGGTTTTTGAGATTTATTTTTGTGTGTGAAGCACTTGATCCTGATGAGCAATTATTTCTAAGAAGAAACCAGCATGATAAGCAAGAAAAGCAAGATTCACTCAGAAAGTACATGCTACACTAGCACAACCACTAAGAAAAGAAGTGGCATTGACGAAAGTACATGCTACACTCGTAAAGTATATTTATAAGTGTCACTCGCATGTGTGTGTTCTGAAGAAGACAAAAGTACATGCTACATTACCACAACCACGACAAAATAAGTGACATTGGCAAAAGAAGGGGTTCCCATTTGAAAGGAACAAAGAGTTATTTACACTTTGTAATGAAACAAATTGAAATAAAAAGGCCTAAACTAGTGGAGGTAAACTAGAAGCCTCGGGTCTTGGAGGTTGAAGACATGTGATTTGGGACAATAGTATGGATGACTGGATCGTTGTTGTCTTCGTCATAAAACTCGCCATTTTGTTGATTATTTCCTTCATGATGAAGTAGGCGAGCTGGCCTGAATGCCTTGGATTTGAAGGAAGCGATCCTACCGTAGACAACTTGAGGCGCTGTAAGTATAAAAACAAAATTAAGAGAGAATATAGAAATTGAGTGGTGTGAATCAATGTGTCATGTCGGCATGGTGACCTCTACGTCATTGTCTTTTATTGTGCATGATAAGATTTCGCGCATGTCTCGGCACACGAAGTACCCACATAAATTTGTTCCTTTCGGCTGCTTGTGACACTGCAAAAATCGAATGAACTAAGATGTTGTCGAAGGAGCTATTTACTATGAAATATGATATAAGAGTATTCCTTTCGTATGCACTGGAAACTTCGCACGGATTGTAAGGGATTTGTGGTATGGGCGGTATCTCGAGCTCTTCCGACAATATCTTTTGAACGCCTCATTCACTAAATGTGTCATCTCTTCAAAGTCTTTTTAGGTTTATCTAGTGGATCCATGATCGACATCTTGCTCTTTTCTCGATGAATTATTACGAGAATCCAATGGAAGCTACATACACATGCATGATGCGGTCATTAGTCCTTACATCGAGTAAATAACGAAATAAACGAGTAATTTAACTAGCTAGTGAGCAACTTACTTAAAATTGTATGGCAAAAGTATAAACTCCTTGTCTTGTAGTTTAATCAAAACTTTATATACGCACTCCTCGACCTCCTTTGGTACTCTTTTGATTTCATGTTGGCAAACCGTTCCGGTCGAGGAATCCCACCGCCCCTTGGTTCTTCGTACTTCAATCATCTCGTATCTATATAACGAATTAGTTAGACATGAAATTTATCGGTATTACGTGAATGTAGGCCAAGATTAATATATTAGACACTTACGGTGACCAAAGATCTCAAAAAGATATGTCGAGGCGTCGTGATAGAACAAGTTGTGCAAGTTATCGAATTCTATTAAGAAGTAGCCAAGGCCCTCATGGTGAAAATGTTCCTCACGGAAAATTGCGGTGATCATCTTTGGGAGTACGTCTTGGTTGGATCGATCTAAGTACCATGCATGTAATCGCTGCATCATGGGTGTTAGACTTTTAACTTCAAGCGGTGACCAAGGGCTTCCCTACCTCGAATTTCAATCTTTGTTGATCATCTTGGTCATCGACTTCACCTTGCCCTTACTTTTTGTCGCACGACATCATACTCGGTCCCGCCTCACCGATCTGGCCGTCTGACTTGTCTAATGTGCCAATTTTGGGATCAGAGGTTGTAGGTTTGTCATTTGAAGTACCAGTGTTATAGGTTTACGCTTTGGAGTACTAACGGTGGCCATCTTGATGGGGTCCTCAATGCATTTCTTTTCTACCTCATTTTGCTTCTTCCCGTTTCACTCTCAGTCTTTGGTGACGGATGCGAGGTTGTCTGCAGAGAGGATGGCCTTGCATGGTCCAAGACGATGTCACGCTTGCGCCATTGGATGAATGAGTGGACGGCACTTCCTAGAGTAGTTATCTCATCATTGGTGGGTTTTTCCAGTCCGATCTCAGCAAACTGTGCAAATACCGTGTCCACTTGGACCTTTGCATAACTGGCGCTATCGGGTATTGTGCAGACACCCCTTCTTGGCACGGATAGACTACCCTGAGCGGCACTGCATAAATATGTTCATCACGGGCACGTTGAGCTGACAGGTGTGGGGTCCTGTATGTCGTCCACAGGATAATGGTTGTTGTCCGCTTCTGCCAATGGCGTGGACGCGCAACTGCTGCGATGACCTGTAGGACTGGAGAAAACGTTGTGGGCTTGCGACTGACTCAAGGCTTGTTGTACTTGTCGTTCAACTTGTTCTTCAATGGTGCCTTGTATTTCTCGCAGAACCCTTTCCTTCATCATTTCCATTTCCTTCTCAGCCCGCTCATCTTTAGCTCTCTTCCGACTCCTATAAGAGTCTCCGTGCTCAGGGAATCCACTCCTCCATGGAACCTTGACCCCGACGCCGTGTCCGACTGTGGTGCTCTTTGTTTTCTAGGGCATTTGTTAGCTCGTCTTTCTCCCCGTGCGGGTGAAAAGATCCTTGGGTGGATCGGGCGTGAAACTCGTGAACTCGTTGCGTCATTGCTTCTTCTTCGTTGCTCTTGAATGATAAACCCCATGAGACAACATATCGCCTCGCTAGCACGTAGTGCTTCACTCGATCCGTAGTCCGATCAAGGGACTTGTGCCACCAATTGGACCGCTTCTAATTCTTGCCTCTCCCATTGAGCAATTTTACCGCGCACCCACACGTGCAAGTCCGTGGGGTGAGTATTCCTTCTTGCGATGCTAATGTGGTCCTCCTTTGGACTTCCTTGTCGCTTCGATTGCTTCATCGCCACAAACTCATCCCAATATGGCTCCAATCTTGGGTACTCTCCGATGGTCGACCGGTTTTGCTTCACATAATTTGTGTTCACCGCCTTGAAGTTTCTCCACGCCGCATCCATGGTCATCAATGCGTCGCGACGCACAAGATCTTCGGCTCCTTCGGGAATTGAAGGTTTCTTTGAGCTCATCCACAGATCCTCTTTGGTGGCTCGGGGCACTTTATGCCAATCCGAATAGGTGATTGGCACTTTATCCCTTACGATGTACCCGCATGTTGACCTGTATTTTGTGCCGATTTTCTCGGTGCAACAGGGCCCGATATCTAAGACCTCCGAGATGGTGTACCGCCTTGAGCTTCTTAGTTTTCCTCGTCCTCGATATCTTGCAACAGGAGCATCATCTGCAACAGCGGTGGAGGCCTCGGCACCTTCGGTGGTTGGGTGGAGGGTAAGGTACCTGCTCGGGCTCTCCTCCACTATAGGCTCGGTTTCGGGCTCCATTAGAACTACAGTTCAACCCGAAACATAATTTTCGTCAATTATTACAGAATCATCTCACGGAATTTCAAAGTACAGAATCATCTCATGAAAATTATTTTGCAAGTACAATTAATTGAGTAAACAAGCTTTGAAGCTAAGGTTGCCAATGGCAATGGTAAACATGACTAACTTACAGTGTATAACAGGATTAAATACTTCGTTTACGAAATGGATTTCCCAAGTGTTGGAAACACATGGAAACTATTTAAACACTGAATTATATATACCCACTAAAAGGGCACATCAAGCGGCATATAAAATTTGTATAGTTAAAACAATGTAGAAACAACTATGCAAAGACAAGGGCACTCATAAATGTTCTTTTGCTTATTACTCTAGCCATATCGGTGATCGTCATGTGGAAGGGGAGAGCTTTTTATTTGTATGTGTAACAAGTGGCGTACTTGGAGGAAGAAAAGGGAAGGAAGGTAAGGAAGTGGAGAGAGGAAAGAAGGATAGCATGCATGTGGGTCCTCTTTAATAATTAATTCATTTTGATGACCATGGATGCCATCGATATTCTTCCGCCATTTTCAATATAGAACCGCCATCGATAATTATATTTGTGGCGGTTCAAAAACCGCCACAAATAGACCGTCACCTATTGCAGGTTTTGGCGTATTGAGAGCTAAAAATTTCAAGTAATCGAGAGCTAATTCTCAATACAATATTGTTTTGTTAGAATTTACTTATATACTATTAGGTTTCATGTCCTAAAAAATTATTTTATTATAACTTAGAATTAACCGCACTAAGTATGCATTTTTTTAAAAAAGTTCCATACTCACGAGTACGATCCGCCACCTTGCATATACCGCTTAAACATAGAAATTATATGAAGTCATAATGGCCACCTATTACGCACACGTGAGTGCGCTTTAGTAGAAATTATATGACGTCATGGATTTATTTTTGGCCTCTGTCTATCTAAACATGTGCTAAGGGGCATATTTGCGTGTGTATGTGTGGTATGCATGTTTGTCTTTCTTGTAATTGCAAAAGAAAGTGCACTCACTAGATGCTCCCAATTGGTCGGACTATTTACGAGGCTCATGGTGAATATTATTCTAAGACTGTGCTCAAAGTTCTAACAGATCACTACAATTTTGTAATATTCGTTAGTAGATTATCAATCTTGCAAAGTGTGTGCTCCGCAAATACCACACATATTTTTGTGCTATCCTCACTACCGTAAACCACATGTTTAGTGATGGTTAAGAATTTTCTTAGACGAGCCCACAACCAATCGTTGGGAATTTGTCCTCTAATTAAACATTTCCAATCATTTATGTGATGAAATCGATTAAACATTTTTTCGCCAAAGTATTCATTAGTATTTCGCATTTGGGCTAATTTAGAAAAAGAAATTGAACTTACATCATTCTCCCAATTAAGAGGCGGAAAAAGATAAGGCGATGTGTGAAACTCGGTTGAAATGAAGCCAAACACAAATTAATGGAACATGAATAATGAAGAAAGGTACTCCCTCAGTGCACTCACTAGATGCTCCCAAAACCTTGACGGGGACGGCGTCGGCTGGTGCGGCGTCGTCGGCGAGGGCGTCGGCGGGGCGGCGTCGTCGGGAGGCGCGTCGTCGGGAGGCGTCGAAGCGCGGCGAGGGTGTCGGCGGGCGGCGTCAAGCGGGAGTTTGGGTTTAGGCGCGTAGAAGGGCGGAGTTTAAGGGTTTAGGTGAGTTAGAAGCGGTGGTATCTATTATTTATAGACGGAACATTATCGATGGCGGTTCTTAAAAGAACCGCCATCGATCTGATATCCGTGGCGGTTCTTTATACGAACCGCCACGATAATTATCGATGGCGGTTCTTTGTACGAACCGCCACGATATATATATATTATTTGTGGCGGTTCTTTATACAAACCGCCACGAGATAATCAGACGATGGTGGTTCTTTTAAGAACCGCCATCGATAATATATTATCTGTGGCGGTTCTTTATTTGAACCGCCACGAGATAATCAGATCGATGGCGGTTCTTTATACGAACCGCCACAGATAATATTATCGATGGCGGTTCTTTATACGAACCGCCACGAGATAATGTTATCGATGGCGGTTCTTTTGAAGAACCGCCACCGATGTGCCTCTACTACCAAATTTGTTTACGAATCTTATACGCCGTATTGTCGAATAGCGTGGCGAGTTGTAAGACCTAGTTTTGGTGTTGCGCAATTACAGCGTTTTCGATTTTGTCTAATACTTGTAAAGCAAATACATAAGCATTTACGAGAAAGAATCCGGACTCCTTTCACCGATGGACTCAACAAACTCTCCAAACTTTCAACCGGATAGAACACTATTTTGTCATCCCAAGCAAAACAAACAAGTACTCTTGAGATAATCAAACAATCATCAAAACTAGCAAAGTCCAAAGCGACTCAAAGACGGAAAAACTAGCACATAGCTAGGAAACAAAACCGAAAACAGACTTTAAACTACCATGCACAAGATTATCTTCAACAAGTGGTCATCATTAGGGTTGATTACATAGAAGAAGACTTGTGCGGCACGGTCATCGCCGGCGAATCCGGAAGGCGCTTCCCGCCAGGAGCCGGCTCCGCCTCGATATTTTGCCATTACTCGTATATAGCTAATTATTTTCTTTCACAATTTGCCCTTCTTCATGATCGTCGCGATGATAGGTAGCTTCCTGAGTGGTTTCTTCCTCGAGCCTGATGTTGCCATCTACGAAAGGAGGCAACTCATCAAACTGGTTGTACTCTTCCTCATCCACGACATTCTCAACTCCGACGATCCTTCTTTTCCCCTAAAGAACTACATGGCGCTTCTTATCTGCCGGGTCGATTACATAGAAGACTTGTGCTACTTGCTTCGCAAGTACGAATGGTTCGTCTCTGTATCCGACATGTTCGATGTCCAGAGTAGTGAAGCCGCACTTGTCCACCTTGACACCCTTTGGGAGTTGTACCCAACAACACCGAAACATTGGGATCTTAAAAATACAGTAGTCGAGCTCCCAAATCTCTTCTATGAACCCATAGAAGCTACTCTTCTGACTGCCTGTGTTGTCATAGGCATCTATGCGAACACCACTATTTTGGTAAGTGCTTTTGCTATCCCGAGATCTCGTAAAAGGTATATCCATTTATGTCGTATCCTTGCCATGTCAAGATTGTACCGATGTCCCTTTGCCACCACCTCAACATGACACTCGCTTTTTTCCAGTCATATGCTCTTTGAACCAATGATTGAACAAACGGTTATGCTCTTTTGTTACCCAAACCTCGATCGTCCACGATTTTCCTCTCGTAGCTTGTCCTTGTGCATGTCCATATACGAGGACACCTCAACCGATTGTTGCAAAGCGTGAAATGAGCTTTTGAATAATCCATGATCGTAAGAATTTGTTGATTTCCTTCCAATCGTCCCTTTCCCACCAAACCTACCCTCATGTCGAGATACAGCACTCCTACCGGTTCCACCCCTCCATGTAATCCACGCAAAACTCGATAACCTCCTCGGTTGCATAACCTTCCACAATGCAGCCCTCCGACCGAGATCGATTGCGTACATACTTCTTCAGGATACCCATGTACCTTTCGAACGGGTACATCTGATGCAGGAATACGGGGCCACATACATTTATCTCATTCACAAGGTGAACAATGAGATGAACCATTATATCGAAAAATGATGGAGGGAAATACATCTCTAGTGGCATAGTGTCTTGACCACATCATTCTGCGATTCGAAAGTCCGATGGGATCGATGACCTTCTGTGAAATCGTGTTGAAGAAGAAACACAACCTCATGATTGCCTCTCGGACCTTTTCAGGCAAAATACCTCTAATTGCAATAGGAAGCATTTGTGTCATCATCACATGACAATCATGAGACTTCATGCCGATTAACTTCAAATCTTTCATCGAGACCGGTTTCTTGATGCTTATGAGTAACCGACGGAACTTTCACACCATGCAAGCATTTGCAAAGTTACATTCTCTCTTTCTTCGAAAGAGTGTAGCAAGCTGGGGGAAGGTAAAGTCGCCCTTTCCCGGTGTCCTGAGGATGTAGCTCAGCTTTGATTTTCATATCTTCCAGGTCCCTTCGTGCCTTTAGTCCGTCCTTAGTTTTGCTAGGAATGTTCAGAAAAGACCAATCAAGCTATCACATACATTTTCTCTCGTGCATGACGTCTATGCGTGTCGAACTTCTAAGTCCTTCCAATAGGGCAAGTTCCAAAATATCGATCTCTTCTTCCATGTGGTCTTCTCAGTACGAGACCTCGATGTATTATTACTATCTCCCTTTCCAAGTACGACATTAATATCCTTAACCATATCATATACCTCTTCCCACGACGAGGCCTTGGGGCTATACCATCCTCTTTTGTCCCGTCGAATTGTTTTTTCATATTGCGGTAGAGGTGATTCTGCGAAGGAACCTACGGTGATGCATGTACACGGTTTTCCTCGAGTTATTGAGCCACACACTAGCGGTTTCATCCATGCTTTGGGGCATGCTTTGGCCCCTTTATAGTACGACCGGATAGGTTACCAAGGGCGAGAAATCATTGATGGTGCAAAACAACAATGCCCGTAGGATGAAGTACTCTCGCTTGTACTCATCCCATACCTGTACACCTTCGTTCCACAGTATCACAAGATCTTCCACCAATGGTTGTAGGTATACATCAATATCATTGCCAGGTTGTCTCGGCCCTTGGGTAAGCAGCGACATCATAATGTACTTTCGTTTCATACACAACCAAGGAGGAAGGTTGTAGATATAGAGAGTTACAGGCCAAATGCTATGAATACTACTCATGTTACCGAAAAGATTCATTCCATCTGTACTCAACCCAAACCTTACATTCCTCGGTTCATTCCCGAAGTCCATCCTAAAGAGCCTATCGATGGTTCTCCTTTGGCGTAATCGGCAGGTGTCTCGACTTTCCATCCTTTTACGCTCTTACGAGTGCCATCGCATCGCTTGGGCATGCTTTTTTTCCAAATAAACGCTTCAACCGAGGTATTACGGTAAATACCACACCACTTTAGCGGGACCCCTTTCTTCACCACGGTGCCCTCATTGTCATGGCCTTTACGCTTGTATCGTGATGATTTGCACACGGACATACATGCATGTCTCAGATACTCTTTGCGATAGAGTATACAATCGTTTGGACATGCATGTATTCTTTCTACTTCCAATCCCAATGGACATACAACCTTCTTAGCTAAATAAGTGGTTATCGGCAATACGTTTCCATCTGGAAGCATGTCCGCTAAGAGTTGTAATAGCGCCGTGAAACTTTTATCGGACCAACCATTGCTTGCCTTCAATTTTAGAAGTGAAAGCACGGTGTGCAACTTTGTGTATTCCTCCTTGCAACCCGGGAACAAAGGTGTGTCCGAGTCGTCCAACAAACCCTTGAATTGATTAAACTCTCTCTGACTAGTGTAGTTCCATCGCATCGCGCAACATCTGAGCAAGATTATTATCGTCATCAATGTCCAACCTATCCTCATCAGATCCATAACTGATGTCAGCTGCCATAATGCCTTCTCCATCATCCAATACGTTATCACCTTCATGTATGTTTTCCTCTTCACCGTGACTTGTCCAACGTGTATAGCCAAGTACAAAACCTCTTCGAATCAAGTGCAAGTGGATGTGCTCTTTGTCTGAAAACACTTTCTCATTCTTGCAATCAATGCATGGACAATGTATGTACTCCGCCTTCTTGTGCAACTTGTTCTCCTCGTGCTCTTAGAAAAGTAGATACCCCATCGATGTAATCTCGGCTATAACGGTTCGCATTGTACATCCATCTCCGGTCCATCTAAAATCAATTAACATATAAAAATTGATTAAAAACTAATCTAATTACTTATCATCTAAATGAGCTAGATAATAAATTCATCATCTAAAAATGATGAGCATCCACCTACCAAATTAGCTAAAATTTCATGTATATTAATATCCAATAATCTTAATTAAATAAATTTAATATATGTCCGCACTAATGGAACCAAATTAATAGTAATTAAAAACTAATCAATACTTTTCCTGTAAAGAAGCTAGATAATAAATTCATCATCTAAAAATGATGAGCCCCCACCTACCAAATTAACTAAAATTTCATTTATATTAATACCCAATAATCTTAATTAAATAAATTTATTATATGCAAGATGTATATGTCCGTACACTAATGGAACTAAATTAATAGTAATTAAAAACTAATCTAATTACTTATCATCTAAAAGAGCTAGATAATAAATTCATATATATGCAAGATGTATATGTTCGTACACTAATAGAACCCAATTAATAGTAATTAAAATCCAATCTAATTACTTATCATCTAAAGGAGCTAGATAATAAATTCATCATGTATCAAATTAACTTAAAATGCAATTAATATTAAATATATGCTTAATCATAATTCATCATCTATAAAAGGAACACAACATCATCTAATGAACCTAGCTAGGAAATAAATTCATCAACTACAAAATGGTAGCTAAATAAAAATAAACAAAATCTAAACTTTTCATCTCATCTATATATAAATCCTAATTAAACTTGGTTTAAAAATTAAATTGCAACACGATTAACACAAATCAAGAGAGGAGAAAAAATAACTCACCAAGGAACAACTAGAGGAAGTACAAGCACAAGAATTGGAGAAAACGAAATCTGAAATTTAGAAGTTTTGGTTTGCTCTCGGGAAGAAGAAGACCAAGGTTGCTCATCGACCACCTATTTATAGGCAATATTATTAGTGGCGGTTTTTAACTAGAACCGCCACGGGATAATCAATAGAATCATTATCGATGGCGGTTGGAGGATAGCACCACCATCGATAACCTAGTTATCGCGGCGGTTCTAGCCTCCAACCGCCATCGATTCTATTGATTATCGATGGCGGTTCTATCCTTGAACCGCCACTGATAATTAATTATCAGTGGCGGTTCGAGGATAGAACCGCCACTGATATATTTCCCGCCATTTTTGAAATAGAACCGCCACTGATAATTATCTTTGTGGCGGTTCGAAAAAAATCGCCACAAATAGACCGTCACCTATTGCAGGTTTTGGCGTAGTGAAATCTATGTTGGTCATGGAGAACAGCTAGAGATGGTGGCAAGAAAGATTGCCGCAACGGACATAGAAGCTGATGATGCAGCGATCAAGGAAGTCGACGTCAGGAGTCAAACAAGACTCACACACTCATAGTGGCGAGGAAGAAGAGAAACAGATGGTACATTGATCAAAAAACCGACTATAGGGAGTCGAGCATGAATCGTGCACAGGTATCGGTGAAGAAGCATAGGAACAAAGACCGTGAGAAAGAAATTCGGTGGCAGATGTCGACGGAGTGCACGACAGCCAGTAAGACACGAGGAAAGACGACCAAAAGAAAGTCAACCAGATGGCAAGCATGGTCAGCAGTGGAGAAGAAGCTAAAAAAATAGAAACCGATCTATTGATCGGAGGAAAGAAACCAATCTATTGATCGAAGCGGAAGAAATGAGGCCATTTATCTAAAATGCGTAGCCTCCCAAAGATTACATTGCCTCTCCTAAGGGCATCCGTAGTGAAATTTGGTGGTGGCTAAGACCAGGCCCAAATACAAATCCACTCTGATATCATATAGGAAGATAGAATAAACGGAGTATGGGCCTGGTGTGTGTATAGAAATGCTATTCTAGAATAGCATATTCTACTCCCGAGCCATTTAACCCAGTCGGACTGAGCCATGCAACATACTAAACATCGCATCGTCAAACCAACTAATAAAAGCACTCCAGTTTTGCAATTCAGTAGTAAATCACGAATACATTTTACTATAGAACAACAAATTCAATTATTGTCGAATCAGTTATTAGTTAATACGTATTGTAGTTTGGACATGAATCTGTTTCTTCTTTATTTTAGCTATATCTTTTTATTGGTAGCTCGGATTTGCAAATGATTTTCACCAATAGCTTACTGACGACGAGAGTAATAAAATGATATAAGTCTTGCTATTAAAAAGTAATTTTACTGACTAATAAAGTAAATTACTATTTTTATAACATGAAATTACTACATCTACAACTAGAAATTACTACCACATAGTATAACTGGAAAATCCTACATTAAAAGTCCGTAAAAACTATATGTATAAGTTCTAAAAAATTCTCAAAAAATTACCATATGTGAGGATGTGAGCTTTTATAGCTCTGTAAAATTTAAAGACCAAACTCATTTGATTGATTTTGATCTTCAAATTTTACAGGGATGTAAAATCTCACCTCACATACTTATGGTAATTTTTGAGAATTTTTGAAAACTAATATATGTGGTTTTCATGAACAAGAATTTATTTCTGTTTGTCGGCACTTTAGTAAAATGATTGGAAAATTCTTAAAACATTATCATATATAGAGGAGGTGAGATTCTATATCCGTGCAAATGAAAAATTCATAAAAAATTACCATACATAGGGGAGGTGAGATTTTACATCCGTGCAAAATTTGAAGACAAAAATCAATCTCATTTGAAAGATATGAAATTGAAAAGCGCTAATAATTGATAAATAGTAAATTTTTCATTTTCATATCTTTCAAATGCGATTGAGTTTGGTTTTCGAATTTCGCAGGGTTGTAAAAGCTTACATTCCCTACGTATGGTAATTTTTTGTGAATTTTTCAGAACTTGCACATATAGTTTTCATGCACTTTATTGCTAAATGACTGATTTGTGCAGGATATGTTGTAGATGTAGTAATTTCATGTTCTAGGTATAGTAATTTCATGTTGTAGATATAGTAATTTCTGTTACTAGTCAGCAAAATTACTTTTTTAATAGCGAGACTCATATTATTCTGTTCCTCTCGTCGTTAGTAAGCTACTGATGGAAACCATTTGCAAATCCGAGCTACCAATAAAAAGATATCGCTAAAATAAAAAAGAAACAGATTCATGTACAAACTACAAAAACGCATTAACTAGTTGGGTTGAACATGTAACTGATTTGGTAGTAATAATAAATATATAGAAGATAGTAAAATATAATAGTAAATCATTCTCATTCATATACACACACTAACCCGTTAGTATCAAGGTTATTTCTATGGCAGTAAAGGGTACCGATCGAAATAGAAAAATCACATATACCCTATAGTAAAAATTTACAGCAGGTGTGACAGTATAATTGAAAAATCCTACACAGATCAGCTGTAACATCCCAAAAATTCGTCTAAATATTATTTTATTGTCATTTGTGCATTTTATGTTTTTCTGGAATTTATTTGGATTTTCCTGAATTTATTTGAATTATCTTTAAGTTTAGAATATTGACCTTTTGTTAAAACTATTTAAATTTATGCAAAGTTAAAATAAAGTTTTGCCAAAAATATTTTATTTGAGTCCAGAATATCTCAAAGTATTTTTGAGAATTTTCTTGGAATTTTCCTGATTATTTTATTGCCTGAAACAAATCAAATGATTTTCTGTAATTATTTTAAAAGAAAAATCCTTTAAAATCTCGTGAACGATGTCAGTAGGCCCGCGAATGTGACCCAAGTCACCGCGCGCCCGTTAGTCGCGAAACCTAACCTAATCGCCGACCATTGGATCGAGATCCAACGGCCGTTTTGCCATTGCGTCGCTTCGCTCGCAATTGCGTCGGATGAAGGCGCGTGGGACGCCCGGATGAAGCTGCGTCACCTCTCCAGACGCCGGCTGAGTCGCCGCTACCACAACAACCGACTCGATTTACGATTTGCGACGCCCGCGGCGACTATTTAAAGCACCGACGCGGGCGCTGAAATCCCCACCTCGTATCGCGTGTTCACCGCAACTCCCGAGCCTTGTGCCGCCGTCGTCTGTGCGTGGGAGCTCGTCGGAGTTGAAGGAGGTAGTCGCTGCGGTTTTTGCCCGAGCTCGTCGCCGTTCAGTCGAGTCCGCCGCTTTGAAGACCAAATCCGAGATCCCCGTACCACGCCGCATCGGATCCGTGAAGCAGTGTCGCCGTTTCATCGCCGTTGCGCCGTCGTTGGAGTCATCATCTCCAAGTCTGGCAAAGAAGCGCCGTCGTGCTGCCATCGCTGTGTTAAAGCTTCGGGAGCCGTCAGATCTTCGGCGAAGGGTGAAGATCGTGCCACGTCGTCGCGTAAACAGTGAACCCCTCCGGTAAGCGTTAGCCGTTAGATCAGAGTGGGCGGTCGGGATCTAGCCACGTAGCCTTGGATCGGTAGCCGTCAGATGCATTCTGTACGGTAGATTTCGCGCCGCAGGGAGGGGCCAATCGCGTGCCGCCGCGTGTTGGCTCGCTCTGCGAAGCGCCGTGGACCGCGTCTGCGGTGGACCAGAGGCAGTCCCGTGGAGCGAGTCCATGGACCAGGGCCACGTGTCACGCGTCGATTAGTCCAGGCCAAGGCTGACATCAGCATGACGCAGTTAATCAGTTTTTCAGTTTAAATATAATTCGGTTAATTCTGATTTTCTAATTTCTGCAATTTCAGTATTTATTCAAACTTCAAAAGGCTATAACTTTTGCATCTTAACTCGGATTTGAGTGATTCAAATTTCTAAAAATTTGTAAAATTGAGATCTATTTAATGGTGAATTTTAATTGATTTTTTGGAGTGGAATTGCTCTCTGTTTTGGTATTTAATTACTTTTCTCCTTCGGTACGCGTAGACGTTGAATTGTGCGATGCTTCGGAGGAAGATCCAGCAACTCAAGAGCAAGCTCCAGATCAAGATCAGGACCTATTCCAAGGCAAGTTGTGCTTTGATCATGTTGAACCCATGTTTGTAAAATTGCTTTAATTGTTTTACCCTATTGCATATTATTTCAAGTATATAGTTGTTTCAAATTAAATTGAGCTTAGCTATTATACCAAATTGATCTACACCCTACTTTGTCATCGTATGCCATGATCTATTGTCACCCTAGTTTGGTTCAATATAGTTGGTTAGTAATGATAATCAACATAGGATGGTTAGACCGTATTAGTTGCTTAGCCATGCCACGTCATCACATGTGTTGGAATCATTAATAATTAATCTTGATTAATGGAATATGGAACAATGTTATGAACTTGTGTGTCATGTGGGATCACACGATGAGATTGAGTTGTTTGTGGCGAGTCATGTCACGCAACGATGTTGAATTGTTGATGGCACGTGGTGCTTGGTAATCAACTTGGGTGATATTCACTTAGATTGGGGCAAGTGACAAGGGGCGAGTATGCCAAGGTGGGCCCGATGGGCAGAGGGTATGTGGATGTGTTGCCTTGATCACTCTAAGGACTTAACCTTGCAAGCTTTTGACCTAAGTCAATCATGCAACCACATGTCTGGTATGGGCCAGCCTAGCTGATTAATTTGCAATGTCTTAGCTTTGGTACTATCTTGATCGGTGTGAGTTCCCGAGTTATGGAGTAATTCACATGGCGCAAGAGGGAGGCCCTGGATGTGGTAACCAGTCCCACCAGTGTTGAAACCTTAGTGGGTGGTACCGAGTTAAGCCAGCGCAATGTAAAGGTTTTGTTATAATCACTCGCCTTTGTGGTGTATGGTTGTATCGCATGGGTAAAGTGCATAACCTCTGCAGAGTGTGAAACTATTCGGATAGCCGTGCTCGCGGTATTGAGCAATGCTCGGGAATTACAGTTAAGGGTTAGCTTAATTAAATGGACAACTTGGTTGGGATGGCGGAATGCCATGTGGAAAATGGAATTTGATTTAGGATTGGAAACTGGTTTACTTCAGAACTGCTGAATCTATTTATTGTTATTTGTTTTACAGTCTTTACAATCTATTTATTGTATTTGTTCATAAATGCTGCTTATTGCAAAATAGCCATAATAGCGTATCCATTGGAATAAGCCTTGCATATAGTTACATAGAACTGCATTCTGTGCACAACTTGTTGAGTGCTTTAAGTACTCACCCTTGCCAACACCAATAATCAACAGTCGAAGAATCTACACCTGTGTTATAGGAGGAGTTCCAAGAGGACACGAGTCATTAGGGTCCAAGCCTTGTTGGTTGCCTGTGGTGAACCGATGAGCTATCTACGTTTTCTACTTTCCGCTGCTTAATTCTTAGCTTATATTTCCAGTCTTGCCTTGCGTGGCTTAATAATGTAAGTTGGTCATAAGATCATAAATTTAGCTATAACAATAAACGAACTACTATTGCTATTATCGTTGAGTATGATGTGATATGTACCAATGTTGAGCTGTGTGCACTAGCGTTGATCCTGGGACTAGTGCGGTAAACACAGTGGGTTCGAATCAGTGGATTCGGGTCCTTACATCACCATTTGACAGTAAAATTCTGTGAAAACTGTATGTATAAGTTCTGAAAAATTCTCAAAAAATTATCACACATAGGGAATGTGAGCTTCTACGGCCCTCTAAAATTTGAAGACCAAACTCACTATCATTTGAAACATATGAAAAGAACAAATTTACTATTCATCATTGATTTGCGTTTGTTAATTTCTTATCTTTCAAATGAGATTGATTTTGATCTTCAAATTTTTACAGGGATGTATAATCTCACCTCCCATACTTATAGTAATTTTTTAGACATTTTGAAAACTTGTACATATGATTTTCACGAACAGGAATTTATTTCTGTTTGTCGGTGCTTTAGTAAAATGATTGAAAAATCCTCAAAAAATTACCATACATAGGGGAGGTGAGATTCTATATCCGTGCAAAATTTGAATATAAAAATCAGTCTCATTTGAAAGATATGAAATTTACAAGCACTAATCAGTTATAAATAGTAATTTGTCATTTTCATATCTTTCAAATGCGACTGAGTTTGGTCTTCACATTTTACAGGGTTATAGAAGCTTATATTCCCTACGTTTGGTAAATTTTTAAGATTTTTTCAGAACTTATACATATAGTTTTCATAAACTTTTATTGTCAATTAACTAATCTGTGTAGGATTTTTTCCATTAGAATGTATGATAGTAATTTCTAGTTGTAGATATAATAATTTCATGTTATAAAAATAGTAACTTCTTTTACCAATCAATAAAATTGCTATTTAATAGCGATACTTATATCATTTTATTCCTCTCATCGTCAGCAAACTAATGGTGGAAACCATTTGCAAATCCGAGCTACCAATAAAAAGATAAGGTTAAAATGAAGAAGAAACATATTCATGTACAAATTACAATATGCATTAACTAGTTGTGTTGACCAACGCATTAACTGGTAACAGATTTGGTAGTAATTGTATCTGTTGTTTTATAGTAAAATGTATTCTTGATTTACTATCAGGTTGCATTTCTTAGTATGGTTTTTATTGCATGCGTTTCTCAGTACGTTTCGGTCAACGCGTGGAATATCTTAATCTACGTGTAAGCACAGATTAGTGCTACCGTGTATATATATATATATAATAGTTCTATACTTCTGGGAGTACGTACTCTCACCTCGAGTATACTCTAATACTAATTATAAGATACTCCAAAATGAGTTCCACGAAAAATTTTATCAAAGTTCACCCTTTATAGCATAATTTGTTTATATATTCCTTTCACATATGTAAAAGAGTATATAGAAAAAATAAAGGGCTCCAATGAATTTTTCTTCAACCATGTCGCATTGGAGTATATTAGAATTATTATTGAAATATACCGAAAATGATAAAAAAAAGTATAACACTTTCATTTAAGTAGTATATTAGAGGTGAGAGTATGTACTCCCGAGAGTCAAAAAAGGCTTTCATATATATAGTATAATTATCAGGGGCACCATGATCCAAAATGGGTATTTTCTCTATGTATTTTTATGCGATACTTTTTGAAATTTCTATGATGCTGAGTTTAACCAGTTTACTAACTAGTTCAAACAAGTTTGAACCGAAATTCAATCTAGAGTTTCCCTTTTTGATGATAGTTTGGTTGTAAGTATGTGCTGATTTTATATATAAATTAGCAAAGCATGTGATCCAAATTTGTTCAAAATCTTTGAATTCGAGTATGCTTTTTCGAAGGTATGTGTTTCATTTGAATTGTTATAGATGGGTATAAGCCCTAAAACTGAAATTTTTGAAAAATATACTCGAATATGGCTTGAATTCGCGCATTTGATATCATAGTGCCCGGGCACCATGATATATATATATATATAATTACCTAGGGCACCATAGTGTCTAAGCACCATGGTCTAAAAAGGATATTTTCTCTATGTATTTTCATGCGAAAGTTTTTGAAATTTTTAGGATGCTGAGTTTAACCAATTTACTAACTAGTTCAAACAAGTTTGAATTGAAATTCAAACTAGAGTTTACCTTTTTTATGATAATTTGGTTATAGGTATGTGCTGATTTTGTATATAAATCTGCAAAGCATGTAATCCAAACTCATTCAAAATCTTTGAAATTGATTATAGTTTTTCAAAGGTATGTATTTCATTTGAATTGTTATAGATAGATATATGCCTTAAAACTGAAATTTTTGAAAAATATATTTGAATATGGCTTGAATTCGCGCATTTTAAATTATGGTGTCTCATTTCGACTTCATATATATATATATATATATATTACAATGTGATTGAGAGATCAAGTCAATCAATTAGAGATACATAATATTACTATAGATATAGAAGAAATCCTGTTGTATACTCTAATAATTAGTTTTGCCATTACGACATTAGCTAATGGAGTAAGTATAGTAGCCGTCCTTGGACGCGTCCAGCGCATTATGCCTATACAATCTGTCATGTAGCCAGCTCCTGACCCGAATAGTACTACTATATACTAGTATATTAATTTGGCATTGGCTCGGCGATGTTTAACGGCTCATAATAGGTTTGGCCGTATCGGTATCACGCACGGAATCATGGATGCTGATGCATTAGTCCAATTAAGTTGTTCATTAAGCAACGTAATTAAGCAGCCAACAGATTAAGCTGTTAATTAAGCACCGCATTGTGTTTCGATTCCAAATTACCATCGCTCTAGGCCCGCCTGCAAAATGCATTTTGTTACGAAATTAAATCATATAAAATATGTGATCAATTGCCGAAAGGTGTCTATTGTCAAAAGATGTCTAATACCAAAAGATGTCTATTCGAAAAGATGTCTTTTCCCAAGAGACACCCCAATCTTATATATATATGTGTGTGATCACACACTAATGAAAATGAATGAATCATTAGCAACCTCTCTCAATTCTTTGTCTCTCTTAATTCTCTACTTTTAACACGTTATCAGCACTTTTCGCTCTGCACTATCATCCAGGCGCACGGAGGCTAGAAGAACGATAGGTTCTTATCTCTCTCATGGCATCTCCCAACGACAAGGACGTGCACAATGTCCTTACCTTTTCTGAAAAATGCTAGAAAAATGGTGATTACCTTTTCTATAAGTTTTGGTAAAAGCACAAGGCAAGGGAGTCTATGGCATCGGTTGCGACTGTAGTGTCGCCCGTTCTCTATGAGACGGAGTCCATGCCAATAGCAGCGAGTTACTTGCCCATTGCTGCGAGGTCTACACCATGTTGTATTACGATATGGTGATTACCTTCAACATGTATAACCAATCTCTTATAGTACAGAGTCTATGTTTTTGGCTGCGACTATAGTGTCGCCCACTCCATCAGGAGTGGAGTCCAAGACATTAGCAGCGATTTAGTCGCCTGTCCTATATTAAAGGTCTACACCTATTCTCTTTCGAGAATATTTTCACATGATTTTTACTAAAATACATTTCATGCTATGCAATTTACTCTCAAGTAAATTGACTATATGTTGCATGATCATTTCATGTAGGACATGGCAGATATCTAAAAAAAAAAGGAGTTTGCCGTGCTTGCCTTTGATAGCAGCAATTATTTAACATGGATAGTTGACCTAATTTGGTGGGTCTAGGTTTTAGTGCATTGATCATTAAACCTCAACAAAATGTCCCGCCATTTTACCAGTTGTAGAATATGCAGCTCTGCATTTCATTCGGCATTATCTCCTCTTAGATTTAGGATCTGAGTATTTATTAGAGGATGATCCACTTGCATTGTGGATCCCTTTAAAGGAGAATTATGACCAATAAATATTGGTCATGTTGTCAGAAACTTAATGAATGGCCAGATACTTGCTTAATGAATGGTCATGTTCTATATGAACTTAGGTCATATACTTGCTTTATAGAAGCATGTATTGTGTTTCCAGACATATGAAAATATATTGATGTACTTTTCTATAAATTTGGTGATACAATCCAATGGAGGAAGAAAACTGTCTTGTTGACAGTGGTACACAAATACAATTTTAAGGGAATTAAAATATTTCCAGACTCTGACAAAGTGAAAAGGAAATATTATGACTATCGCTGGAAGCGATAATATGCTTATTAGCAATGGAAGAGCCATCATAATTCTCTTGATGAGTACACAATTTGCAATTGAAGATGACATGTTGTGTCTTCAATCAACAAGTACCCTATTGTGTTTCAAAGATATCCGTAACAACGGTTTCCATGTGGAAACAAATAGTACGGGAGGTGATGAATATATCCCCTTAACTAAACTAGATGGATATGGGAAAAAAGTGGTTGAAAAACTTCCTTCATATCCATATGGATTGTACTACATATAAAACCTGAACCACATGTTGTGTTCAAAATAATTTTTCAAAATCTTGACAAATACAAGATTTGGCATGATCGCCTAGGTCATCCTGGTATGGGGATGATGAGAAAAATTACAAAGTTCTGTTGGCCATAATATTAGAATTTCAGATTTTCCAAAATCAGAAGATTTCATGTGCACTGCTTGTGCTAAAGGGGAATTAATATTGAGACCATCATACCTCAAAGTGAAAGATGAGTCACTGAATTTTATGAAAAGAATTCAGGGAGACATCTATGGACCTATTCAGCCCTAAGCGAGCCGTTTAGATATTTTATGGTCTTAGTAGATGCTTCTACAAGATGGTCACATGTGTGTTTGTTGAGTACACGAAACCATGCTTTTGCTAGATTAATGGCCCAAGTAATTAAGTTGAGAGCCAATTTTTCGGAAAATAAAATCAAATCCATTAGATTGGATGATGCCACTGAATTATTATCAAGGGCATTTACTGACCATTGTATGGCTCAGGGCATTAATGTGCAGCATTTTGTGCCATATGTCCACACACAAAATGGCATAGCAGAATCTTTGATAAAGAGGGTCAAACTAATTATTGGACCTCTTTTACAAAATTGTAGGTTGCCAACAAGTTGTTGGGACTATGCGGTCTTGTATGCCGCAAAATTAATCCCAATAACACCAACTGCATATCATATGGTCTCCCCGTTGCAGTTAATACGTGGAAATGAATCAAGCATTTCCCATATGCAAAAATTCGGTTGCGCAGTGTACGTACCGATTTCACCACCACAGCGTACATCGATAGATCCTCATAGAAAGTTGGGGATCTATGTGGGGTATAACTCTCCATCAATAATAAAATACCTTGAGCCATTAACAGGGGATCTGTTTACAGCTCAGTACGCTGATTGTATTTTTTATGAGGATAATTTCCCAGCATTAGGGGGAGATAAGTACCACGAAAAATGCCGAGAAATATATTAGAACGCCACAGGCATTCAATCCTTAGATCCACGTACTAAAGAATCTAAACTAGAGGTTCATAGTTTTTAAATTTGCAACAAATTGCAAATAATCTGCCAGATGCATTTATTGATTATAAGGGTGTTACAAAGTCTTGTATACCTATAGTCAATGTACTAAAAGAGTGAAGTTATACCTAAGAAAGCTATTCTTGCCCCTAATGAGAAGAAGAGGGGGAGAATTTCTGATAAAAGGAATATAGTCCCGCGGAGACGTCCGCAGAAATCTGAATTCTTCTAAAAGTACAATGCTTGAATCAATAAATGAAACTCAACATAAGGTTGAGAACCATCAAAGGAATGGTAAACCCGGTATCAAAGTGCGCACAAATTTAGATGTTGGGACATTGTAACCCTTTGACTCCATTGTTGTGGGAAATCACGAGGAGTTAGAGGATGTAAATGAAGAGATTTTGACAAGTTATGTCAATTCGGGAGAATTGTATAAGATTACAATTGTCGACATACTCTTTGCCTCAAATATTGCTAAAAGCCTTCAATCGGATCCGAAATCAATATCCATGGCAGAGTGCATGAAGCACTCAGAATGGGTTAAATGGAAGGAAGCAATTGATGCAAAATTGTGCTCGCTTAATAAAAGAGAGGTATTTGTTCTAGTAGTGACAAGTCCTCTAGAAATATTTTCAGTGGGAAATAAATGGGTTTTTCGTTAAGAAAGAAATGAAAACAATAAGGTGGCGATATTCAAAGCGAGGCTTGTAGCACAAGAGTTCACGCAAAGACCTAGCATCGATTACGATGAGACATACTCTCCCGTTATGAGTAGAATAACATTCCGATATCTAATATCTTTGGCAGTGAATATGAAAGTATCAATGCAGTTAATGGATATAGTGACCGCATATTTGTATGGGTCATTGGATTCGGATATTTACATGAAAGTATCTGAAGGGGTTAAAATTCTGAATCCTAATGCAAATCACAACATGTATAGCGTCAAGTTGAAAAAGTCGTTATATGGATTAAAACAGTCGGGAAGGATGTGGTATAACCGACTAAGTGAGTTTCTTTTGAAGAAAGGATACTCCAATAATGATGATTGTCCATGTGCGTTCATAAAGAAATCCCAAAGTGGATTTTATATCATCTCAATATATGTTGATGATTTGAATATCATCGGAACCACAAGTGACATAAATGAAGCAAGTAATCATCTTGTGACGGAATTTGAGATGAAAGATTTGGGTAAGACCAAATTTTGCTTAGGCTTATAGCTTGAGCATGTTCCTGAAGGAACATTTGTGCACTAGTCTGAATATATCCAGAAGATGTTGGAGAAATTCAATATGGATAAATCATATCCAACGAAAACACCTATGGTTGTGAGATCCCTTGACGCGGATAAAGACCCATTCAGATCTAAGGAAGACGATGAAAAGATATTGGGACCGGAAGTTCTATATCTTAGTGTCATACGAGCACTAATGTATCTTTCAAATTACACCAGGCCTGACATTGCATTTGCAGTCAATCTATTGGCTAGATACAGCGCATCACCAACAAATAGGCATTTGGTTGGTGTTAAACAAATCCTCAGGTACCTTAATGGTACAAAAAGATCTTGGTTTGATGTTTCAAAAAAATCAAGATATGACTTTAATTGAATACACAGATGCTGGTTATCTGTCTGATCCCCACAGTGTCAAGTCACAGACTGGATTTGTTTTTCTATACGGTGGTATAGTTATATCATGGAAGTCTTGTAAACATACATTAGTAGCCACTTCCACTAATCATTCTGAAATAATTGCATTATATGAAGCATCACGTGAATGTGTATGGCTTCGCAGAATGATTAACCACATACAAAGGTCATGTGGTTTTAATCCATTGGAATCTCCTACCATTATCTATGAAGATAATGTTGCTTGTGTTTCCCAGATGCAAACAGGCTATATAAAGAGTACTATAACAAAACATATTGCTCCTAAGCTATTTTATCCTCACGAACATCAAAAGAGTGGTGAGATAAATATTTTGCAAACGAAGTCATGTGAAAATTTGACTGATTTGTTCACCAAATCTTTACCAACATCCTCGTTCCAAAAATGTGTTAAGGGGATCGGTATGAAACGGCTTCGAGAGTTGTAAGGTTCAAGGGGAGCTAAACATTGAACTAACATATGTTGCACTCTTTTCCTTTATGAGTTTTACTTAAATGGTTTCTCATAGAAGGTTTTTAATGAGACAACTTTGGATGTAAACTTATGCCATAAGTTTCTCCTTATTTTTTCCCATTGGGTTTTAAAGGAGTTTTAGATGGCATATAATTATAAGAATGTGTCGGCGTTTTCGGGAGCGCCGGCAAGTAAAATTTGTAAGTCTAGGGGGTCGCGCGTTCCACTCCCTGAATGGTTAGACTCGTGAGTCCAAGATGTATACTGGTTCGGGCTGAAGGTCCCTACTCCAGTTCGTGTGTGGTGGTGTTGTATTACTCTTGGTACAGATGACTGCACAAAGTTTTACAAGCGAGAATGCCAATGGCTTAGCGAGAGGAGTTTGATAGCGCTCTCTCCCTTTCTTGTTCTTGCTCGTTTTTTTCTGAATCGTTTAGCCCTGCCTCCTTTTATACAGAAGGAAGGGGCAGGTTACATCGAGAGTTAGGAGGAAAAGCGAGGCGACCTACGCTAGGAGCTCCGGTCCTTCGTCCTGTGGACTGGTCGCCACCCGTCTTGCCCATGCTGGGTTGGTAGCCTTGGTGGTCAGGGAGGTTAGGTATTTCGGGAAGTAGCGTATTTGCCTCTCTGTGATCCTTGCGAACGCCGACGCCGAGGTGCGTGTATTTGGTGCCGCCTCGGGAGGAGCGTGCGCCTCGTCAGACGTGACCGGTTGATGGGGCCGAAGCTTTGTCTTCTACTGATCACCGATCTTCTTGGGAAGGAGCCACCGCCTCGTGATAGTCGCCCGATTGACTTTATCCGAGGGTGCGTGGCGGTAGGCCGTGAGGACTTGACACGCGGCACTCGGCGTTCACCACCTTGGTTTGGTCGGAGTCGGGAGATCCCGCCCGCCAAGAGAAGTCGGGATCGCCGTCTGTCGGATTCGCTTCCCGCCGGCCGAAGCGGATGCCTTTCGCGGTCTCGCAGTGAATCGGTCGCGGCGGGTCGGGCGGCTGTTAGGTTGGAGATATGCTTGAGGTCACCGCTCGTTGTTTCGGCCGTTGGGGTATCCTTTTTATTAGTATTCGTCAAGAGCCCCGAACTCCCAAGCGATTTCTGATTCGGTTGGGGTTGAACTTGACGAAAGTGGTGGCGGGCTGGTAGGTCGGTCCACCGATCCGATTAGCGATTTCCGTCGGTGTGCCGTTGGACTTGACAATTGTCCCGAGTTTGGCCGGGGCATTTTAACCGCCAGGGCTTTACTTGCCTCGTTGCGCATGCCGAAGCGTAGTTTAGCGCGCCGCTACCGCTCGTCTTCTTGATCGCCTCGGGTTTTCGTGAAGGATGCTTCGTTTTCGCACTGCATTTACTCGAGACGCTTAGCCTCCTTAGCCCGGATATATATATCATGCGTACCGTAGCTTGCTTGAAGGGGACGAGCTTTTTCTTTGTTCTTTCAAATGGCTTGAGACATCCTCTAGTCTTTAGTTTTGGCGATGGCGTCACGGTGAAGAAGAAGATCCTCCGGCGAGCTTTGGGTGAGTTCGACCAGCGATGGCCGAGCTCAGGAGGAAGAAGTCGCACCGCGACGCCGCTTCGTTGACGTACGCCGAGGCCGCCCGAGGCTCGAGGTGGTAAGGGGGGCCTTCGAGGCGATGGCGCAAGGGCGCCGATCAGAAGTTAGTGCGGCGCGTCGATGTCGCCGAACGCGCAGAGGCATCGGCGTGTTGCTTCAGCGGCGCGGCGGCTGTCCGCCGACCGGCAAGGGCCTACCAAAGATGCCGTCGGTGCCACCGATGCCGCACGGATGTTTGATAGGTTCTAGGCGTGGGTAGAGTCCGCCGTGGTGCGGCGTGGCCACTCTTGTATCCGCGGTGCGTGTGTAAAGTTGTGTAAAGTTTGAGCTCATGGCCTATAATGAAATTTTCTTTTCTTTATGAAAATGTCTCGCGATGAGTTTGCTTTAGTTTTAATCGTTGTGGATGGTGCCTCGATCGTCGGGACGACCGGATGCTCTCGTGAGGTTCGGTGTCCGAGTGCCTTGGTCGGCGGGTGACGACCGGATGCCTCGTGAGGTTGGTGCCCGAGTGCCTTGGTCGGCGGGACGACCGGATGCCTCTGTGAGGTTCGGGTGTCCGACTGCCTTGGTCGGCAGGACGACCGACGCCTCGTGAGGTTCGGTGCCCGAGTGCCTTGGTCGGCGGGACGACCGGACGCCTCGTGAGGTTCGGGTGTCCAGAGTGCTCGCTTAACGTCGTAGCTAGACGAGTGCCTTGGTCGGGCAGGACGACCGGATGCCTCCGTGAGGTTCGGTGTCAAAGTGCCTTGGTGGCGGCAGGACGACCGGATGCCTCTGTGAGGTTCGGGTGTCCGAGTGCTCGTTTTACGTCGTAGCTGGACGTGAGTGCTCGTTTACCGTCGTAGCTGGACGTGAGTGCTCGTTTACCGTCGTAGCTGGACGTGAGTGCTCGTTTACCGTCGTAGCTAGACAGTGCCTTGATCGGCGGGACGACCGGATGCCTCTGTGAGGTTCGGGTGTCCAAGTGCCTTGGTCGGCAGGACGACCGGATGCCTCTGTGAGGTTCGGGTGTCCGAGTGCCTTGGTCGGCAGGACGACCGGATGCCTCTGTGAGGTTCGGGTGTCCGAGTGCTCGTTTAATGTCGTAGCTAGACAGTGCCTTGATCGGCGGGACGACCGGATGCCTCTGAGAGGTTCGGGTGTCCGAGTGCCTTGGTCGGCGGGACGACCGGATGCCTCTGTGAGGTTCTGGTGTCCGACTGCCTCGGTCGGCAGGACGACCGGATGCCTCTGTGAGGTTCGGGTGTCCGAGTGCCTTGGTCGGCAGGGACGACCGGATGCCTCTGTGAGGTTCTGGTGTCCGAGTGCCTTGGTCGGCGGGACGACCGGACGCCTCTGTGAGGTTCGGGTGTCCGAGTGCCTTGGTCGGCAGGACGACCGGATGCCTCTGTGAGGTTCGGGTGTCCGATGCCTTGGTCGGCGGGACGACCGGATGCCTCTGTGAGGTTCGGGTGTCCGAGTGCCTTGGTCGGCGGGACGACCGGATGCCTCTGTGAGGTTCTGGTGTCCGAGTGCCTTGGTCGGCGGGACGACCGGATGCCTCTGTGAGGTTCGGGTGTCCGAGTGCCTTGGTCGGCGGGACGACCGGATGCCTCTGTGAGGTTCTGGTGTCCGAGTGCCTTGGTCGGCAGGACGACCGGATGCCTCGTGAGGTTCTCGTGTCCGAAAGTGCCTTGGTGGCGGGACGACCGGACGCCTCTGTGAGGTTCGGGTGTCCGAGTGCTCGTTTAACGTCGTAGCTAGACAGTGCCTTGGTCGGCAGGGACGACCGGATGCCTCCGTGAGGTTCGGGTGTCCGAGTGCTCGTTTAACGTCGTAGCTAGACAGTGCCTTGGTCGGCAGGGACGACCGGATGCCTCCGTGAGGTTCGGGTGTCCGAGTGCCTTGGTCGGCAGGACGACCGGATGCCTCTGTGAGGTTCGGGTGTCCGAGTGCCTTGGTCGGCAGGACGACCGGATGCCTCTGTGAGGTTCGGGTGTCCGAGTGCCTTGGTCGGCAGGACGACCGGATGCCTCTGTGAGGTTCGGGTGTCCGAGTGCCTTGGTGGCAGGACGACCGGATGCCTCTGTGAGGTTCTCGTGTCCGAGTGCCTTGGTCGGCGGGGACGACCGGATGCCTCGTGAGGTTCGGGTGTCCGAGTGCTCGCTTAACGTCAGAGCTAGACAGCGGTGCCTTGGTGGCAGGACGACCGGATGCCTCCGTGAGGTTCGGGTGTCCGAGTGCTCGCTTAACGTCGTAGCTAGACGGTGCCTTGGCCTTGGCGGGGACGACCGGATGCCTCCGTGAGGTTCGGGTGTCCGAAAGTGCCTTGGTCGGCGGGACGACCGGATGCCTCGTGAGGTTCGGTGTCCGAGTGCCTTGGTGGCGGGGCGACCGGATGCCTCTGTGAGGTTCGGTGTCCGAGTGCCTTGGTCGGCAGGACGACCGGATGCCTCCGTGAGGTTGGGTGTCCGAGTGCTCGCTTAACGTCGTAGCTAGACAGTGCCTTGGTGGCGGGGACGACCGGATGCCTCCGTGAGGTTGGTGTCCGAGTGCCTTGGTGGCGGGACGACCGGATGCCTCTGTGAGGTTCGGGTGTCCGAGTGCTCGTTTACGCCGTAGCTGGACGTGAGTGCTCGTTCACCGCCGTGAGCTGGACGTGAGTGCTCGTTACCGTCGTGAGCCGGACGTGAGTGCTCGTTACCGTCGTAGCCGGACGTGGGGCATCCTTCTCGAGTCCTCGTCCGCGAGGGTAGCTGCGAGAGGAATGGCCGCCTATCCCACATGTATACCCCATCCGCAGTGTGGGACCTGGAGGGGATGAGCGCGCGTTTACTGCGCTGGTTTGAACGCCGTGCTCGTGGAGCTAATAGCGGGTAGTCCGAGTGGGTCCCGGGAGGTCCGCCCAGGGGACCCTTCCGAGCGACGGTCCCTGAGTAGGGTGTCCCGCCCCGCGTGGGGCGACCCATAAAAACCTTTCTTTACTCAATCCCGTATGGACTCTAGGTCGTCCACGACCCGAGCACACGGTGGTGCCGCCATTGATGAGCTCCCGGAGAGTGTGAAGTATGGTCTCGGACGCGAGTAGAGGTGATTAGGCCGTCACCGACCTAACCGAGGGCCCACCGTGGGGCTCACCTCATACCGCCCCTTGCTCAAGTTTTTTTTTCTGGCGGCTTTATACCCATCCGTGGGGTAGGCCTTTTGAACCCACACTCCTCGGCTGGGCCTGGCGCAAGCCACAAAGCTTTTGCCGCCTTGGGCCGCAGCCGCCCGATGGGCTTTCGCGCGCCGGAGCAACTGCTCGGCCTAAAGGCGAGACCGAGAGGTTACTGGGACACGTTGTTCGGGGCGGCGTCTTTATGGCCCTTACGCCGACAAGACAGGATTAAAAGCGGAGTGGTATTGGAAACGGGAGTTACCAGTGGCGCGATGCAGACGAGGTGGTCGCGACGCCGCTTGACGGGCGCTGCTTGGCGGCGCTCGTTAAATCCTCTATAAATCGCCGTTAGGTGCTTTCGAGTGGTCACGCTTTCTTGCCCTTTTCGTCTCTCGCCTCAAACAAGAAGAGCACCAGAGAGCTAAGGAAAGAAAACCCGACCTTTCTTTCTCACCTTCCACTCGTCTCCCGTGAAGATGTCGTGGCGGAGTGCTCGCGCCAAGACGGCCAGGCGATCGGCTTGGTGAAAAAGGGCTTCATCATGCCGCAGACCTTCCTATTTGGAGGGTGCCGATCAAGATCATCACCCCGCCCGCGGGCGACGAGATCGTGGTGCCCGCTCGTTCTTTGAGCGGCTTTGGCTCGCCACGCACTCCGCTCGTCCGGGCCGTTGTTTCATTACAAGGTGGAGGTGCACCATCTCAACCCTAATGGGGTCCTCCACATCGCCATCTTCATCACGCCAGGCGGCCTTCTTGGGGATCGAGCCCTTTGGGCGTTGTGGAGGCACTTCTTCCGAGCAAGGCTCGGAAGGACAAAGCCGTCGGGCCCGTGGCGCTCTGGTGGCTGGCCCTCCGGCTTCGCCCGGTCGAGCACGGAGTACTGGAGGTGAAGCGCCCTCGTCTAACAAAGTGGCGTTCGAATGGCTCTACGTTCAAACGTCGGCGGCGCCCCTCGTTTCACCGGAGAGCTTCCGTGGAGGAGCGGTGGAACCGGGCGCCAAAAGAGGGAAGAAGAATAGCTGGCCCCGATCGTGGAAGCGATCGTGGCTCAAAGGAGGCGGGGGCTCACCGGGGACGTGGTTGTGCGCGCCTTCATGGGGATGCGCGTGCAACCACTTGTGCACTGAGCCGCACTCGCTCCGTATGCGGGCCGTCCGACCCGGCGAGGATGGCGAACCCGAGCTGGCCGCGTCGAGGTGGAGGCTCGGGTGGCGGCCGCACGGGGCGCGGTAGCGCATCTGTGGCGCGGATGGCCACCCGAGCCATTCTCGCGGCTTTTCCGCCGAATCTAGTAAGCCGGTGAAATTCCTTTCTGGCTCTCTTTTCTCTGTCCTTCGCACTTGACCGACATTCCTGCATCCTCTCAGGGGCTCATGGGGATGTCTTCCCAGCGCCGCCCCGGGATAAGGAAGCGGCACGCGCCCGGCGAGGACGGCAGAGGCTGACTCCTCCCGCAAGAAGCGGAAGGAGGAAAGGAGGAGGAAGAAAAGTAAGGAACGCGCGCGGAGCCTTGTGGCGAGATGTGTCGAGACCACCGCCGTGGGGACGACTTCCATCGGCGGCGGAGTGCCTCCGGCCACCCCTATGGTGGGTTTTTCCGACCGCCGATTGGCGGCGCCCGGCGTGGACTCGCCGAGGGCGGCGCCACGGGCCCGTGGCCACGGATCCTCGGTGGGGGTGATCTTGCGCTTGCGGTCGTCGCAGCGTCTCTACCGAGGTGGCCGAAGCGACGCCCGACTGACTTCTGGCGGGGCGGCAAAGAGGGCGCGTGCCACGCACCCGCGGCCTTGTAAGTGTATTATTATTTTATTTTGGAGCATTTTTCTTTTGGCAAAGCCGCCCGAGCGACTCTTGCATCTTTGCAACGTCTGGCGCTTATACTGGGGTGATCGTGGGGCGTGCCACATCGGCCCGCAAGTAACGGGCGCCGGTGATTTCGTGACCGGTTGGGTGGCGAAGGTCGCGGCGTCGGTGTCCGAGGGCGGTCGCGCCGAGGACAGAGCCCCACCCGAGGTCGTGCGAAGAAGAACTTCTCCGCGCCTCGGCGGGACCCCTCCGGACGACGTGATCGTCGCCGAGGATGAGACAATGGCGTTGCCGGTGATCGCGCCGACCGTGGCGAGCCGGCGACGAGGTGCCCGACCCCACGCCCCGTGGGGAGGTGCCGACCGATGCCCTCAGCGCAAGTCGCCGAGGGGATTCGAAGGGTTGACCTCGTCACCCTTGCCCATGGTGCTTTGACGGTGGCGCCCCGCCGAGCAATCGGCGAAGCGGAGGCGCCACGGGTGTAATTCCGGTCGAGGTCATGGGTGAGGCGGAGGAGAGCGAGTGGGCCACCCTTCTAAGGCGCTACTGGCGCCGAAGCGAGATAGGGCAGATCCGTGAAGGTCTAGCCCTTGCTCTAAAGTCTTCCACCAGGGCGCTGGATATGATGGTCGGGGGAGTCCAGCCAGTCGCCCAGGTAGGTCAGCCGAAAAAGTTCTGATTCGTTGCACATTTTTGATAGTTCTTCCGCGCGACTAACGGAGTGTCCACATTTTTGCAAAGACTTGCGGGATCGCCGTCGGCGTCAGTCGAGCTCTTGCGCGCCCGACAACAATGGTGGCAGTGCAATGAGGAGTGCATCGGTGCGCTTGAGCGCGCCTAGCCCAGGAGGCCCTGCGCATTAGGCGGTCGGAGGCGGTGGTGATCCGCCAAGGATTTGAAGAGGCCACAAAGGCCCTTCATGATGAGCGCCTAGGAGCCAAGGCTTTGAGGGCGAAAATGGCGGAACTGGAGTCCTCCCTGACGGAGGTCACCGAGGCCAAGGATGCCGCTGTTGCCGCGGAGGGGATCGCGCAGACGCAGTAACACGCCCGCGACCGAGCGGAACAAGGCTCGGGACGCTGCCGAGTTCGCCCGAGCGGCGATCGCCGTATGAGCCGGCCGAGCCAAGACTTCATACGAGGCGCCAAGTCGGAAGCCGCAATCGACCAACTCGCGCCGGTAAGTGTCTCAATTCTTCAATTAAGTTTGGGGGTGCGACCATGGCAAACTTATCCAAAATCTCCGCACTGCAGAGGCGCAGAAGAACTGGCGCCGCGGAGGCGCAGAGAACGGCCGCCGCCCGTGACGTGAGCGATCGTGGGCGGGACGAGGCCCGGCGGCGCTGAAGGTTGCCGAGGACGGTCGGCCGAGATGAGCGCCGAGCCGAGGCCCTCCGCAAGGCCGGTCGGGAGGTCCGCGATCGCATCCTGAGCCGGGCAGCCCGAGTGCCCTTGCCCCGCTACCGTCCGAAAGCGATCAGAGAAGAGGCGGTGGTCACCGGCCGCGCTTGAGCTTCATCGGCGCCGTCAACACCATCTCGTGACTCACGACGGCATCGACCTCGCGGTGGTGGGGAGCGGCGAGCTGGAACCGGATCGACGAGGAGATCGACGGTTCGAGCTCTTGGCCGAGCCGCGACGCCGAGATCGCCACCCGATCCGCCGCAGCCGCCTTCCAGAAGCCGAGGCGCCAACTCTCCGCCTCGCCACGGCCGCTCGCCAAGAAGAGTAGAAAAAGTTAGCTTTATCCTTCTTAGATTGTAAAGACCGTTATTTAAACAATCTTGAAATTATCAAGTCCCGTAATCGCCCTCGTCCTTTTTCGTATTTAGGATGAGCGTTTGGCGACCATAGCCCTAAGGACCGCAGGGCCACTTGTGCGTAGGTCGGGTTGTTTTGGGAGGAGCGAGGTGGATTGGAGACTTGGCTATGCAATGTTAGGCGACTTGTGAGGATAGGAGTGTTCTAGACCGGCCAGGGATCTTTCCACTCGGGCACTTCCTTCTTCCGCAAAGTGCTACTTAGCAACCGTGAGTGGGCGAGAGGCCGAACACTTGGGTTGAAAGGGTTACCGCTCGGGATGGACCTCATGACGGTCGGGTCACGTACCCTCATAAGTGCGCGGATAGCCGAGTTCGTGCGGGGAGGAGTGTTCCTCGCCGACCCAAAGGTCACTCCACTCGGGTACTTCCTTCTTCCGCCAAGTGTTAGCAACCATAGCCTGGGCGAGGTCAGTAGCACTTGGGTCAAAGGAGTTACCGCTTCGGGAAGGACCTTGTGGTCGGTTGGGTCATCAACCCGCGCAAGTGCCGACCGGGAGCAGCCTGAACGGGGGTGCCGAAAGGCAGCCCCCGAGTCGTCGCACGGCGACCAGGTGCTTCGGAAGGAAGAAGGTAAAGAGCATGCTAGGAAGAGGAAAAGAATTTAGGGATAGAATCGCCTTAACTTTTCAATGTTCCAGGCATTAGGGAGGATGCGACCATCGGCGTCCTTGAGTCGGAAGGTGCTGTGCCCGAGAACTTCCACGACGGTGAAAGGACCCTCCTGTGGGGCGCCGCTTGTGCTTATCTTTGGTTGTCCGACCCGACGCAGAACCAAGTCGCCAATACCAAGGATCGATCCTCGAACTTGGCGGCTGTGGTAGCGGCGCAGGGCTTGCTGATATCTGGCCGACCGCAGGACGGCCACGTCGCGCGCCTCGTCGAGCTGGTCGATGGCGTCTTGTTGCGAGGCGAGCCCCCGAGCCTCATCGAAGGCTTGCAATCTCGGGGAGCCGTATTCCAGGTCAGTGGGCAAAACGGCTTCAGCGCCGAACACCATAAAGAAGGGTGTGAACCCGGTCGCCCGGCTCGGCGTGGTCCGCAGACTCCAGAGCACGGAGGGCAGCTCGGCTACCCAGCGCCCTGCGAAATGCTCGAGCCGACTGAAGATCCGCGGCTTGAGTCCTTGAAGGATCATGCCGTTAGTGCGCTCGACCTGGCCGTTAGTCCGCGGATGGGCTACTGCTGCCCAATCGACACGGATGTTGAAGTCGTCACAGAACTCGAGAAATTCCTTCCCGTGAGCGTGTTCGTTGTCGGTGATGATGGAGTTTGGGACTCCAAACCTAAAAACGATGTCGCGGAAGAAGATGGCCGCTTGTACCGACGTGGCGCTCACGACCGGCTTGGCCTCTATCCACTTGGTGAACTTGTCTACCGCGACGAGTAGGTGGGTGAAGCCCCCGGGCGCTTTCCTGAAAGGCCCGACCAAATCGAGTCCCCAGACGGCAAAAGGCCACGTGATGGGGATCGTCTGTAAAGCTTGAAATTTGGCGAGATCGTCTGAGCAAAGAGCCGCATCCTTCACAAAGCGCACGATATGCTCGGCGTCCGACACAATGTTGACCAAGAGAAACCTTGTCGAAAGGCCTTTCCCACAAGAGATCGGGTTTGCGTGGTGACCGCAGACTCCATTGTGTATGTCGCCCAGAAATTGCTTTCCTTGGTCGGTCAAGATACATTTTGGAGGACCGGAGGGACTCCTTTTGTAGAGGTGCGGGCCGATCGGGGCGAGGATTTTGCCGGGCGAGGCGCCGGCCTCGGTCGGTCGGGGAAGTGACCCGTCCGTCAAGCGGTCGATGTAGGGCCTCCTCGATCGGACTCGAGTGCTAGCACACGCGGCGAATCCGGCCAAGTCTTCGCCCGACCGCTGCGTCGGTCGGGCGACCGTCTTTGGATCGGTCGGGTGGCCGCCACCGCCGAGTCCACCGACGATGGGCCGCAGGAGGTCGAGACGAAGATCCGGCGGGATGGGCTCTCTTGGAGGCAAGATTGGCGGTGATCGGCCTCGCCATTGTAACGTCGGTAGCTATGGTGAAGCTCGAAACCCTTGAAGCGCTCCTCGGCCGGCGTACTTTCGACGAAGTCGCGGCCATGCGGGCGTCTCGGGGCTCCGCGACCTTCATGACTTGGTCGACGACAAGCTTGGAGTCCCGTGGGCGTAGGCGGCGAGCACCGAGGTCGGCGGCGATCAGGAGACCGTTGGCGGACCTCGTACTCGGCAATGTTGTTGGTCGCGTCGAAGAGCAACCTAATGGCGTATTGAAGCTTTGTTCGAGTGGGGAGATGATGGCGACTCCGCGCGCGCCATTCTTGGTGTAAGACCGTGAAGTACATTGTCGATGCTCTGGGGTCTTCGACCTTTGGTGGTGCACAGGCTTGGTCCACTCGGCGACGAAGTCGGCGAACTGCGACTTGATCGCCGTCAGGGGCGTATATTATGCTATGGCGCTAAGCTCGGCGCCCATTTGGCTATCCTTCACGAGGCATCGCGATTGTGGATGATCTCGCCTAGTGGGGCGTGGTCACCACGGTGATGGCGTGTTGATCGAGTAGTGAGCGAGTTTCCTCTTTGCGATGAGCACCGCGTAGAGTAACTTCGCACTTTGTGGTGCAGAGTCTTGGACTCGGAAAGTACCTCATCGATGAAGTAGACCGGCCATTGTACCTTGAGCTCACGGCCTTCTTCCGCTCGCTCCACCACGAGGGCGCGCGGCGGCTTGGGTAGTGGCGGCGATGTAGAGGAGGCGGTTCACACAGTGCCGGGCGACAGGGTGGCGCGAGGCAGGAAGGCCTTCAAGCGGGTGAGGGCCTCCCGAGCCTCGGTGTCCAATCAAGCGGTCGGATTTCTTGAGCGACTGTAAAGCGGCATTCGCGTTCGCGAGGCGAGACACGAAGCGGCTCAAAGCCGCCGGGCATCGGTCGACCTCTGGACCCCTTTGAGGTTCTTGGCCGGGCCCATCTCGCGATCGCCGAGATCTTCTCCGATTGGCCTCGATGCCTCGCTCGAGAGGCGATGAAGCCTAAGAGCTTTCCTTTGGGGACCCGAAGGCGCACTTCTGCAGGTTGAGCTTTATGCGAAACCGTCGAAGGTTCGCGAAAGTCTCTTCTAGGTCGGCGATAAGGTCGTCGACCTTTCTCGGTCTTTACGACAATATCGCCGACATATGCCTCAACGTTGCGGCCGATCCGGTCATTGAAGCACGTTTGCATACATCATTTGGTATGTAGCGCGCGCGTTCTTGGCCGAAGGGCATTGTGACATAGCGAGCAGGCGAGCGGAGTGATGAAGGAAATCGCGGTGGTCGGACTCCTTTAGCGCAATCGGTGGTAGCGAGTAGGCATCGAAAGGAAAGAGACTCGCACCCAGTGGTGGAGTCGATGACTTGGTCGATGCGAGGTAAGGAATGGGTCCTTGGGGCATGCTTTGTTGAGACTCGTATAGTCAACACACATTCTCCATTGCCCGTTCTTCTTTTTACAAGTCTGAGGTTGGCTAGCCACTCGAGTGGCGCACCTCTTTCTGAACCCCCGCCAAGAGTTTGGCGATCTCCTCCTATAACCTGCGCCTTTCCTCGTCGAGGCGCGCGCGGCGTTGGCGACCGGCTTTGAGCACAGTCGGACGCTCAGGAGTGCTCGGCGACCTCCTTTGGAATGCCGGCATGTCGGAGGACCTCCATGCGAAGACATCTTTGTTAGTGCGGAGGAAGTCGACGGCGCGCTTTCCTATTTGGCGGGGCGTGGCTCCGACCCGCACGGTCTTGAGTCGGATCACGAGGATCGAACGTGACCTCGCCGTGTCCTCGGCGGATTTGAAGGATCCCGCCCGATTTCTTTGGATTGAGGGACGGACTCGGCGGCTTCCTTCACGAGCTTGTTGAGTTCGCGAGAGGCAGCGACCGCTGAGGCGAGCTTCGCATTTGCCGCGCTTCATGATTGAAGGCAAAATTGGAAGGGCGATGCCGCGGTGATGACTCCATGCGGTCGGGCATCTTGACTTGAGGTAGGCGTGGCGGGGATCGCCATGAACTTGGCGTAGCATGGCCTCCCGAGGATGGCGTGGTAGGCGCCGGAAATCCACGACCTCGAAGGTGAGGGTCGGTGCGGAAGTTTCCGGCTCCCGAAGGTGGCGGCGGTCGACTGCCCGGCGGATGGGCTTCGGCGGGATGACGCCATGGAAAGGTGCCCTGCTTGGCGGGAGGCTTGAGCGCGGGACCCCATAGCGTCGAGCGTCTCAACGTAGAGGATGTTGAGGCCGCGCCCCGTCCATCGGCACCTTCGTGGCGCCGTTCGACGACGGGTGACCACCGCGTGGTACCTTCGGTACCGTGGGGCCGCGATCGGGTGATCGGTCCGATCAAAGGTGATCGGAACTCCGACCACGAAGATATTGGGGACGCGCGGCGTGGCGGTGTGGACCTCGCGATAGCGAGCTTGAGTCGGCGCTTATCGGCGTAGCAAGCGGTCCTCGAAGATCATGAGGCGGCCGTCGGGCTCGGGAACTCGTCGTCGCCTTCTTCTCCGCCGTTCGCGGGGCGCGGCGAGCTTCTTTCCTTTGCTCCGCGGCGTGGTGGGGGCGCTAGAGATAGCGCCTCGGGACTTCGATCCGGTACTTGTGCTTGACGGAGAACCCATGGTTTGGGCATGGGCCGTCCATCAATTTCGAAGTGGTGGGCGGCGGTCGGCGCGCCGCCGCTGGCGAGCGATCGGCCGTGGCGACCACCTGGGTCTCACGGATACGCTTCCGTGCCGCTTAGCTTGTCAAAGCGGTCGGGAGAGACCGGTTTGGGCGCCGGGCTCCTCATCGAGCCTTTCCTCCTTCGAAAATAGCCCTACGGCCTCCTCACGGGCGTGGTTGAAATGGCGATGTCGAGAGTTCCTTGGTAGTCTGGGCTTGAGGCGGCCCGGCTTGTGCACCAAGGCCTTGCGGAGGTGCCGTAGATGAAGGCTCCCACGACATCGGCGTCGGAGATGTCGGGGCTCGTTAGACTTTGGCGGGAAAACCGCGGATGTAGTCCGGAGGGTTTCCAGGCTGCTTGTTGCAGCCCTTCAGTCCCAGAGTTTCGAGCGCTTGTAAGTGCCACGGAAGTTCAACGAAGAGATTCTTCAAGTCGGCCAGATTCTGGCGGTTTTGGCGGCGGTACTCGAGCCGAGCTCGAGCCGAGTCCGAGGTAGATGGGAGGTCTTGGATGATGAAGAGATCATCGTCGCTCCCCGGCCCGCATGCGAGCCGGTAATCTTGAGCAGACACAGGTTGGTGGCCCGATGTACTTGGCAATGTTGGTGGCGCCGGAATCGGGCGGGAAATCCGCTGGCGGATCCTTGGCAAAAAGCCCGTGGTCCGGGACCATCGGGGCTCGAGGCCGCTGATAGTGGCGCTCACCATCCTTAACACGTGAGTGGCGGCGTCCTCGCCATCTTTCTTCGCGCCTCGAGGTGGCGCGGATGTCGTAAACATTACGGCGTATTTGGCGCACCGGAGTGCGTGAGGCTGGGGTGGTGCGGTCTTGGCGCACCCAGCGACTCCGCATGCAAGTCTGAGCCCAGTGGCGGAAGTAGCGCCGTGTGGTAGGAGCCGGAGCTGCATGTCTTGTGACGACAGCGCTCCACCACCCCGAAGGTTACGGTAGGTAGCTCACGGCCTCGGGTTTGCGGGCTCGGAAGGCCTCGAGGCGGCGTGCGGCGCGACCACGTTTTGGCTCGCGTGAGGAAAAAGCGGGGCGCGGATTACGCCCCCACCTTGTGGTGCTCTTGGCGCGCGCCGTGCGCGTCGCCCAGCACTTGCGGGCTCGGCTCGTCTGCTCGGGTTGGCACAGGCGGTCGGCTTCGACCTTCGCTCCTCGGCTCTCGCGTTGCCGTTGGAGCTCACGCGAGAGCGAGCTGGCGCGTTCATGGCCTTCGCGGGTATTCCCCCTCCACGTGCCTCGGTCGCGGACGGGGACCGTCGTAGCCGCGGTGGCTACGACCATCATTGTATGCCGCCACGTTGCACTCGCGAGTAGTCCGTCTCTGGCGGGATACTCCGCGTCGGAGCTGGAGCCGTGGTGGAAGAGTCTTCCGACAATTCGTGGACGGAGGTTGGCATGTAGCGACCATCGCCACGATCGCGAGCCTACGGGGTGACATGGTCACCGCCGGGCCTATGGAGTTTTCGCCGACCGCGAGCACTCCTCGGGTTCGGCCGGGGCCCGTAAAGGCGCTAAGCCGGAGCTTAGCGAAGCCGCCGGAGAGGGCGCCCAAGCTCTCGTGGCGCTGTCTTCCGAGGCAGCGGGAAGCAGCGTGAGCCCTCCCGTCGGGGTGGCCAAGTCGAGGAGCCGAAGCGGATCCGGTTCCCGGCGCGATCATGCCGTCGCGATGGGTGGATGCCATCGAGGAGATAAGCGGAATCGGAGATGGTGATGAAGACGCGAAGTCCCCTACAGCGCGCATGCTAACCGGCGTTTTCGGGAGGCCGGCAAGTAAAATTTGTAAGTCTAGAAGTGCGCGTTCCACTCACTGAATGGTTAGACTCGTGAGTCCAAGATGTATCTTGGTTGGTGAAGGTCCCTACTCCGATTCGTGTGTGGTGGTGTTGTATTACTCTTGAGTACGGATAGTGCACAAAGTTTTACAGCGAGAATGCCAATGGCTTAGCGAGAGGAGTTTGATAGCGCTCTCTCCTTTCTTGTTCTTGCTCGTTTTTTTCTGATCGTTTAGCCTGCCTCCTTTTATACAAAGGAAGGCGGGGTTATCGAGTTAGGAGGAAGCGTAAGAATGAATTTGTATATTGTTCCTACAGGGTTTTTAGAGGAGCTTACAAAATATATACAAGTGAAGGAATTGATCAAGGGGAGTGTTACGAAATTAAATCATATAAAATATGTGATCAATTGCCAAAAAGTGTCTATTGCAAAAGGTGTCTAATGCCAAAAGATGTCTATTCGAAGAGATGTCTTTTCCCAAGAGACACCTCAATCTTGTATATATATGTGTGATCACATACTAATGAGAATGAATGAATCATTAGCAATCTCTCTCAATTCTTTGTCTCTCTTAATTCTCTACTTTTAACACATTTTAAGCGGTTCCATTTGCAACGGAAGAACTTCGTAATAAACAGTTAACTCCTCTAGGGTGGGGGTTTCAGACTCCCCTGTTCCAAACAGGAAGAGAAGGCAAGCTAACTGATGTGTGCACGTTGCATGTGAGTGGGGCCCTACGCTGTCACCGTCTAACACGGCTCTTCTCAAGTATATACAGTGGTATATATCATCTATTTCTAAACATATATCACCTAGGATTTTAGTTGATACGAAGGAGAGAGAAGAATGAGAGATAAAGATGATGTGTACTATTTTATTTAATAGATGGTTATATAAACGGTTTTATATTGTGTATATCATTATATAGACAACCTATTAATTGTATACGACAATTACTGATAACTATACAGATAATCTATTGTATAATTTATCTTTAATCATATATATATATATATATATATATATATAGTATAATTACTTGGAGCACCATGGAGCCTGGCTCCATGATACAAAATAGGTATATTCTCCTATGTATTTTAGGTTTACTTTTTTGAAATTTTTAAGATGTCAAGTTTAACTAGTTTACTAACTAGTTCAAACAAGTTTGAACTGAAATTTAAACTAGAGTTTCCTTTTTTGATGATAGTTTGTTTGTAGTGTGTGCCGATTATATATATAAATCAGCAAAGCATGCAATCTAAATTCATTTAAAATCTTTGAATTCGAGTATATTTTTTCAAAGGTATGTGTTTCATTTGAATTGTTATAGATGGGTATATACTCTAAAACTAAAATTTTTGAAAAATATACCCGAATTTAGCTTGAATTCGCGAATTTGAAATCATGGATCCCAGCTCCATAGTGCCTCATTTCCGTGTCATATATATAAGTGTCTACGCCACTTTCCTGGTAAGGCACGGTGCAAGCACAGAAGACCGAAGGTTGCATGCAAAATGCCAGGTACCAGCGACCAATCACAACCGACGCAACATTCCCTGCGTCCTCTCCTCCCTCGCTGGCACTTGATTTCAGGGGGCCATGGATTGACCGCCCTGCGCGCCTGTGTTTCATTTCGGCCGAAATCTAATCAAATCTCGACATTTCTTGCTCTCTAACAAATGTGTGAATAGTAGTAATGTCCTACTGTTTAATCCGCCTAACAATAATTCACGCGCACACTCACGTGCTCTGTTTCACCAATGCCTCCCTTTTTTGGTAGCCACTCGTGTTTCTTTCGCTGACGCCTGACGGTAACATGCATGCTGATTCTGAATTTGCAGGGCAAGTAAAACTTTTCTTTTCGTAGCTAGCAGCTACTGCACCACAAAAATGTATAATCCACCTGCTCCTTAGAGAGACACCAGAGAGGTCAGTATACTCTCTCCGTTGCTTTGTCTTGTTCTTTCTTTCTTTACTTTTGCTTTCCGGATTTTTCCTTTTGTTTTGGGGTGGCATTTGAGTTGGGCGAAGATGCTGGCGGTGTGCGTGCTCCTTGGAGACCAGATTAACCCAAAGTACGCCTCCGCTCCGGCCGACGAAACAAGCTGCACTAGGCAGCTAGTAGTTGGCTCCAACTGATCCAAATGAACGGTGCATTCGTCTTCTCAGGGCACGTATAATGATGTGATGTCAACCATCAATAAGTTTTGCCAGATAAGATTTTTGTTGATATGGGAAAGAGAAATAGGAGAGAGAGAGTATATATGTCTTTTCGTAAAGAGACAACTATATAGACAACACAAAATATGAATGTATAAATTGTTATTCATAACAAATACTTTTTTATGCCATAATTAAAATATAGGAGCGACTAGAGCTCAGGGTTCGATCCAAGCGCTGCCATCGTATGCATCCGTAACCTTAGGATCATCACCACATAATCAACTGGAGCTGTAAGATTGCCTTCTTATAGTAAAATGCCTGCAACAAGGTGTCATCTTCAATTTCACCCCACCGCCTCCCCTTTGGATCTCCAACCCAATGGCTCATTTTATGAAAAAAAAATCGAATATCGATCGCTAAATCATCCATCTTCAAGACCATGGCTTCTATTTCGCTACCAATTTCATCTAATCGAAAGCCCTTATGATGCAACAAAAAAATCATCATGAATGTAACAAAAATTACAGTAGTGTGGAATAAAATTCCATGCAGCTACAATAAAAACCCACGGTAGACCACAATCCCTAATTGCAACAACATCAAAAATGCTCGTGTGCAACAAATCACTTAACCCGTTGCAATAAAAACAACTCAATGTAACTTTTTTTTATGTCAGACTGCAACAAATTGAAACAATTTGTGCAACAAATTAGAAAGAGCTAGGAACAAATGGGAAAACGCTTGCAACAACCTACTGGAATAGAAGGAAGCGATGTTCATCGGTGAGCAGAAGAGCTCGGCGGAGGAGGAGGATGCCTTGATGGCGGGAGCAGAGGGGCGCCCTCCCGCGTCGTCCTGGACGGCGTTGGCGTCCTCTCAGCCCGGTCTGCGGCGGCAAGCTAGCCCGATTGACAAGAAGGGTCTCGATTTTGAACCCTAGGTTTTGATTCCGCTTTTCTGTGGGTAGGGTTGGCACCAGATGCAGGGAAACACTTGGCTTGAAGGTTTCTGAAATCATAATTCAGATAGAATATCAAGTAAATCGTATTCAGCAATCAGAGCCTTCTTATTTTTTCTTTGTTCATAGTCTACATTAATACTCCAGCCTCTAACCTGTCTTCTAAGGTTTCTCATTTTAAATTGCCAGACATCAATAGCTTTTTGGTGATTGCAAGGTATATTCCAAGCTTTATAAACAACATGATCAGCAAAATCTTTCTTTTCTAGCCACCATTTCTCAAATCTGAAAATTTTATTCTTATATACAATGTTTTCTGACTAGTATCAATTACTAAATTAAGGAGCATGCACTACTACAGAAAGGCTTATATTAGACGCCTCAATAAAGACGGTTTGAAAAAACCGTCTGTACTAAAGAACATCACTAACGGTTCTATAGTGAAACCGTCAGTGATATAATCACAGACGGTACTCTTCATGAACCGTCAGTGATATACATCCATATCACTGACGGTTTTAGTTAAAAACCGTCTGTGATAATATCATAGACGGTTTTAAATATGAGCCGTCTGTGATAATGTCACATCACAGACGGTTCTAACTACGAACCGTCTGTGATATGATCTCAGACCACTATATAAACATATCGATAGAGGTTCGTAGCGCAGATCTATGTGTTTCGTCTCCCGCAAACCCTACCTTGCCCCCCAGCGATTCTCGATCTCCTCCCCGGCGCTTCGGCCTCCTCGATCGAACAAGGGACGCCGGCGCCGCCGCTCGAGGGCACGTCTCAGATGGCATCTCCGGCGCCGCCGCTCAAGGACGCCGTTGGCGGCCTCGACCGTGACCCCTTCGTCGCCCTCCTCGCGAGGATCATCGGCGAGTCCCAGCGGAAGGTGTGCTATGCCGAGGGCCGAAGCAACGTCATCATCGAGTACCCGGCACCGTCCTCGGCCTCGTCATCTCCTTCATCGGCCGTCACATGGGCGTCGTCCTGTCCAACTCCAACGAATGGGTGGGTTGCTACCAGATTTTTCTTTGATGATATATGTTGAGTGTTTAATATTGATGTATGTTCTAAGATATACGGTTCTTGGGTGAAGAAAATCGCTTCTCATGTTTAATATTGATATATGTTGCAAGGATTGATACCATGTATCATTCGAGGGTGACCAAAGTATATCTTAAAACATACATGATTCGTGAAGATAAATATTTTTATACATGATTCCTGAAGACAAATATCTCTTAGAACATACATCTTTGCATTTGTCTTGTCAATTTCACATGGATTATGTATACTCATGTACTTGAAAATAGAGCCATAGAACCAGTAGGTATATTTGTCGTTGTGTTCGATGATTGATCAAGAAAGAGGAGCTTGCTAAAGCATAGCTTTGTGTAAAATTGGTAGAATCGAAATTGAAACTAATTGACAAGTATCAAATAATTGTTCGTAACATGCATTAAGCTAATGATTATGTGACCATGTGTTGTTGATGTGAATATGTGATCATGTGAAGTACATATTGTGTGAAGTAATCACAGAGGTAACCACATGTTAAGTTTTGGATTAAAACCTTTGACATATGGGTTGTGAGAAAGATTATTACATTAGCCAATTGTCCCTGTTCGAAAAATAATAATGACGCGAAATCAAACTAGTTCAAGAATATAATTATTGTCGATCACCAAATTAATTTCTTTTAGCTTCTCTTCTCCTCTTCACATGGCTACTATTGCACCTCTTTCTTACCTAATCCAATTCTTACCTAATCCAAAACTATCTTTCTTATCTAATCCAATTCTTCAGCACGCTACCGTCTGTGATCCTCTGTTTTTCCCTACACCCGAGCAGAACTTCTATCATTAGTATCTGTTGTTCGAAATTTTCTTTTGCTTAGGTATTTACTGCTTGAAATTTACAAGGCACAACGAAGTTATAGATTTAGTAATTGAATATCTAAACTTCCTAGATGCATCGAGGCAACGACTTATCGATCGGGATCGTCTTAAAATATGAAGTTTTGTAGCACTTTCATCTCTTTCTTATTATAATATTGATGGATTTTAAGGTAAAATCCATTTCATTCCTGATTAGATCACGAAGGTATCGTGACGATTTATCGTTATCACTTTATCCTCATCCCGAATGAGAATATCATTGCGATCATGCTTCTTGAACTATAGAGTTGATTAAGTCATCATATGGAGTTGATTAAATTATCGTATAACTCTATACGATAATTTAATCAACTCCATATGATGACTTAATCAACTCTATAGTTCAAGAAGCATGGTCACAATGATATTCTCATTCGGGGATGAGGATAAAGTGGAATCGATAAATCAGAACTTGACGGCGTTCATGACGAATCAGGAATGAAATGGATTTTACCTTAGAATCCATCAATATTATAATAAGAAAGAGATGAAAGTGCTACAAAACTTCATATTTTAAGATGATCCCGATCGATAAACTGCCTCGATGCATCTAGGAAGTTTAGATATTCAATTACTAAATCTATAACTTGGTTGTGCCTTGTAAATTTCTGCGTAAATACCTAAGGTAAGAAAATTTGAACAATGTATACCAATGATGAAAGTTCTGCTAGAGGATCACAGACGGTTCTATTCATAAACCTCAACATCACAGACGGTTCTATTCATAAACCGTCTGTGATGTTTATATATCATCACAGACAGTTATAATGTAGAACCGCCTGTGATGAGAATTTTCACAGACGATTTGAAAATCGTCTATGATGTACCCTTACATCACTGACACATTGTTAGTGACGGTTCATAAAACTGTTTGAGATGAAGATTTTGAACCGTCTGAGATGATGTTTTCTGTAGTAGTGATGGTCACTACCAATCGTAGGCATGGCTTTAATAGTTGTCAAGGGAACATGAGCTTCCCAAGTAGTGTCAAAGAAAATTCTATCAATATTAGTATAAATACGCTGATCTTGATTATTAGCCCAAGTAAACCTTCTACTAGAAGTTTTCAACTCTATCATGCCAAAATTATTTATCCAAGCATTAAAAGCATTTCTAATTATTTTTCGACTGCATGCATATAGTAGGGCTGAGATCAAGAATGTCTGGCATGCAACCGAAGGCTCGAAGCTAAAGAAAATGATATCACAAATAGAGCCTTGGTCATCGTTAGTCGTTACCATGATGCATGGAATATAGACATCAACCTAACTTGTCTTGCATAAATGCACAAATGGATTTCTACAAAGAAATAAGAAAGACCACAGATAATTCTGATGATAATTGACTTCAAAGAGGTATGCATGGTCAATCAGGATGCAGAATCTACAGGCCATAGGGTGTGATGCCTAATGATGAAAATATGGAACAAAATTTTTCAAAGGAACATTCTACTGAAAATTGTGAGATTTAAGCAATCTACTGTCGAACATGTCACTAATTTTCCATTACTTCTTTCAGCATCAAGCCACAGATAGCTAGGGGAATAACATCAAATGCAGATATCTATCACACACACTACTACAGAAAGGTCCATATTAGACGCATCATCACAGACGGTTATTCAAAACCGTCACTGACGATTATACACTAAAACTGTCAGTGATATCATCATAGACTGTTCTATTCATAAATCGTCAGTAATATACAAAGATATCACAGACGATTTTAGTATAAAACCGTCAGTGATGACACCTATTGCTACCATAGACGATTCTATTATAGAACCATCTATAATATGTTAGTATCACAGACGATTCTATAATAGAATCATCTGAGATAACATCCATCCCTATAAATATACCGATCGGTTCCTCGCACAAGATACCCAGTGCGTTTCGCCTCCCCCAAACTCTAGCGCCTCCTCCCCCGTGCCAGTCTCCTTCCCCAGGCCACCGGCCTTCACCCCTGAGCAGGTCTCCTCCCCACGCCAAGCTCCTCCCCCGCGCCGTCAATCTGTCTGCTCCCCCGCGCCAGTATCCTCCTCTGTGTTGCTGGTCTCCTCCCCCACGCCAGTCTCCTCCCCTCACGTCGATCTCCTCTTCTGCGTCGTCGGTATTTCTTTTAGTAAATGTGAATACATGAATGGTTAGTTTACTATGATTATGATTGCTAGATACATAAATGGTTAGTTTGCTATGAATACATGAATGGTTAGTTTGCTATGATTATGATTGCTGGATACATGAATGGTTAGTTTGCTATGATTATGAATACTGGATATATGAATGATTAGTTTGCTATCAATGGTTAGTAAATGGGAATACATGAATGGTTAATTTGCTATAATTATGATTGCTGGATACATAAATAATTAGTTTAGTTTGCTATGAATACATAAATTGTTAGTTTGCTATGATTATGAATGCTGCATACATGAATGGTTAGTTTACTATGAATAGTTAGTTTGCTATGATTATTATTACTGGATACATGAATGGTTAGTTTGCTATGATTATAAATGTTGGATACGTGAATGGTTAGTAAATATAAATACATGAATGGTTAGTTTGCCTAATTATGATTGCGTGGTACTCACTTCATACATACCATCTGCTATGTTAGAGCGCATGTACTTTCATTCTCTTATACTGCTAGTTGTATGCTCAACGACATTATGGGTCTATTGATGAACTAAAACAATTAAAGTAGCGAATGTGGCCTTAAACTATAGAGTTGCTTCCTGTTAATACTAGAAAGTATTGTTTTTATTTCACTATCTTTAAGCTTGATCATCATATTCAGTATTAAATAATTCCAAGAATATGACATGTAATTCTAATAATATGACTTGTTTAAGTAAGCAGATACCTATAGTGTTTTTTTGTATTTGTTGCTACACCCATACACTAGAAGAACACTTAGCTACTATTCATAATCTGATTTTGATGGTACATAATTTAAGAAGGTAAGAGTTCAAGATCTTATTTGTTTAGTTAATTGTTTAGTTCAATTTTGATTACATGACCCTGGTGTGGTGGAGGTAAGAGATTGTCTCTACCAGCCCTACACTTTGTGGCGAGGAGGCTGAAGGTCTAACATTTAGCTTGACACCTGAGAGCACTCTATCATATAATTACTAGTTAATCTGTTAAATAGACATAATTCAATGTCAAGCCGATATAATAATTATGAATTGCTTTATCCTTTCGATTATGTTGTTTTCGCAAGATTTGAATTGTGCACATTATATTCCAAAAACATCTGGATGTTTAAATTCTGTCGTAATTCATCATATATATATTATATATCCCAGTGACTGCAAATTGCACACATATATAAAATAGAGTCTACAAACAAGATAAACGATATGGAAAAGCTGTTAGATGTTAAACAAAAACTTGACATAGAGATAGAACAACTGAAAGGAAAGTCTGAGTTAATAGAAAAGATTTATGAGATGAAATAAAAACTTAAAAATATAGATGGCAAATCGTAAGATAATGATTCTCTTAATAAGGCACTCATCATTAAGGAGCGCAGTGCGAATGCAGAGCTAAAAGAAGCCAAAGCTGAGCTTATAGAGCAGTGAGCGGTAATACCGGCCAACCAAGAGCGGTAGTACCGGACATGCGGTGCTACCGACCCTGGGTGGCGGTAGTGCCGACTTTTCAACGAATTGGGATTAATGTTGGGATTTTTGTGATGATTATTGCATATATTGTGAGCAGTGCTATTTGACGGTTTGCTTGTCTGTGTTGGATGCAGGACTCCAGGGCTGGGTTATGATGAGGCGAAGGCGAGACTGGGACTAGGCTAGGAGAGCAGAGGTCCAGAACGGTCAAGAGACGCCAGAAGATGATTGAGGCCGGAAGTGGTTGCAAGTCGGGAAGACAAGGAGCCGGAGCATAAAGCACTGGTTATGGATATGGCTAGCAACTGTATGGATCGGGATTAGGCTCAGGGAGGAGTTGAGGTCCAAAACAGTCAAGGAAGATGGTGTGTGTCAAGTGACTTGGGCCTGTTTGCAAGCGAGGACGGTTCGAGAGAGTTCGAACGTGTGAGAGGCTTGGTGGCAAGTCATTGGGGCCACGTGGAAAGCGCGAAGCATGGCGATGCTCCGAGGAGAAGGAAGACCAGTCATTGGGGCAAAATGGTAATTTATCTAATACCAACGGTTGAGGAGGTTTGGAAAACCGCAGCGGTGGCATAAGTGGTTTAGGTCACGTCGAAGTGGAGTTGGACTCAAATTCGGGCTCGCGAAGCAGATTTGGCGTCAATGTAATGACCATTTTGAAAAGCGTGCTTGTGTAAGTGTAAAACCCATTAAAAGAGTTGGGTTTCGAATTAGCCCATGTAAATATGGATGGTATCCACTTATAGTGTCTAGGTTTAGAGTTAAGGTTGCCTCCACTATATAAAGAGATGTAGTGGGAGGAGACATTTGAGACCTTAGACTTAGTCACTAGGAGTTTTAGATTTTTCATAAAATTTTTGTTCTTGTGTGGTGTGTGTGCTCCTTGGGAGCTTTGCCCTCAGGTGTGAGACTTTATAAAACTCTCTTCATGATCTAAACGCAAATAATCACTTTGCTCAAGTTTTTGCCTCAAGTTTGATCATTTTCTTGATTTGCTCTTGCTCTCTTCTTGTGGTTTCTTTCTTACTTGATCTCATGCTGCCAAGGATGTCTGATTGATAGGTGTATCATCTGTAGATCACCTCCTCAATCATCTAGGCAAGTTTTTTCTTGGTCAACCAAGTTTCTTCAAGAAATCGGTTTTTGAGTTGAGAAGGAAGTTCATGAGGCAGATCTTGTTACTACTTGTTTGAGAGAGATTTTTTTCCGTGTTCTTGCTTGCTCTGGTATGTGGGAGACCATCTAAGATCATCAAAACCCCACGAACAAGCTTAGGGCTAAGTTTTTTTGAGCCCATTCTTGTACGCTCTTCCTTCAATTGGAAAAAAGGTCAGAATCTTGATGTCAATCCTTGCGATTAAAGGTTGGAATAAGTTCCTGACATCCATAGAAAGATTTCTACAAAGTTTCACGGAGTTTGGATTAGCCGATCAAAAGATTCATCAATTTTGGTTTTGAGATCATGCTGATTATACTATTCATTCCCCTTAATTCACTATAGCACGGTAGTACCACCCCATACATAGGCGGTAGTATCGCCCCTAAGGTGAAATTCCCAAAAAAAATTGATTTTCAACTCTTCTTTGATCTAGAGAGGTTTTGGTTGGTTCTTTTTGGGGGAATTTGTTGTTAATCATTCACCCCCCTCTGATTCAGTCCTTCAAATTGCTAGGACGGAATTGTTGGAAATAATCTTGTGTTTAATTGTTGTTTCCATGTTCTTTAAAAAATAAATATGTATGATTAGGAAGGATCAATGCATGATTAGGAAGTAATGTGTGATTAGGAAGGATCAGTGGCGTGATTTTCGGTCAAGGCTGTTGCCGGATCAGTATGCATGAGCTATATTTAACTAGCAATTGATGTGAATAAATTTTTGAATTTTGGTGAGTCCATACTCTTGTATGTGTGCATACATGTGCTTGTGAGGAACACAAGTGAGGGTGTGATTCCCTAGTGAGAAAGAGAGGAAATCAATGATTGATTTCCAACATTTGGTATCAGAGCTACGATCGACACCAAAGATGATGCCATCACCGAGAAAGGTCACGAAAAGCGATGAGACCGTGGATACGACGGTGTCCGAAGCTCCTGCAAGGGGAGGTTCTGTCACCCTCCAGTACCCATTGCTCACAAAGAGCAACTACAAGGCATAGGCGATCAAAATGCAGGTGTACATGATGGCACAAAGTGTGTGGGATGTCGTTGTGCCTGGAGTCATCGACACACGCAAGGACCAGATGGCATTGGTGGCCATCTACCCTGGCATTTTGGAGGAGACGCTCCTCCTAGGCTCCTACTTGCCGAAAAGGAGACGACCAAGGAGGCATGGGAGGCGCTGAAGACCATGCATATGGGATTTGAGCGTGTTAAGGAGGCGAAGATCCAAACTTTGAGGCATGAGTTTGAGGGTCTTCGTATGAAAGAAACAGAGGCAGTTGATGACTTTGCTGCGAGGTTGACAGTGATTATCAACAAGATCTGTGCTTTGGGTGACAAAGTGGAGGAGACCTATGTCGTCAATAAGTTTCTCCGTGCCGCCCCTTCAAAGTTCCTTCACATCGCGTCGACGATCGAGCAGTTTGGCGACCTCAAGAGCATGATCGTGGAGGAGTTCATTGGGTTTTTGAAGGTGCACGAGGAGCAATTGTCCGGCTATGGCGATGCCATGGAGGAAGAGCACTTGCTGTTGACGTGTGCTGAATGGAAAGCGAAGGAGGATGCCGAGAACTCATCATACTAGTCGCGAGGACGAGGGCATGGTCGTGGCTATGGCGAAGGTCGAGACAAATCCAAGGTGAGGTGCTACAATTGTTATGACCTTAGACACTTTGCTTATGAGTGTCCAACCAAGGAGGAGGAAGCACTACTCATGGAGGCTCAAGCGAAGACGACGAACCTGTGTTTCTGTGAGCAAGAGATGTCAAAACGAAGCAACAAGATTAAGGGGGTGATTGTTGAAAATGATCTTGTTTTAATTGTTGTTTCCCTGTTCTTTAAAAATAAATATGCATGATTAGGAAGGATAAATGCAAGATTAGGAAGGAACAACACAATATTAGGAAGTAATGCATGATTAGGAAGGATCAATGCATGATTAAGAAGTAATGCAAGATTAGGAAGGATTAGTGGCGCGATTTTCGGTCCAGGCTATTGCCAGATCGGTATGCATGAGCTATATTTTACTACCACTTGATGTGAATAAAGTTTTGAGTTTTTGTGTGAGTCCATACTCCTGTACGTGTACATACATGTATTTGTGAGGAACACAAGTGAGGGTGTGATTCCCTAGTGAGAAAGAGAGGAAATCAATTATTGATTTCCAACCGGAATGGCTGTGTAGCATAGTTATCGATATCGTATCGATACCGATCGATATAATCGGTATATATTGTTTTGGTCTCTAAATCGATACAAGGTAGCCCTATATACTGTATCGGACTTGATACCGGTCGATACCAGTCATACCGGTGGACTTGATAATATGGTTCATTAAACTATATGTTATATTTGATAGTACTATTATGTATTTGGAGTAATATTATAAGTAAAATTTGGTGTACCTCTCATTAATTAAACATGTGTATATTTATAAATATATATTATTATATTAAACCCGAAACGGTTCGTCGGTACGGACTGGTACCAAAATATACCATTCCAAGAGCCAAACCGGTGTAGCCTCCGGTACGGTATTGACAAGTGTGATGTGTAGTGAAGTGGAGGGGAGGGCCGTATATATGCACGTAGAATATACGGGTGTGTGGTGTAGTGGGCCGTAGTTTTTGATCTGTGGGTTTGGTATTGGATGCGGCCGTACGTTTTTTTAGAGGTCGTCACTTTTCTAGCTCACTAACAAGCCTTATAGCTCCTTCTACAGTACGGGAGTGCAGTAAGTGAAATGTGTCGCCCGTCGGCGCTTCCGCGGTCAGAAATTAGGCTATTTTTGTAATTACGTTCAAAAGAGAACAAAATTTATTAAAAAAATAATTTATCATAGGCTAGAAAAATGATGATTTCCGTTTTTTTAGGTTGGATGTACGTTTTCTTTTGCAAGAAATATCCGTACGTAATTGACCGGACGCAACTCGAGGGGGCACCAAGGGTTCGTATACACACCATCTCATGGCGAGCAGGGGCCATTTGGTTAGGGGACTCAGTCGAGACACACAAGGGCCTTATTGAAAAGCAAAAAAATTTAGAAGAATTTCACAGGGCTTATTTATTTTTTTGGAATTAGGAAAAATTCTCACGTTTTAAGCGGGACATGAAAGGATACAGTCAAAGACAGAAGTATTCCTCCATTTTCTTGTGTTTTTGGAATGTGGAAAAAATTGCAAGTCGGCGCACTGCACGCACCCTCTCCCCCCTCCCCCACCTTGATTTTGATCAAGAAATTTTCAAAAAAAATTATTGGAGATTGAAAAGTCAACCGAAAAAATAGACATTTTTTAACCTATCAAATGGCATTGAAGGAGGAATTTGAACTACATTCGTAGGTTTCTTCTCGCCTGTCGACAAGACGACAACCATCTGAAACCTTGCCGGAATTGATAGGGTTGGTGGTGATCAAGAGTGCGCTGGTCTTTGGCAAGAGATGAGTATGTGGTGGTGTGGGTGGGGGCATGGTTTCAAAAACCGTTTTTTAAAAAATCGGTTCAAAATTCGTGTTTCAAAAACTGTAAAAACTGCTCGAAAACCGTCAAAAACCGAAGCGTTAAGAAATGAAAAAATTCCAAAAAAAAATCGAAAACACGGGTTTTCACGAAAAACCTCTCGATTTTCACCGAAAACCAACCGACCAATTGAATGTTCTTTAAAAACGGTTTTGCGAGCGGTTTTTAACGTATAAATTTTCTCAAATTTTTTTATTTTTTTTATTTTTTAATTAAACCAGTTTATCGAGCGGTTTTGGATATCAAACCACAGCGGTAAAGTCAAAAACCGCGGTTTTCGCCGGTTTTTGAAACCCTGAGTGGGGGGAGGGTGCGAGGATGAAGATGGCAGGGAAGTCTATGTCGAGACGCCGTAGTGGGAATGGAGATGGTTAGGGTTTTGCAAGCGGTGGAAGAGGCTGGTGCTAGAAAAATGCGTGAAGGGTGGAGGAAATGGCGTACACAACTTCAGCCACATCAAGCGACAATTGTATGGTTTGCGCTGCACGTTTGCGAATAAGAACTTTTGCTACCGGCGTACGCAAATTAGCATTTTTGATGTTATATTGCAAAATCTTCATTGAGCATTCATGATGGATAGTGCAACTTTCAGTGCAATAATAAACTATAGTTCATCACATGGTCTTGATATCATCTCAGCTCAAAGCTCTGTAAGTGGGCGGTGCCTTCTTTTCATTTACATATGAAATCAGACTATTCTAAAGGTCGCATACAAGGTTTAGTTTAGGTCTAAGAAGGCCTTTTTTAGCTGTGTGCAACACTGTTCTAAAGAACTTGCGGAATCACCCGAGCAATTGTGCGTCTATATAACACCATAACTTGCCTTTTTTATACAACTCAGCCTATAATTCGAAAATACAATTGTATATTATATATAAATTAGTGGGATGATTAATCTACACTGTTATAATCTAGTCCCATCAAAATAAGTGACGTAAATTATTCTCTTTTTCTTTTGATTAATGTGAGAATTTCTAATTTTTTATTTTTCTAATGATTATTGTAGGATTCTTTTTATCCTCAAAACGAAGTGAGTGCCTTCCATCTCATATGTTGTTTGTATTTATATAGACGAATATGTTATATAGCTAAAGCAAGAATATTAATTTTCCAGTAAATACCCATTGCTTATATCCGGTCAAAATTTTAGATCTATACCCCTTTATAATGCACGTAAACATTCTTTTCTATGTCCACCCCAAATAGTGCATCCCACTAGAGATGGCCCAATATTCGTGCACCCAGCGAAACGTCCCCAGAAACTTGCCTCCATCAAAATTAACCTCTCAGATCTTTCCTCAGCTTTACTCACCCACATCCGATGGCCATTATTTAGTGTGTCTAACCATCCCTGTGGTCCACAACAGACCTCCCCCACCTACATATTTGGAAGGAAAGCGAATCAAAAAAGGAAATAAACAGGAAGGATCCGCATGCAAGGAAACCAGACTTGAATTTTTTACTTGCCAAAATTGTACGTACTACATATTTAGAAGGAGAGCGAATCAAACAAGGAAATAAACAGGGAGGATCCACATGCAAGGAAACAAGACTTGAAAACAGGGAGGATCCGCATGCAAGGAAACAAGACTTGAATTTTTTATTGTCCTAGCAGCGTGATCGTATTTTTTTCCGAATATGACCATTCTCAAGACTTTTTTACGGATCTAGCCCCATAGAGCCTAATTTCAGCGCACGGAGAGCGCTGAATTTTTGTTTTCATTTTTTATCCACGGAACCAATGTCTGTGAGTCCGCTTAATTTTTTTCAATTTTTTCTCATGGAACCGGCCATGTACGTATTATTTAATTTTTATCTTTTTCCTTTCGGATCCGGCCGTCGTGGCGTATTTTATTTTTCCATATTTTTCAAATCATCCTCAGAGCCCACAAAGACCTTCCCTACCTCCAAAGATCAACAAGGAAAAGGAAACAAACATCCCGGAATCAAGGAAAAGAAACAAACGTCCCGAAAAGGAAATGACCATACATTACGTCTTTGGAAAAAGAAATCGGAGATGGAGCAGCGTGGCTGGGAGATTGCACGCGACAACCGGGCGAAGGCGCGGGAGAACGCAGTGCGCAACGGCTCTGATGCCGCCATCGGTGGCTTTGCCGACACGGTGAGGATTCTTTGGTCGCGACCTCGCGACGCCGTGCCTCGGCAAATTTATAATTCAAATTTTTTGAAAATAATTTTATTAAGTACAAAATAATCGAAAGTTTTTTTGAGATTTTTTCTAGAATTTTTTAACCTCATGTGCTATCTTTTCAAAAATCCTTCTATATTTAAAAAAAAATGAAGACAACTCACCTGTAGCTTCTTCTAGCTGCAGCCTAGACCAGAGAAGCTTCTTCTCTTCCCTCCCTCCATTAAAGCAAGAAAGAAGCTCCAAAGCTCAATCAATCCCGCACCAAATCTCCTCTTTCCATCTATGGTGTTTATTCCTTAAATTTCGTGCTCTATTGTCAAAATTTCCTCCCAATCTGATTTAACCCCAAATTATGGTTTCCATAAATATGCTTGTTTCGGGGCTATAAAAGCCGATGAGCTCTCCTCCACTCCATCGCATTGTGTAAATCCCCAAGTGCTCCCTCTTGTAAAGATCGCCGGATTTTGGAGGTAATCTAAGTCATCACCGTCATCTTACCCGGCGAAATTCACCGCAACCGTGACTTCTCCCCCGCAGGCGCCGGTGCCGGCGATCTCGCCCGCACAGATCTTGCCGACCATCGCGACCGTGGCCACCCCGGCTTTCCCTCCCCTTGTCTTTGGCCAAGCCAGAGAGCACGCTGTGCTCTCTGTGGAAGCTGCAAAAAAAAGATCCAAAATCAAAAAATTCTTTTTTCTTTCTCTTTCTTGATTTAAAATCTTTTGGGAGCCCGTTTTCGCTCATTCGACCTCCATTTAGTTCCGTTTTTCTTTCTAAATTCATTTAAAATTTAAAATTTCTCTTTTATTATTAAGTGTTGTATTCATACTTATCTTCTCATTTAATTGATAAGCGAGTGTACTGTCGTTGTAGCGTTAGCACGGGCACTATACTAGCGCATACTAACCGGCTTAAGGCATTCGTGCTGTGCATTGCTGGTGTGCGTGGCAGCCGCTGTGTTGGGTTTGTGGCTGGCCTGGCCTGGCTGGGCCAACATGGGTCGATAGATTTGGGGGGATTTGGATCCAATGGCAGAAGAGGCTTATTATTCCGTTCCAGTTCCTGATTTTGGCTACTTCCTGGTTTATTTGATTTCCGCCTGATTTGTGCCCGTTTTGGGTGCATGCATATCCCAGTTGCACCATGGAACAAGATAATAGGAGTCATCATACATTCATATTCCATGCATAGTCACTCAAGTATGAAAACGTGTATGCTATGACATTGATTGTTTCGCTGACAGAAATGAGAACCACGTTTTGTAAAAGGCACTTCATTAGCAAAGACAGAGATGAGTATCGCTTGGGAAATTCTGAATATTTTCTGTCGTCATCTGGTTGCTCTGGTTTCCAGCTCCAACAGCGTCATGCTCGCCATGGCAATTCACAGGCGTCGAGTGTTTGCTCACGGCATTCGGCCCGGCCGTTTTCTGGCGAAACGGCGATGTGACATTTACTGAAACGGAGGCACAGCAGCACAGGAGAAACGGAAACGCTGAAGCCTGGAGCACAAGAGCCAGTTGACCCCTACAAACAATATACTAGCGCAGAAAGAAATGTCAATGCATACTTAATTCCCAAGAGAGATGGAATTTTGGGTCTGTTTTGGTGTGAAAAGCTGTTTTTTTTTTGCTTTCTAACTAAAAAACAGCCATAGCTTTTTACAAAAAGACCATCTAACAAATAGCTAATTTCCCTCCACAATAAACTGGAAAAGCAGATCTATCTCGATTTTTGGCTTTTGATAGTTATATATAGCCTTTAGCATAAAAACTGAGCTGTTTGGAAGGCTTACTGGGAAACTAAAGCCGGCTTAAAGCGCTCCAAACAGGGAGCAAAGGAATTTTTAGTCGAAGATTAAATTTGGACTCCTCAGAGAGAGTTGGGTAAAAATGGACTTGTTGCTTAAAAAAATATAGCTGGAGTTCACGTTCAATTGCAATCACTAGGTGTAGCAAGCAGGTGTTATTCAAGTCATGTCCAAATCCTTCACGCAAAACACACAGGGCACACAGCTTTACTTCACATGACCTTACAGCATTTTGAAGGACACCATGTTTTACAAGTTCTAAGTAGCCATGCGCTGTGGTCAGACAGAGAAAAATGCTAGATATATTACCTGCAAGATATAGCTAAGCAAGAATCAAATGGTGTGGTACAGATCTGCATGTTATCAATCTGGCTAAGGAGCACAGATTCAATTGTTGTTATCTAGTCATACAAATTGTCAAGCGGCCACCTTTTCTTGTCACTTGGATTTGACTACATGATTTTAAAATTGAGCTGCCATTCCATAGCTGGGAACTCAGAAGCCTCGCTTGCACCGTCATGTTCCCTCTGGCGGCTCAATTGGGAGATCATGCATCACAACCGCACAATATTTGCAGGTTTGAAGAGTATAGGTTGTAAATCACAGAACAAAGCATGCATCACGAGTTTTGTATTCCTAAAGAAACATATTAACAAGCATCTCTTGGGGTAACAACATTTGGAAACCATCTATACTCCTTTAGTCTGTGAGATTAAACACCTGAAGGAAGAATGAAATAATTAGCAAGCTAATAATTTGGAAAGTGAGTCAAGAAGATGATTTCCAATAAAAAGTAACTCAGAAGAGGGAAAGTAACAATGTCCATGAATCCATGTACTAGTGCCAATTTCCAAGCAGTGTTCACCAAAGTGCTAGGCGCTAGTCAGGCGGGCGGCATACCCGCCTAATCACTGATTAGGTAGGCTAGGCGGCCGCCTAGACAGGATAAATCAGCCTTCCAGCCATGTAAACTAAAAGTACATAATTTCTTTATAGTAATTTGCTCCTTAACCTGCATTTCATTGTTCTATTGCTCCAGCATCTAGACAGTGTAGACATTACAGATAGTACTTGCAAAATAAAGCGATAAACAATACACTACATCTTTTTACTGAGATAGGTTTGCAGTCATGCTGAAAAAGGCAAGAAAACACTTAGGCACTTGGCCAGGTCAAACATCAATTTTCTTTCCATGTGATCACATGTTCTCATACTATTTCAGATCAAGAAAATGCCAAGGCAACAGTGCATTCTTGCAGTTGTTCCAGTGGTTTTTGGGCTGTAAGCGCTGTAACCCTAAACCCCGGGTGAACTCGAGTGGCCGATAAATCATTGTAATACTCGATGCAAAAACTAATTCTGAGCCCTGAAATTTATCTAATCCACCCCCTCACTTGGAACAGTTACAGTCTTACAGATGTTCTCTGTACCCAGTGGGCTCAGTATGACCTAGAGTTCTATTGGGCTTTTTGTTAACTGAACACTATCGAGCCTTATTTGGCATGAGTTTAGCAATTTGTAGGTAGTACTCAGTAGAAGGTTAGAAACCACTTTTTCCTTGAAGTTGCTTATTCGGATCATATAGTCACAAGGACTACTAATGCAGCATAGTCAGAACTTTCCAGAAGGCTGCCCACAGAACTTTCCAGAAGGCTGCCCACAGGAATTTCAACTACTGTAGCTATGTAAATGTCTACAGCAGTGCTGGTTAAACTTCACCACCACTGCACTTTATAAGACTGATGTGAGTTCAGTATAAAATGGTAGGGAAAAAAGCTGTGATCAGCACTTTAACACTGCTAAATTTGATTCCACATCTTAAATGCCAAGCATATTTCTGCTCAAAACTAAGCTTGCCCTCCACCATAGTTTTTAAAACTGGACTGGTCTTTGACCCGGCAGCCCTCCTGGTTCAACGGTTCACTGTTCCAACCAGCGGTCTACGGTTGGACCGGCAGTTCAATAAACTATAGATAACACTTATCTTGTATATCTGACACAAAGACATCGAGAGCAAGGTGGCTAGCAGAGTTGGACTCAAGGCCACAATGCTCAGATCTTGGGTTCGATTCCCCCTTCCCCCACCTGTTTTTTACACTAATATTGGCCACAAACACCACGTTTTTCTCATGTCCGGTCGGACCGCATCCGGTTTTGTCTGGTTCTCGTCAAAGCCGCTGGTTCGACCAGGTTTTCACCGGTTCGACTGCTTAGATGGTCCTTCAGCCAAACCAGACCGGACTGGACACCGATTCCGGCTTTTTCTGGTCAAACTGCCGGTCCGGTCCAGGTTTTAAACTAGGCCCTCCACAGAGATCACATCAGGAGACATAAAATTTTCGAAACTGGAACTGATGTGGGATGTAGTTGTGTAATTGTTTTCAAGTCTTTCATCTTCTTTTAGTTAACATACAGTTGGCTTTGGGTTAACAATTTTTAGCCACATGGAACATAAGGGTTGTGATACACCAGTCTGTCTACAAGTAATATGTGACTTGTCCACCAAATAAAAGAACATTCTCCCTTGGGTCTATCTGTGCTCACATTTGTCTGGCTAGTTGAACTTATGTACTTTCCCTTACCTACAGTCCTCATCAGTGGACAGCACAAACATACCAGAAATTTTTCAAAATTGGTCATTCGTGATGACACAAGATGTCAGTTGGTACTAACTCTAGTTATCTTCAAGACTCATACAGGCCATCAAACTACAGGTGAGCAATAGTTCAAAAATACGAATCCAGTTAGGTGGCTAGTGGCAACATTAAGATTAACAGAAAAACAACATATCAAACATATGTAATGTACCACATACATTGCTTCAGAGTTCACTAGCAGCATGTATTAACAACTTAGTCAATCTAATATTATAGCTGAACTTAGTCAATCTAATATTATAGCTGACATGAGACTCTTGTGTATTGCAGACTTCAGTAAGAGGGCTAAACAGGTAAGCAGATAATATGTACATGACTCCATGTGTACAAAGCCAAATTTGGTAGGACTGAATTGCTTACTTGCGCGAAGCCGTGATACTGGAATTTCTCTTAATTCCCGCCTGATGCATAAATATTCACCAAGGAGAGACATAATCGCCAAACCAACAATATTAACAAGCCACCATGTAATTGAAGCTGGCCATCCACCATAAATAATGCAGATAAATAGATGAATAATGTACAGGGTGGCTGCAAAGTCCAGGCACTTCTTGGCTCTCTCAATCACGTAAATAATGAACCCAGCACTGCTCAAGCAAAGCATGAAAGCACAGTTAACACCCAACCATTTCTTGCCCAAAACACAGAAGGAACAGTTACACAACTGAAAAGGCTAAACACTTTTATTAGTGCTTGTTCCTTTCATAGCTAAACCAAGGTAAATAAAAATCCTTCAGTTAAAACCTTAAGAGCAGGCTTATCCTTGATGGCTGATGGCATGTTTTGTTTTCAAAAATTATCCATGGCAAATATAGTGTGGAAACAGAAGTCTAATCCTTAAAGCTAGACTATAGAAAGGCCTAATGCAAGGAAATAGGGTATTCTGCCGTTCAGATGCTTGCTTGACAGGGTTTAACCGTTTAATCCTAAATGGACAGATTGGAAATAAGATATTGAGGGAAAAGACTACGTGCGTTAATGTGAACCACAAAGATTGGAGTTTTAGATTTGGAAAAGGCTTGAGGCAGGAAAGCCTTATTTTCCCTTTCTATTTTCTTCTTAATAAGTTTACTGCTGGTATCCCGATATAAATACATTAAAAAAAATAGGGAGACATAATTTCTATAGGACCTGTTTGCTCAAAGTAACCACAAAATGTTCAATAGTTTGCAATATGTGGGTGATATTTTTGCCTTCTGTAATGAATGATGAGCAAAAGGGATGGCATCATTCCCATTTCTGTTATAACACAGTCTGCCCCAAGAATAGGCTCTAGAGAAGAAAGACCTTCTTGGTTAAATTTTTCTACATGTAAAATTGGAGTTCCACTAGAAAAATGTAAGGGTCTACCAATTGGTGAGAAAACTAAGAAGGCGTTCCTCTCAGTCATAATTGGGCACCTATTCCGTGTGCAAGCTGGTATACAATCCACAACAACATAAGCAAGGTTTCCCTATGAACAATCATAACACTCTGCCAAAAACCTTTCTTCTGTACGCACTACACATTGACTAGTAAGCCGGAACCATCTCGTTTCTATAGTAACATGGTGGATTTGGGTCTGTAATTCAGAAACTTCACAGCTTTTGCGCTTAACTACCGGCGCAAGAAATGGATACTAAATCCTGCACATTAACACTCCGAATTGCTGTGCTTGTCCAAAACGCACAGATCTGGGAGCATACACACTGTTCAACTTTCAATTAACAGCCATTGCTCTTGTAACCAGAAGAAATTAGCACCAAGCAGAGGCATCCAACCGGCCTAAATCGTGTTTGACTCCTATATTGGAAGAACCCACCCCAACCCGTACCACTAAATCTCGCACAAAGACAAGCACAAGTAGGGCGTAGCTTGCACGAACCAAGAAAAGGAAGCACGACTGGTGGTGAGCGGAAGGAGAGAGGAACGAGAATGAGTAGTAGTAGTACTAGTAGCGTACCCTGCGACGGCGGCGAGGAGGAAGGAGGCGATGGCGCACCATCCGGTGGGGGTGCGCGGGGTGAGGATGGCGAAGTCGAAGAGGTAGAGGAGGGTGAGGCGCGGGACGCGGGTGCCGACGAGGAGCGCCATGAGGAGGCCGAGCGCGAGGTAGTAGAGGCACTGCAGGCACACGATCTGCGCCACGATCAGCCACGGATCCCACACCATCGCCCCATAGAACATCTTCTCCTCCTCGTCCGCCTCCGCCGCCGCCGAGATCTGGGAGTCGCCGGAGAGGCGGGCGCGGAGCGGTGGTTGGTTTGGCGAATTCGGCGGGATCTCTAGGCGCGGCTGGGCTCGCCTGCTTTGGGTGGGGTGGGTGGCTCGGGAGAGGAGATGTCTGGTTGCCTTGCCTCCGCTCTGCTGGAACAGGCAAGAATATGCTCTGCTTTTCTTTGTATTAATCTTGGGTGGAAATTTTGGGGGTGGTTTCCTCTCTCTGGAGGCTGGGGTCCATCACTTGGATTGAATTGAACTGCTTAATAACAAGATCAGCGAGTGCAACGTGTCTGGAATCTGGATTGAATCCATGTGCTTCGTTAATCATTCTGGTAATAATCGTTGCGACCCCATCTTTCATAGAGCGATCGTTGGTTTCTACAGGGAATCTAGAGAGGGGCACATGTGATGGGTGCGCGAGGTAAGCCGTACTTCTCCAAGATATGATTAGCTTGGGTTATGCTTAACGTGTTTAATTGCGCCAACTTAATTGCTTAACTTCGAAGGACATGGCCCTTTGATTTTACCCGTATTTGTATTTTGGGAGGATAGAATAGCCGGAATAGCTGATATATATTGCTTAAAGCCGAGAGGGCATATGTATAGAATGCAATATGACTTAGAGATAGTTAATCTACTAGAAGAAGGTTACTAGAGATATTGTCGGATATAAATCATAACTGATTCTATTTTATCTCTAATAATCTTGTCATACAAGTCGTATACTCTAATACCTCTCGTAGTCGGAGTGGAGAGCGTCGCGGACGCTTAGGCTGGAGAAGAAGAAGCCGATGAGGATGGTCAAGCTAGAGTAGAAGTCGACAAGGAGTGCCATGCGAAGAGCCGGTGGTGGAATTATCTGCTGTGGAGGTAGTAGTCCAAGTAGGATTACCAATGATGAAGAGTTCGCGGTAGGTCGACATAGATGAAGAAATCGCGGGTTGGAGGTCATCGTAGACGAAGAAGATATTAATGTAGCGCGAAGTTGATGTCGGGGTTTTCATAGTTGACGAATGTCATCGTAGTCGAGGTAGCGCAGATCAGCCCGTAATGTTGAGAAAGAAGCATGGACAACAATAGCAGGAGGACTCGACAATGATGACGGTGTGCAATTCGGCGCAAGGTAGTGGGTCGTGCAGCACTGTGGTTGCTGGAGTAGATGATGGTGCATACATGCAACAAAAAAAAAATAGAAGAAGGACACCGGAGGCAAATCTGTATTGGCCGTTGAGAACAGCGAGGAATGGCGACAATGGGAATGCCTTGGGAAAAGAAAAGGAAAGAAATGGGTTCGTAATGCATGCGTTCAGTTGAGAAAAGGAAGGAAAGAGGCTGCAGGCTCGATAATCTATAGCGTGCATGCGTGCAACTTCAGCGGATCGACTAGCAAGAGCAAAGGACTCACGAAGAAGTAGAGCAGATCCGATTCATCGATCGAGGAAAAAGGTGGTGGTAGACACCGGCCGAGTGTACGGTGACAAAGGGCCATCTATAGTAGAAGCAATAGAACAGAAACAACAAAACAAGAATGCTTGGAAACCAAGCTAGATGAAAAGGAAAGAAGTCATGGCATGGGCATGAGTGCATTTAAAAAGGGTTTTGATAAACGTCATCCGGATGTTTTCTTAGCAAAAAAACATCCAAATTTTAGAGCATTGGATCTGCAGTGAGATCCGTAAGACATGAAGGGAGGTGGGATTGTGTTTTGATGGATGATTTGATACTTTGATCTAAAGGTCTAAAATTTAGATGTTTGTAAGAAACAAAATATCCGAATGAAGGCTAGACACTCCTTAAAAAAAGAAACGTGATTGGAAGACAAGACAAGTGCATTGCATGCATCTATATATATCTTGAGGGCGATCACGACAAGAGTATCTACCAACAGCGCAAGACGTGTTGGCATGGCAAGAATTAACCAGAAGCGAAGCATGCAGCACAGAATCATCGCAAGGAGCTAATAAATGAAGTGGATGACGACGCTCGGGGCGGCAAAGACGGCAGCAGCATTGCCTAGAGACGACAAACAGGAGGCGGCCGGGAGCAGAAGAACATAGATCAGTACCGAAAGAGCCGACGAGCAGCCAGAAGAGGCAGACAAGACAACCATAGGCATTGCCGAGGAAATCTTTTGATCAGAGGAGAAGAGATGCCATCTATATACAATGCGCAACCTCCAGGAGATTAGTTACCTCTTCTGGGAGCTATAGCAGAGTGCAACGGAATTGGTAGCTAAGAATATGCCTAGATACAAACCCGTTCTGATACCACATAGGAGGATAGAACAGTCTGAATAGTTAATATATATTGCTTGAGTCTGGAAAGGCACACACATACATACATACATACATACATACATACATACATACATACATACATACATAGAGATCAAGTCAATCTGCTATAGCAATAGAATATACAAGTCATATACTCTAATATATCTAACTGTAGTTTCCGGTGACTGAGCCTCACATCCCCGAATCAGCCTTGCTCGATCGGTTGCTCTCCTTAACTACCTTTGCTTTTGTTGGCTGTTAAGTTGCTCTCTTCTAGCTAGTTCAATTCCGCTGGCCGTTCCTTTCAGTGTCTTGCTTTGTTGAGCCTTTGACAGCCTCACTACTACACGTCCCACTTGGGGTTGAAGAGTTGTGTTTAATTCGTTTCTCTTGACAACGATCTTAACTTTGACACCAGTAAAGCATCTCTAATGCTCCGGCATGGAACGATTTTAGGAATAGTCGTTTATTTCCCGGGCCGAATAGAGAAAGTAGCTAGTAAGATTTATAAGAACTAACGATATGTCAGAGAATTTTTACAGCATTATACTGGTAGTAGTAATACAGTGAGTAGTAAAATTAAATATAGAAATTGATTTGTTAACAGTATTTATATTACTCTATTACTAGGAAAATTATAAATACATACTAACTAATTTGATCATTGAGTCAAAAAAAAATAAACAATCTATTTTAAATTTAGTGCACTGTAAAAGTGTTACGGCGTGACTGGCACTGGACCACACAATTCAGTTCACCTGAAAGCATTTTCGCTTCCGGCCAATAAAGCCCATCCCTACCATGATGGGCTTATCCATTGAGGCCCAAAAAGTCAAAGACCACCACATGCTAAAGCCCACCTCCTCTTCCCCACTCCTCCGCTCTCCCCCAGGCAGCCACCACCACCGTTCCTTCCCAAAAACCCTACACCCGCGACGAGCAAGCGGCCGCCATGCTTCTCCGGCGACCCATCCAGGCCCTCACCCTACCCCTCCTCCGCCTCCACCTCTCCACCGTCGCCGCGGTCCACCACAGCATCGACTTCTCGTCCCCGCCGTTCGAGTACCTCCCGGGCGACCCGCGGCCGGACCAGAAGCACGACGAGGTGATCCTCGCCGTGCCGCGGGCCTTCTCCGGGCGTCACGTGGCGGCCAAGGAGCGAAAGGCCGGCCGGGTGCCGGCCATCGTCTTCGAGCAGGAGAACGGCCAGGAGGGCGGCAACAAGCGCCTCGTCTCCGTGCAGTCCAAGCAGATCCGCAAGCTCGTCGACCACCTCGGGCGCTCCTTCTTCCTCTCCCGCCTCTTCCGCCTCCAGGTCTGGTCCGAGCACGCCGGCCAGGGTGAACTCATCGAGAGCGTCCGCGTCCTGCCGCGCAAGGTGGGTACTCTTTTAGATTTGGAATGGGCTATGGCTAATGAGCTCTTGTTTGATAGTAGTGGTAGTTGGTGAAGTTTGCTTATTTTGTATGCTGGTTGTATTGTGCGTGATGAACCAAATAAGTTTCTGAGGATGGGTGTTTGAGATTGAAACTAGTGTTCTAGTGTTAGTCTTGTTCCTTCTAAGTCATCAGGTGAAAGTCTGAATATTTTCTATGAAGAAAGTTGTCCGTGAACAAATAATTGGATTGATAATTATATAAGAGCAGATTCGATTGAAAAATTGTGGCAGCTCTGTAGTCTAGTTAGCTACTTAATTTTATTGTTACTCCTGTCAGGATATTTAAGCTTTACATTTTCTTAGCTTAGTCTGCAGAACGAAATGTTGATGTTTCATGGTTAGTGTTTATTCCGTGTTAATGTTGTAGTTAGGACTTTGGCTTATTCGATTTAGATGTGAAATAAGTTGGGCGAGACAACCATATTGGAAGAGGATTAAAGGGAAATGGAAATGCAGGTTTAATTGCTATGTGGTAATGAACAAGGATCCTTACCATTACCTCAATAAATGCACCATGTGCATTCCGTCATTACCACCCTCGGGATCTATCTGATCAGAAAATGGGCAATGGGTAAACTCTCAGATGTGGTAACGTGAAAATTTTGATGCTCAGTGCTTTCATCTTCTGGCAAGACTTGTCAATTTCACATTCAAGGGTTTTCCGAAGCATCCATTTCCAATTTGACAGCTCTTGAGGGAAGTAGCATATGTGCATTTTCTTATGTAATGCAGAGGGCCCATTTCCATGGTGCAAATGCAATTCCTCCTTTATTGTTTGGTTGTCTACTTGTCTTCATTCGTGTGATACTAGGTGAGGGGTGGTAACGCATGCTGTGCAGTTTGAAACTTCTAGAGTTGGTTATTTTCATTAGCATAATACCAGATGGGTGATCACGTGTGTTTGTGCAGTTTTTAAGACATTTTTGCATAAATTTTCAAGAGTGGATGGCATAGAACAACTCACATGTTAAAGGAAACATGAAATATGCTTGTTTGTTATCTTTGATACTACATCAACACAATTAACATGTTGACCCATGTGGCATCTGATGAAATGTGGATCAGAGATAAATTGGAGATAGGAGAACCGATTCTCCCTTCAAATGGCTTGTAGAAATGACCAAGCTCTTAAACTCAAATTTGTGTATTTCCTCTGACGTTGGCCAATCTCTAGTTCCATGTCCTTTCGTCTGGCTCAATTGATACGACCCAACCAGATATGAGAAAAAGGGTGAAACATGTTGCTGTTAGGAGTATATGTGCCTTGTATATATTAAATCTTTGTATATGTTGTTTTCTACTTATTTACCATGCCTTGTACATGACTATATGTTGGCCACTTGGCCTATGGAATAGAATCAAGTGTTCATTCCAACATGACATCAGAGCACATGACCCTCTCTCTCACCAGCCCTAGCCACTGAGCACTGTTGCCGCTCTCAAGCCGTTGCCATCGCCTCCCCTCTTATCCTTCCTCTCGCATCCTCCCTACTCGAATTGTCGCTGCCGTCCTCATTTGGGCTGCCGTCATAGCTTGCTGCGCCGCGACAGGTCCCATCGCCCCGATTCGCGCCGCGCTGGATCTTGCTGCCTTGAGCTACGTTGTGTCGGATCCACGCCGCTCCGAGCTCGATCCATGTTGGAGGAAGGAGGAAGGAGATCGCACCCTAGCTCCTGCTGATCTCGATCCGCGTTGGAGGAAGGAAGCATAAGACCACGCCTGAGCTCTTGCTGCTCTCGATCCGCACTAGAGGAAGGAGATAGAGGAAGGAGGAAAGGGAGACATCGTCGAATTTGCGTGAGCTCCTTCTGCTTGCCCGTGCTTTGCTATGCTTTTCAAAAGGACGAGCTGAGTTGATGGCCGTTGTTAGCTCCTTCGTCTCCATCCCACTCCCTAAGGTTCTATCTAAACAGCCAACGCCTCTGAAGTCACCTTACTAACGAGCGGCCTTGTCTGCCTCTTCCTGCTCCATCTGCCGGGTCGCCCGCTGGTGTGATGGGTGCTGCCCTGGATCCTGATGTCGTTTCTGCATTTGAGGATGCCGTGGAGATGTACTGGTTTGACCATCATGCCTTTGAGAGTTAGCATGGTGACGAAGCTCGTGCCATTGTCATCCTGATTGGGAGCATGAATGTCAAGATCTCTATGGACTTTGCCGAGCTCCCATCGTCACAACTGATGTGGGAGCGTTTTCAGGCAAATTATCAGCCGAGCATTGATGCCCTCTATCACTCTGTCATACACTAGGCACACTCTCTACAACAGCTTGACTCCACTGTTAATGACTTCTATCAACAGATCATTTGATTGTGGCGTCGACTAGACTCTTTGGGACTAGATGTCTGTCAGGCTTGTTCTTGCTGTGTGCTGACCCATGCTCAGCAGGAGACCGTCTCTACCACTTCCTAATGTGTCTTCGACCGGAGTTTGAGCCAATTTGTGCTCACTTTCTGGCCTGCTCATCGCGCATGTCTCTGGTAGAGGCATTCACTTTTGTTCTTTCCGAGGAGACTAGTCTTTGTGGCATGACTCAACAATCGTCTTCTATTGTCTTGGCTGGCCCTATACCTACTGCTCCTACGGCTCCTGCAACGACAGCTTCAGCACCGGTAGCCGTGGCCGGATGCCTTCTCTACTAGCCTTCACTGCACATGGTGTCAGCATGATGGCCACACTCACCAGATGTGCTGCTCAGGAGGCGGAGCTAGGACCGCAGAGGCGGTTGTCTCATCATGGTTCCACTCAATCAGGAGATGCCGGTGCACCTCACCACCCAGACACCACTCAACAGTTGGTCTCCCTTCTTTAGTGTCTGGTTGTTAGCCCTACCACATGCTCTTCGGGTGCTGTCAGTCTTGCCACTCAGTCTCCCACTTTAGGTATACTATGTCCTTAGATTCTAGACTCTGGTGCTTCCTTACACATGACACTAGATTCCACTCACCTCACTTCTTTGAGTCCTTTCGTTCTACCCTGTTTCTATTTAGACTGCAGATGGTACATCTCTTCTTGTTATTAGTCGAGGCACTCTTTCCATTAATAGCTTCCATGTTACTGCAATTTCTCATGTTCCTAAGCTTGCTATGCAGCTTATGGCTGCTGGTCAAATTACTGATGTGATTATCATCATTCTTGAGCCTAAGTCGTGTTGTGTTCAGGACTGCTGTACAGGGACTTTGGTTATTGGCCCACGTCGCCTTGATTCTCAGTGTCTCTGGGAGCTCGATTGGTTTCATCTTCCTTCCACTTCTGCTGCATCCCTCAGGGCCTCAGCCAGTCGACTACTACTACCACTGCCTCCGCTGCCACCACTTCCATCCGTTTTGCTTAGTGACACCATCGCCTAGGTTATCTGTATGGGTATTGTCTTTCTTTAGTGGGTAATGGTGTTCTTGGATCTGTTCCTGGTGATACTTCTTTATCTTGTATGGGTTGTAAGCTTGGCAAGCAGTTGCAGCTCCCTTATGGTTCTAGTGATTGTTTTTGCTCGTCCTTTTGATTTGATTTGCTCTGATGTGTGGGGTCCGGTTCCCTTCCTTTCAAAAGGTGATCAACATTACTACGTGATCTTCATTGACGACTACTCTCGCCATACTTGGATTTACTTAATGCCATCTCATAGCCAGGTCCCTTCTATTTATCAGTCTTTTGCTACCATGCTTCTACTAAGTTTGATTCAGCCATTTGTGTTTTTCATGCTGATTCTGCTATGGAGTACCCCATCTATTGCATTTTCTCAGTTTCTTTATGCTCAGGATACTCTTCCTCAGTATTCATGACCTGGTGCTCACGCCCAGAATGGTGTTTTTGGGCGCGAGCATCGTCACCTTCTTGAGACTGCTCAATGCTTGCCTCTTCTGTTCCACCTCACTTTTGGGCTGAGGTTGTTTCTACTATTTCATATCTTGTCAACCTACAACTCTCCACTGCTCTTCAGGGTTCCACTCGTGTTGAGCATCCAAGTCTTAGTCTTACTATCCATGTGACACCACTTCCAAGTTAGACTCTCTTACTGAGTCGATCTCTTTTCTTACTTTCCCTGATCCTTAGCTTTCAACTCCTGTTGTTTCGCTTCCATCTCCTCTGCCAGCTCCACTGGTTTCACCTCTGGCTCCCCTTGCTCCTTCCCCATTGGAGGATCCTTTCAGCTCTTTTGTCGAGGTCTCCCCCCTTATGTTTCATTACACTCGCCGTCCCATTCTGATTCTTCAACTTCTTGCATTATCCCTCCTTGTTGGGTCCTGCCCCTAATACTCTTTTGCCTCCTACTCCACGATGCAACCTTCATGATCGTGCTTTTTCAGTATGTCAGCCTCCTTCTCACCTTGCTTTTCCTCCTGATCTTGTTAATTAGCCTCCTACTGTTTTAGTTGATCCTCCTGCTCAGGCACTTGTTGCAGTTGAGCTCGGCTCGTATTGTGAGGCCGCCTCTTGTCCGTACTAGCAGCTTTGCCATGGTAGAGGAGCTTGGTGCTTTTGAATGGACTTGTACTTGAGATGTTGTCCTTGTCCTATTCGAGTTACTCCTATCATGTGCAAGTGGGTCTATAAGATCAAGACCTATTTTGATGGTTCTCTTGAGTGCTAACAGGCGTGTCTTGTTGCACGTGGCTTTTTGCAGTAGCATGACCATGACTATGATGAGACTTTTGCTCCTGTTGCTCATATGACTACTATTCTCACTCTTATTGCCATTTCCTTTGTTCAGTAGTGGACTATCTCTTAGCTTGATGTTAAGAATACCTTTCTTAATTGCGAGTTGCGTGAGGAGGTCTATATGCAACCGCCTCTTCGGTATTCTTTTACTACTTCCCAACGGTCATGTTTGTCGCTTCCATCGTTCACTCTATGTGCTCAAACAAGCCCCTCGTGCTTGGTCACTGTCGCCGGCTTCTCCACCAGTGATCGTGACCATGCTCTCTTCATTCACACTTCCTCTCGTGGTCGGACACTTATTCCCTATGTGGATGACATTCTCATCACCGAAGATGACTCTTGGTATATTGATTTTGTGAAGATTGAAGAGGTGTCTCAGTAAGCAATTTCAGATGTTTGATCTAGGTCCCCTTAGCTACTTCCTTGGGACTATGGCCCCTTCCACTCCCGATGGGTAGTACCTCTCCCAACAGAAGCACATCAAGGATCTCCTTGATCGTGCTTGCCTCACTGACCACGCACGATGGACACTCCTATGAAGCTCCATCTTCAGCTTTGGCCCACTGACAGTACTCCTCTTGAGGATTCCACTTGATATCGTCATCTTTTGTGGAGTTTAGTTTATCTTGCCACTACTCGACCGGACATTTCTCATGCTATTCACATTCGGACAATTTGTTTCTACTTCCACTCAGATCCAGTACAGTCACCTCCTTCGGGTTCTATGATATCTTCGTGGAACCATCAATCGATGCTTCTTCCGCCCTTGCTCCATCTCCTTGCAGCCTCAGGTGTATTGTGATGCGACCTGGGCTAGTGATCCTTTTGATCGTTGGTTTGTTTTTGCCTTCTATGTCTTAGTTCTTCCTTGATTGCCTGGGAGACTAAGCAGCAGACTATCGTTTCCTGTTTGAGTGCTAAGGCAGAGTTGAGGGCTCTTGCGCCTGTGACAGCTGAGGTCACCTGGCTACGGTGGCTTCTTGAGGACTTTGGTGTTTCAGTCCCCGCACCTACTCTGTTACTATCTGAGAGCACTGGTGCAATCAACATTACTTGAGATCCGGTGAAGCATGAGCTCACAAAGTATATTGGCGTTGATGCATCTTACATGTGGTCGTAGGTTCTGCAATAGGCTGTTACACTTCGGTATGTGCCTTATGAGCTTCAGCTAGCTGACCTCTTCATGAAGGTGCAGACAAAGGCACACCATAGTTTCTATCTCTATAAACTCAGTGTTGTTGACCTACCCTGAGTTTGCAAGGGGTCGTTAGGAGTATATATACTTTGCATATATTAGATCTTTGTATAAGGTGTTTTCTGCATATTTACCATGCCTTGTACATGACCATATGTTGACCACTTGGCCTATGGAATAGAATCAAGTGTTCATTCCAACAGTTGCATTGTCCAGTCAAGCTTGGGGTTGTACTTATACACACCATTAATCATGCTTTATAGCACTGTTATTACGGCGTCGCCTAGGCGACGCCTAGTCGCCGACTAGGCGTCCAGGCGGTCGGCCGAAGGCGCCATGTCCCGGCGCCTCGCTGAAGACAGCCAGCGGCGCCGCCGACGCGTCTGGCGTTGCGGCGTCCACGACTAAGCGTCGGCTTTGGCGTCGGCGGGCCGACGGGACCGGACTAGAGGAGGTATTTGAGCGCTGGACTGGACTGGAGATGGGATAGATCAGTAGGATCGGGAGGAGGTTTGGGAAAGAAGGAAGACTCACATGACCGGGTGGAGAAACCCTAGCAAGCAATGGTGCCGCCGCCGCCGCCGGTAAGCCCCTTCCGCCTCCCCCTCCCCGTCCGCCTCCCGGCTTCCTCCTCCTCCTCCTGGCTTTCCCTTCCCCTCGAGCGTCTCCGGCCTGGGCTTTAGATATGCTGTCCCAGATCTGGCCGCCGCCGTTCCCGCTCTGTAGCGGTTGTAGGCGGGGGCGGAGGAGAGGGGAGAGGAGTCGGCGGCGGCGGCAGCTGGGATGGAGAGAGGGCGGCTGCTGGGTGATGAGAGGCGATGGAGAGGGGCCGGCTGCTGGGTGACGAGAGGCGCATATGAATGGAGAGGCAGGAGGGGGAGCAGGGAGGCGCATGTGAATGTGAACAGTGCCGGGAATAGGCACATGGGCCGCTGGTCACATGGGCTGTTGCAAACACATGGATTTCACAGGCTGCAAACAATATTGTTGATGTGAATGGCCCATGTGCTGCTACCTTGAACATTTTTTTGGTCGCCTAATCCTCGCCTAGGCGCCCCGGAGGCGACTCGCCTCGCTGGGGCGCCGTGATAACCATGCTTTATAGGCATGTTCTCCCCCATCAGGCTAGATAATGTGACATATTTCACATATTCTACTTAGTTGGTGGGAATCATCAGATTCAAATAAGTGGGTTTTAGTTATTTTTTCAGGGAAACATACATTCTCCCTGTAAGAGTAAGCATGGCTGCTGGCTGGTCTTTGCAAACATTTTGAGAGGGTGCTATGTCCCCAAACAATCTGTTCAGCTTGCCTAGTGCCTACAATGACTCCCTGTAATAAGACAATTTTTACGCATTGCTGCTGCCGTGTTAGCAGCAACAACTACTGCCTTGCGCTCTTGATAATTGTGGAGCTGGTTCCTTGAACAACGAAATATACTTGATGGCTTGTTATAGATCAATACAAGAAATAAGTCAGACACGATTCCATTTATCTTACAATATCAGTTGCAAACTGCCCCTATATATCTCTATGTCAAGGTGTATGCTATAATGAGTGTTGCTGTTGTGGACCTGTAGCAATCGATGTAATGAGGTATTCAGAAAACCCCATTATATGTGCATTTTTGGGCGACTTATTTGAACATCCATATTTTCAGGTACACTTGCACGCGGGCACTGATGAACCTCTGAATGTGACATTCATGAGAGCCCCTCCTTCGGCGCTGCTCAAAATAGATGTTCCTTTGATGTTCATTGGAGAGGATGCCTCACCTGGTCTCAGGAAAGGTATGTGGCATGTATTCCAATGATGCATCTATCTTACTTAAAACAAAAATTGAAATGACAAATAAAGAATAAAGAAATGTTCTCCAGGTCTTTCCACATCAACCTTAGATGTTAGACGGGCACAATTTTTTATCACGCCTGTTGTGTTATATTATTATAGTATTAAAATAATATTTAGATCACTTGGAATCATCTCTCATCGAACAATGCTAACGAAAAGGCATCATTTCTCTTGAACAGCACTAACCAATTAAGTGATTTGTTTACATAATCCGTGTTTATTCATTTTCATATAGATCATTAATTCAGTGCATACCGAACTTCACTTTCTGAAAACTCTGGCCACAGTTTTCAAGTATCGCCTGCATTATGTTATATACTTTTTAGGTAGGATCCCTGCATTATGTTCCAATCCAAGTCCTTGTTCTTGTGTGTGCCTGTTGTATCATGTTAGTGCTTCAATAACAATCCAGGCTAATGTGTTTTTCTTTAAAACTACAGGAGCTTACTTCAACACCATAAAACGAACAGTCAAGTATCTCTGCCCTGCTGACATAGTACCACCATACATTGAAGTGGATCTAAGCGAGTTGGACGTTGGGCAGAAATTGTTAATGCGTGATCTGAATGTCCACCCTGCCTTGAAGTTGCTTCAGTCACCAGATCAACCCATCTGTAGCATTATAGGATCAAGAGCGCCTGAACAGAAGAAGTCAAAATAACTTGCTCCATTGTATTTTCTGTTTCCAACAGAATAAGCTTCTTTTTTGCTATTCATGCTTGAGTTATCCAGGCCTTGATTATCAGCCTAGAATGAATACTAGGATGAATTGTAGCCAGAGACCACTATTTTAACTGAGAAATCAATGTTTTGAGAAGCCAGATGCAGAAATGTCCAAATATGGTTGTGGGTTCACAGAAACTTCCACTGTGACGAGCTTTGTTGAAAAAAAAATAGTGTGCTTCCTGACAATCTGAACGCTTTGCTTGTCACGCTTGTCATTCTAATGCAGCATTACGTAATGTTGATAACATTAGTGTGTTCATACGAATTGTTAAGAAAAGATAAATCTTTGTCTTTTGCTATTGTGAAGTAAAGCCCTTCAACCTCCCAACGTTGAAGACAAAATCTACTGGAGATACGCCTCCCAAGTTCAACGATAAGACTTTTTCATTGCTAAAATCTTGGTTTAATATATACAGCACTAGAAAAAGGAAACTCTCAACTTAATATATACAGCATGATGAGGGACAGCAACAACATAAAAAGCAAATTCCAATTATATTTCTAGATAACTTAGTTCTCAAATTAGGTGATGTCATGTTTTGCTTAGTACTCCCTCTCACGAATAATTGTTGTTTGGATGTATGTACAGTTAAACATTTGAGATGTTAACTGTTAATATATTTTTAAATATTTAAATTGGATACATAAAAATCATGTATAGATTTGGTCTCAAAAAATATTTTCATAATATTATAATTTTATTGGATTTTATAAATATATTATAATAGTAATTAGTGGTCAAATTGTGTTTTGGAGATCGTGTCGATGTCTAAAACGACAACTATTTGTAACGGGAGGGAGTACTTAAGTAATAAGACGTAATATTTGATAGCTGTCAATGAGTAGCAGTGAGTTGTGATGGTTCATTAAACTTGTAAATAGAGGTGAGAACCTCTTAAGTTTTGTGACACACATTCATATACTCTACTCATCAATAGAACATGTTGTTCTTGTCTTCGATCTTGTGGTCTTAAAGAGTTTTGGATTGAAGTACTCTTGCTACCTCTGTCATTTTGTACGCCTCTAGAGCGATATCTAGCTCAGCACGTTGAGGAGGTTCCTCCAACTTTTGTGCTGTCTATTTTGTAGCAGAAAAGTGGAGCTGTTCCTCCACAACTTTGTACCGCTTCACAGCACCAGAAAATATGGCATAACAACCTCTCGTTTATTTAGAAACAGCAGATGTCAACGCACTGACCAAAACACTTTCACAGAAAAGTCACCGTGTTCTTGCATGGGGAAGGATTTTTTTCACTGCCAACTTTTGAATATACTCCAGGAGCAGAAGACCATGAACATGACTCTGATGATCCATTCACCTTCAGCTGGAGGCAAAATTCAAGGTTAGTTTCCATCTTCACAGCGACGACATGTCGGAAGAGTTTCCTTGCCCCGCAAAATGTGTCATAAAAAAACTCGATTTTATCAACGAATCCACTCGTACATGCCGTAAATGTCAAAACAGGAAGCGTTGTTGACTGTGGCAAAGGCTTCTACAGTTGCTGCTGATATACACATAATGGACATCTAAACAATACTGATATCCATGAATCCTTCCGTCGAGCTTCTAGTCTGTCTCATGCGTACTGCCACAAATATCATAGTAAGGCATTATCTGTAACATAGATTAATTCATCGGCAAGGGCTACAAAGAGTTAAGTTATTGCAACCCTGTAATTACACATACTTGTTAGAACATTATACTCCGCCAAAAAAATTAAAATATGATCTTGTGGTTAAATGAAAATTCATTTGATAAACTCAACAAATCAAGATTAATCAATCTTAGAAGAATGGCAGAACCTAACAAACCAAATCACAGTTGCTTGTTAGTTAATGCAATCCATATTCCAAACATTTCAAAAGCATAAAAATAAAAATATTGTAAGTAAAAATAAATATAAAAATGCAATCTACTGAATGTATAGAGAATTATCAAAACAGACATCATGGCAAACAGAACAGAAATAATAACAAGAAATGCCTTCAAAAGCTTCCAGATACTTGTAAGTGCAGATTGGAACATCTGCTATTCCATTTCTTCCAACACCTTCTTCTTTTTTTTGAAAGAGAAGCCGAGTGATGAGGATATCCAGTGCATATCCATCATTTGGGCTGGGAGAGGGAGGTGAGTGGGGCCGGCTCACAAGGAGGAGACCAGATCAATGAATTTCTGGTGCTCACAGTTCTGTCCACGAAGTTCATGAAGCTTTCAGCACCAATATGAATGTTTTCAATACACATAAATTATATATTCAGAAAGATTATCAGTCTACCTTCCAATGGTTCAAATGGAGCTTGATTTGAAGCTTTCTACAAAAAGTTATGGCCATTGGAGTGAACCCTGCACAGGCAGACCTAGACGGCGCACGCGAGTTGCCAAACATGAAGAGTTGGTGGCTTGTAGGGAACCTTTGGGTGATATACCCTGCTTTTCCACGTCTGTAAACATGTTTGGAAGGCTTCAATTTCTTTGTTTCTCATGGATTGGATGTGTCCCAAGGAAAGAAAAGGTACGAGAAGATGTTTCCAATTCGGTCTCGGTTCGGAGCAGCCAGTACATCCAGTCAAAAAGGACACAAGCTACTGGCGACCTTTCATCCTGCCTGCTACATAGTCGGATTTGGCACCTTTTGTACTCGTTGGAAAGAAAACTTCAAGACCTACACAAGGGATATATTCTATCTGTGTGCGACGCAATTGGCAAGACCATCTGAGGGCAGATAGATTAGGGTTTCCTTTTTTGAGTCCATGTTATTTAAAGAGCTTGTTTCTTGTTTTAGGTGTCTTAGGATAGCTATATAAGCTATTGTAAACATCCCTGTAAATCAGACTCGACATTATGAATTAATGCATATTTGTGTTTTAGCTTTTAGCTACTCTCAGGATGAGGGTCTCACCGTAATCCAGGCCACATGTTTGTTCTTCCTATTTGCTTGGCGCAGCCACAACATAGAGGGGAGTAGGTCGTTCTTATACCACTGATCATTTTGTCTTTTTTGCTGGGAATTGAGATATCGATATTCTTCACATGATGTTCGGTGGGGAACATCAGTACATCACGCATGTGATTAAGCGAATTAAAGAGTTGTAAGCCCATTGCATTGACAACGGGGGATCAACTACGGTTCATCAAGTTTTCTCGTAAGATATCGTCGATCCTACATCGAGAAGATCGGGTAACCGGTATCACCGAGAGCTTTTAATTAAGTTGTGAAGCAACGGAGTCCTCGCGAATGGAGGTTACAGGCAGTGGCGAATCCAGGATGAAAGTAGAGGTGGGGCTCCTATGTCGAAGTTCTAACTCAACATACGCATACTAATGATACATCTACCGATATATTGCCAACCAAATTACAAATTCATCATATTAAATCAGAGAGACAAAAATATCAATCAATCAATAGAATATAGACTTGGGGCATGAGGCATTGCATTGGAGCTTGGGGCAATTTTTTTATACCGAGCAAAGCAATCAGTGGCGCTAGCGAATTAGTTTGGCTCTGGTGTCCTCGTCCTAGCGATCAATACGCAGCTGAGAGGCTCCTCGTCCTCGGTCGCTCTTCCTTGCTTATCGTCTCGGTTCCTATCTGGGCTCTGGCGATGCGCGTTCGGCCGCCGGCTGGACGGAGTGAGCCTTGGTTCCTCTCTAGGCTCTGGAGATGCGTGTTCGGCTGCCGGCTAGACGGCGCTCCGAGCTGCCGATTCCTCTCCTTTGGTGATGCACGTTCCGGCCGCGATCGCCCGTGCAATGGTCTGTCGCCTGCGAGATGACACCGACACTGTTTATCTCTCGAACTCCTGGTGCTGCGCTACAGTAAAGAATGTCGAGTACTGTACCAGATGAAAGCCCATGAGAGTAAGGGATCCCATGACTAATTTTGATGACTCACTTGCCTGACAGTATTGTTTTCTACTTTTCTTATTACATCTTACTTCCAGTTGACAATTACTAAACCTACCAATTTGCCGTCATGACACCACGTCTCTGCTTCTTTCTGACGTTGAGGATACTGGAGGAGGGGGATTCGGCTGACCAGAGGTGGGGCTGGCGCCCCAGCCAGCCCCAATGGTGGATTCGCCCCTGGTTACAGGGAACCGGGGGGCAAAAAGAAACCCACATGGTTGGCTGAAAAGAATTACATGCAAACTTGCTCAACAATGCGCAGAATTATTCACCTCCCTATGTTTGAAGACAACGTCGAGGACCTCAAAATCTGAAGCTAGCTCTTGCGCTTCCATAAGGACACAAGCTACTGGCGACCTTTCATCCTGCCTGCTACAAGCGTCAACACCCAGTTCCTTGCAGTCGGCCTCAAGAATAATTCTACTGAAGTGCAAGTAAATAAAAAACCATCTCCAAGGGCAACGGCCTTTCTGTAAGAGCATCAGAGAGGCCACCAAATCTTTTCCAACCAGTGGCAACAAAGCCACCATTACTGCGTCGGGCAACCACACCCGATCCCGCTGACGATAGCGCCAAATTGAACGCTCCATCGATGTTCACCTCGATCGAAAGTGTCCATCGGCGGCGGTTCCCAATGGTCTGAGCGGTTAGAGGCCTGCTTTCTTTCTTCTTTCTTTGGGAGTTCTGGGACAGGTAGCGTTTCGCGAACAAACTACATCACTTGCTTTGGCCTGAAACCCTCATCATCGTGAGTCCATCTGTTCCGTTAAGTCCATATATTCCACATGATCGTGATAATTGTTGGGACAGCGTCGGCAGGTACACGATCTCCCATCAAGATATCTACGCACCAAGTAGCACAATGCAAACTCGGTAACTAACCTGTGGTGGGGAATTAATAATTGGTCTATATCATACTAACAGGGCACTTAAGAATTAGTCTTTTCTATAATTAGAAGCATAAAATGTTTGGAATGAACTCAACTCAATTCCATGGGCCATGTGTAGACATGTATAAGGGCATCTACAGTGGTACAGACGGTGATTGTCTGTAATACAACTCCATGTTATCTACGGACAAGATTAAAGACAACTCTTACAATGTATTATATATATAGTTGTCTGTATTGATCTCCCATGCAATTAACAGATTGTCTATACAATAGATAGTACACATAATATAAAGCCATATGTTAAATAGTAGACAACATATTTCTCTCTCCTCCATATCACAAAAAATCCTATGTAACATAGGCTTATACACAACTAACATGTATCGCTCATTGTACATGCCCTAAGGCTAAAGCAATTAGTAGAAAATACCCTATACAAATGACTAATACGAATATAAACATATACTTCTAACACCCCATCAAACTCATGGTGGATCAACAACACTGACTTTGGAGAGAGAGAATCTATGTTGAGCTCTTGTTTGCGCATTCATGAAGAAGTCAGCTAGCTAAAACTCTGAAGGCACATACTGAAGATCAACAACCTGTTGCTGCACTTGTGACCGCATATAGGAAGCATCAAGCTCAATGTGCTTGGTGAGCTCATGCTTCACTGGATCTAAAGCAATGCTGATCACACCAGTGTTGTTTGACAGTAACATGGTCAGTGCAGAGAATAAAACACCAAAGTCCTCAAGGAACCACCGTAGCCAAGTGATCTCAATAGTCACAAACGCCAAAACCTGCAGCTTAGCCTCAACACTCGAATGGCAAACTGCAGTCTGCTTCTTAGTCCTCCAAGCAATCAAAGAAGAACCAAGGAAGACACAAAAAAGAAGAGAGAGACCGATGATCAAAAGGATCACTAGCCCAAGTCGCATCAGAGTACGCCTGAAGCTGTAAGAAGCTAGAGCAAGGGATGAAAGGCACCGAGTGATGGTCCCATGAAGATATCATCTCCTTCGAATTCTATGATGGTGTAACTCATGCTCGGAAGGAACAGAAACAAACTGACTCAAAATGTGAATAACATAAGAGATGTCAGGATGAGTTACACCAAGGTAAACCAAGCTCCCAACAAGGTGGCAATAACAAGTGGGATCTTCAAGAGGGGTACCATTAGTAGGACGAAGCTGAAGGTGAAGCTCCGTAGGATTGTCCATCGTGCGCTGATCAGTGAGACAAGCGTGATCAAGATGATCCTCGATGTACTTCTGCTAGGAGGGGTAGTAGCCATTAGACATAGAGGTGACTTCAATCCCCAAGAAATAGCGAAGAGGACCTATATTAGACATCTGAAACTGCTCACTAAGACGTGTCTTCACAAAATCAATATACAAAGGGTCATCTCCAGTGATGAGCATGTCATCCTCATAGAGAAGAAGAGTCCTACCTTGAAAGGTGTGAACAATGAGAGCAATGTTATAATCACTGACAGAGAAGTCGGTAGAAGTGACAACAGAAGTGAAACGCTCAAATCAAGCACGGGGAGCTTGTTTGAGCTCATAGAGAGAACGACAGAGACAAAAACTTGACCGTTGGGAATAGAATGCCCAAGAGGTGGGTGCATGTAAACTTCCTCTAGCAGCTCGCCATTGAGAAACATTCTTAACATCAAGCTGTGAGATAGTCCATTACCGAATAGAGGCAACAACAATAAAAGTGTGAACAGTAGTCATATGAGCAACAACAACAATGGTCTCATCATAGTCACGCTCATACTCTTGCTGAAAATAACGTGCAAAAAGACGCTCCTTGTAGCGCTCAATGGTATCCACTATACTGCATGCCTATGTCGAACATAGTTTCAGGCACCAGAAAGTCTATGGCAGAGGCATGCCACATTATCTCCATCCAGTAGAGAACTTTTGATTCCCATGTCCCAACACAGGCCTTGCCTTTGAAAGTCTTAGCCTGAAACAGAAATTGATTGTGCCATAACCAAAGAGCACTTTTTTATGCATATACTAGTTATTTTGCAGAAGATGTGAAGATAAATGCTAAAAGAAATGATACATGGTAAAGAAAAGGAACTTGCACTGTTATTCAGTTATTTGTTGGCATGAGACATGATATTTGATAGTTTCTGTCTATCTTCCATGAAGAATACAAAGCAGCAGGGCATATTTCACCCCTATACGTTCATAAATCTACTCTCTCTGTTCACAACAATGTCACCATGCCATGTGTGCACAGTCAAATTTTCTAAAATTCAACTAGAAATATCTACAAACATATCTATATTAGACACATGAAAATGATAACAAGAGATTCGTTGACAAAAATAAATACTTTGTAATTCTAATCTTACAATATTTTGCAAACATATTACAATCAAAATTAATTATCAAAGAGTTATCTTAGAGACCATTCAATGTCAAAATAAATATATACCTGTAAAAAAATAATTATGAACAATGTCCAAATAGGTAAAAGTGAAAAAATTTACACTAGAAATGTGAAGAGCATCACCCCAACCCCCCCCCCCCCCATAGGGAAAGCACAGATACCAAAGCACAAAAGAGCATTCACTGAACCAAGGATACAAAATTCGGCAAAATTCGCATATGTTGTACTAACTATGTAATGTTTTCATCAATGACAGCCTCCGTTCTGGACCCAAAGTCTCAGTTCTCGTACAACATATGCAGCACTCCGCAGTACATGGGAGCGCTCTCGACTGCACTAGGCATTATGGCTGATGACGACGCTACCGCGGTGAAGGCTTTACGGGAAGCTGACACATACCGTCTTAGATGGGGACGATTTGCCACCCAGCTTGCACAGACCAGTGCCGTCGATAAGCAAATGACGGCAGGTAAGTACATAAATTGAGGTTGGTTGGTATGTTGTTGTGTAGCACTCACTGACTTCTCTTTCTTCGTATTGTTCGCAGCTCAATGGTGGATGGCCTTCAGGAATGAGACGCTATCGCTGCAAAAGTTCGCCTTGAGGTTGGTATCCCAGTGCGCACCGTCGAGTGGGTGCGAACGCAATTGGAGCACATTTGCCTTGGTGCACACGCAGCTACGAAACCGTTTAAGTTATGCGAAGCTCCAACAGCTCGGTTCGTGCACTACAACCTGCGACTTCGCCTGCGCGACTATGAATCCACTCGCCAGACCCAAGACGAAGACCCTGTGGATCGCCTGATCGAGGATGCGATGCATCCTGGCCATGACCCAATTGCAGACTAGTTTGACTCGTCCAGGTCTAGTGGGGAGCCTCTACTCGACGAGGACATTGAGTACGACCCAGCCTTCCAGCGAGATTCGTGGTTGACTTCATCCCAACGGAAGAGATGAATAAGGCAACAAGTAAATAATGTAATTGTTTTCCATTCCACTTTTCAACCATGTATGTCGAAACCTCACAACAGTGTTAACCTTACTTCTAATTGGCCACAGGTGGGAAGAGCCTCCCAGATTGGGCCGAGTGGAACATCGGTGACACACACACAGGGAAGAGAAAGCGTGCTACCGACGCCGACGATGATGACACGCTAGTAGGAGCTTTAGGCGGGTTGCAGAAGTTATCGGGCAACCAGAGTGCAAAGGAAAAAGGAAAAGCCCGAAGTGATGATGAGCCTATTATCGGCAGTGACGACGACACGACAACACCTTTGATAATGTGCAGTACCTCAGTAGTAGCTCAGCAACAGCGACAGACTCTCCCGGCGATGTCGGGACGGAAGCTGACCGGTACTCCCTCCGGCCCCGTCCACAGTCACAATCACCGGCAGGAGGATCGCATCGTGGTGGTATCGCCGAGAGGTGACTCGGTAGTAGACCCACGATGCGAGGGGAAGGGCACGTCGTGTGGTGGGGGTGGGCGCCAGGCAGCACAACCACAGGATGGCTCACAATCATGGTGTAGCAGCGAGTCTTCCAGCCATTTAGGCCTTCCAATCGAGCATACCGGGTATGGTTCGATGCCGTACGGATGGGATCAAGGTGGGTACGGTCAAAGACAGAGTTATGACGGATCGAGCATCTCTTGGCCGTTTGACTACAATGATCCATGCGCTGATCCATACGCACGACACTCATCTGTCAGTGTCAGGTACCTTTACCAGTCCATGAATTATAGCGCCTGGATAAGTCATTATGAACATTGGAAGTCTATCTGGCTACCGCGGGATATGACTTGGGAAGAATACAAGCAACAACATGAGAGGAGATATCATGAGGTCATTGTCGATAACGCGGAGGTGGAGTTTGCACCACAGGCGTTCTACTACTCGTAGGTACGTGATGCAAATATACATTCATTTAATTGTCATATGCAAATATATGAAGAATTGTTATATGTATCGATTTTATTTCATGCTTATTAATTATCATACCAATATACATTAATTGTTTCGAATTGTGACTCTCAATCTTCGAATTTCAGTCAAAATGCTGCCGAAATTTCTAACTTCACGCATTGATAATCATCTAAATAATTTACGGCAAGGTTAATGATGCATCACGACCATCCAATAAATTTTTTGAAATTTTCTAAAGTACTTTCAACCATTTTCCGTCCGGACATCACCGATACCCGAATTTTTAAAACTTTCTCGAGCTTCAGAAACAACTGAAAATTTTATGCAAATATTATTCACATGCCAGAATCATGCTAAAAAAATTTCAAGTTTTTATAACATGCTTTGTACCATTTTTCATTCAGTTCAAAACTGTCTATCAGCGTTTTATTAGGACAGTCCCAATGTTTGAATTTTTAAAAATTCCAAAGCTTCACAAAAATCTGAAATTTTTATGAAAATATTAACAATATGTAAGAACACTCCACAAAAAAAATTAAATTTTTTCGCTGTCGTTTTGACTACTTTCCGGCCTGTTCAAAACGGCCGAAATCTCACCTTTTCCGGCCGAGATTTCGCCGAATTTCGGTACTTCCCGGTATCAAACAAGCCGGATTCAATTTTGAATTTGAAATTCCGGACGAGATTACTCTAAAATTACCGAATTTCACCGAAATCTCGGTATCCGTCCACGGCGGTATTTTATCCGAAAACGAAATCCGAAACCTTGCACTGAACTAACAAAATGATACAACCAATCTTGATTTCTTCACTCGTATCTATGTGTACAATAGTAAACAGGGGTCTTGGGTGAATATCTCATTAAATAATCTGATGATTGAAGTCTTCCAATAAAAAAAATTATGTCTAATGATTGCAAATCAACCAACAAATTACCAAAACAAAATAAGAGATACATCCGTATATACAGTCACACGTATAAATATAATCTGGCCTACTCTCCAAAAAGACTAGTTTCAAACACATGAGCTCGGACCACCTTAACATGAAGATTATAACGGGATATGTTTGAATTGTGCGCTCCATAACCATGTGAGAGAATATGATGTGGTAGATTGGCAGGAGTGTAACATCTCGGCACCACACGTGCTCTGAATGTCACTTCATCGTAACTTTACACTAATATATAACCAATATTAACTAAAATTTCAGCAACAATATACATGTATTTATAGGCACTAAACAACAACTATAAGGTATTTACACAAGGATTGCTAGTAAAAACAATAACGATAACAACAACAACAACACTATACTTGGATATGCACGCCCAAGAATGCTCAAGATCTCGCGCTTGGGAGTGCCATAACACATGTGTCTAGAAAAAAATCTTACTTTATATTTACCTTTGTCGAGGCCACCGAACGAATCACAAACACGAGATATAAATAAAACCACAAATATTACTCAACGAAATAGATTAAATCTTTACAAGTTTGCATCCACTAAGTTATTCCAAGACTGAGTTTGTCTATTTATTCAATAGCTATGCATGTTCAAAATGCTAAATAGTATCATGAGGGTGAAGTAGTGACATGTGTCATGACTGTGCTACTCCCCTCCCCGAGATATCGACCTCGAATTACCTAAAACATTAAACAAACAAGCGTGAGTCAAAGACTTAGCAAAGTTCATCATATAACCATATCAACATATGAAAATAGCCATTGAGTAAACTTCATCATGTCATGCTATCCATACATATATAAGAACTCATCAATTTAAATATCTTCTTTCACTTCATTTATACAATGCATCATACTTTATACTCATATGCATCTTTCATAGCTTATACCGGTATAGCTGAGTGCATACCATTGATGTCACACTCTCATTCCCTTCCATCCCGTAGAGGGGTCTATGAAGTAGGTTTTACTCCCATCCATTCCGTGGAGGGGCCTACTGCAGTAGGTTTTTTATGCCACCACAAGTGGATCATAGAGGTCCACACGGGCCACCTCTTCTATCATAAATACACATATACAAATGACATGAATTATACTATGTTTCATTCTTTCTATCATTAACATAATCACAACATATCATGAGTATAAACAATAACAATAATGGATAACATACATAGGACAGTAAGATGTTAATTATCAATTTAAATATAAATTCATGTCATCTCATCATCGCTATACGATGTAGTTGCCTCTTTACCCACGAGAAATAGAGTAGCGTGAGGTTGAGGCCACTCCCGAAGTCACACATCCTGCAATAAATATTTATATCCACATCAAAATCATGCACCAATAGTACAAAAATCAAACATAATGACATTGCACCTATGCGCAAACCTGTTCTTAACCTTCTCACTTGCCGGACAGCTCACCCCTTTTCTGTCCATCGATCGAAAGGCCATAACCCCTAACTCAATAGCCCAACCATAGAAAATCATATTATACTTTATGAAAACTACAGAGGATTATCCACGATTTTCTAGTTATCTATATTTTATAATTAATTCATCTAATCCCTTAATTTCAGCCCCGAAAATCGATCTGTCGTCACACAGGATAGCAAACTTCACAATTTCATAACTATTTTTATACAACTCTAAAAATAGAAAACTATGATATTTCTGAAATCTAAAGAAAATTATGTAGCTTTATTTAGTTGTGAAGATAATTTAATTCGGCCACTAAATAGCCCTAATCTACATATTATCATGACTGCTTCTAGCAGCGATCAAATTCTGGACAGCCAGCTTCAACAGGTCATAACTTTTAAACCGCTTAACCATATTTTATGTTTTTATACTCTAATAAAACTTTAGATAATGATCTACATTTTTCACAACTTCTGAATCCTCTAGAACTGATCATAGGTACACCGAAACTCAACCCAAAGATCAAACCAGCAACTTGCCTTAAACCTGAACTTTCTCCAAAATTAATCCGGTGATCCCCCCAACCCACAACCACCAGAGAAACCACCAAAATTCCACCCTAATGCAGCAACAATACCACCAAGGCCAGCCCTAGAGTTTTACCCTCACCCGAAGATTCGTTGGAGCGATGGTGTCGGCGTTGCTCCACAGATCGTACGCTCCTCACTCCTCCGCTCATCCCAAATTATCCTCCTAATCCACTCCACCTCTAGGGCAGCAGCGATGGCAGCACGAGAGGGATAGGGATGGTGCACAGGGGGAGGTAGGGGGTGGCACAGGGGTGGCAGGAGTGGCACAGGGGCTAGGGTTTGGGGAAAGGAGGGGCTTGGGGAAGAGAGGGACAGGTGGTGCGGATGGTGGGGCTGAGGGGAGGGGTGGCTAGGGTTTGGGGTCTCTAATAGGGGCAGTGCATAGCAAAATGAGTTGGATATCAGCCCTTGCAAACCCTCTAGAATGTAGATTTCCTTTTGTCTAACATAAACATCGTCAGACGGCATGCATCGGTAGCGGACACGCCCTTTCACAGATGTCCCAGAGGGACAACGCCTCGGTAAGTGTCGCAATCGAACCTACATGGGCACGTCTTTTTCATGTAACTTACGTAATACCAATCTGACGTTACATGCAGACTCAGCTCTTGGCGGAGATTGAGGTGGAGGCTGTGTCCATGTTGACGCGCCTAGAGGGGGGCATACAGGTGACCACCGCCGAGTCCGAGACAGCTTGGGGTCGGGTCCTCGCTACGGTGAGGCGGTTGGCTCGCCAGCCACCGCCGAGGGCGCGAGACGTCGGCGGACGCAGCACACCACGCCACCGCCCAAAGACTCGCCCTACCCCGGTGCCCGTCACGCCCCACAGTGCGGGGGCGGTGGGCTGACGAGGCTCCTTTCGCGTCTCGCCCTACCCCGTCGGTTCCTCGCTACGCTCCCACGCAGCGGCAGTGGGGGCGATGCTGGGAGGCTCCTTCGCGTCTCGCCCCACCTGCCGGTTCCTCGCACGCTCCCACGCATGCATTGCTTGCCTATGCCACACGACGTGACAACACACCAACGTTTGGTACACCTATTGCCTCTAGTAGGGCGATCGCCTAATGTGAGGCGATCGCTTACATGGGCGATCGCCCAAATATGAGGCGATCGCTCCATACTCGGGCGATATCGCCCTTTATAACATTCGTTCTCACAAGCGGTCTCGCAAAGAATAGCGGAGAAAGAATAGAGGGTGAGCATCAATCGAAAATGACGAGGCGTGCAAGTGCAAAGGGTAAGGGAAGGCAAAGGAAGAAGCAAGTGCATGCTGCGAATTTAGCGCATCAAGATCTCTTCCTACCTCGTGGAGTCAGAGCACCCATGTGTATGTGCGGAGATCTTTGCGAGCTTGTCCGCTCTGGGAAATTTCAACTTGGAAGAGGAGGTATTGGAAGTGCCGAACTACGCCTTCGATCCACGGAGAAGAGCTGAAGGATCGCCGCATGGTAACAATCGACGGGTGATATCAGCCCTTGCAAACCCTCTAGAATGTAGATTTCCTTTTGTCTAACATAAACAAAAGAATTTTTCAATTGTCACCAAACAAATTAAGTTTTCCTCCCTATTTTAATCGTGAACGATATATTCCCTATTGATGTTAGTATGCATCCAGCAGCGTTGTTGTTGTTGTTGATTACCTGGGCAATCTTTCTCGGCCTTGGTATCATTCTGCATTGTTCATCCAAGCAAGATTAGCCTGAAATTATTGATTGATTTGAGTATATGAAATTAGCAACATATATGTGAGATGCAACGAAGAGAATGGACACGACAGAGGCGGATCCAAGATTTTAATGGATGTTTGAAATTACGAAATTATTGTGCGATGTAAAACATAAAGAAATACAAAGTACAAATTGTTCTCATTAGAGATAACACTTGAAATAATTTAGAGATGTATGAATTGGGGATTTAAAATCTACATGCTTCCTCTTCATTTTTTAAATTTCTACATGCTATATTTTAAAGATCACGATTCACGGTTACAAATCAACGTAACACTAATAGATCTGCGAATTGGAGGTTTCCTATTAGGGAATCAAGAATGAAATACACCATTGTGTGGTTGCCGATGCCAGATGCTCACCTGGTCCTTATTGTTTTAGTACCGCTTCCTGACCCATCGGATGTCACCGCCGACCCGTCGGTCGCCGCTGGCATCGCACCTTCCATCCCGCTCATGCTCGCGCGCACATTGGGCTACGCTGCAACATGCCCCGTGCTGCTCCATGGCTTGCTAGACAACACCACCCTGATCTGCCGGCTGTCGCTGGTGTCACGCCCTCTATTTTCGAATCGGTGCTCGTTGTGGCCAAAGGGGCTAAAGCTACCCTGTCATGCGCCGCTCCTTGTTCCCCACCGCCTATGGCCTTCGCTCTGCTCGTTTCGGTGCAGTGTTGATCGCCGACGCCGTTGCCTTCTTTGTCTGCAAGCTTGCACCTGCCCCATGGCCCTCGTCCGTCACTATCGGACTGTCGCCTGCATCGCCACACAGAAAGAGCAAGAGAGCATGGGGCGTGCGGAATAGAGACAGACTTGGGTGTTGGTCTTGAGGAATTGAGGAAGACTGGATATTGTGCATTTGGGCTGTGTAAGGAAGATTGACAGAGAGAGTGGATGGGTGGGACAAACTGAAATGGACTTAGACGTAGAAATATGTATTTTTAAGCATACTTACTAGTATATACACTTAATATACTGAATTTTTAGTAAAAAAAAATTGGGTGTACACTGGATCCGCCCCGACACGGTGTATGCACCAGCACCCGGATCAAACATCCAACAGCCCAGCCCAAAGCCCGGAGAGAAGCCTAGCCCTCCTCTTGTTCTTGGCGCGAAGGATCCTTTTCCTACACAGCTTCTCCTGCAGGTCGTCGAGGCGCCGCGCCGGACAGCATCGGTGATGTCAGTGACAGGCAGGCGGCGCTCGAGCTCCTCAATCTCCCGCCTGACCTGATCCAGCTCACACGGGTCCTTGGGGCCGCGTCCTGGAACGAAGAGGAACGGATTGGCCCTGTCGAAGGCCTCGACCTCTTGCCGGAGCTGCTCGGCCTCGACAGCACCGCCGCTGCTGGAGCTCTGGTCGGCGAGGAGGCGCCTCGCGTCGGGTTGCTCCAGTTCCGGGTGGAGCTCCCCCATCTTGCATCGGCGGCAGTGGCCTGGCCTTCGTCGCGCGGCGGCGTGCCCGCGCCGCGATCTTTGGGGAATATTGGGTCGTGTGTTCAAAACGGGCCGGGTTGGGTTCCGGTAATCCTTGCAAAAAAAAAAAATGGAGAAGATTATTCATGCAATTTTCCATCTCAAGTGGGCTATTTCAAAAAGAATCTATTGTTGAATACCAACTAAAAATGAATTCCTTAGTGAAATAAGACGAACTAAGAAGCAGATTTAGGTCATCTCTTCTTTTTTTTCCCTCCATCTTCCGTGGAAGCAAACTGAGCAATCATCATGGGAGGGAAGGACGCACTTCAGGTGCAGTCCACCCATGGGACTGTCCGATCGAGAAGGGACACTCTAGATCTCTGAGGAGTACTGTAGCAAAATCACTGTGCCAATTTGTCGTTGTAGTAAGTACTGTATCACATGTTTTTGGCTGATTTGGACTGTCTGTTGCCTCGATCAAACGGTTCACGTCTGCGGGACCACTTAAGTCCGGGAGGGAATGTATCTATTGAATTTTTTGTTTGCGGCTGCAACCAGGCATCTGCGCAAGGCTTGGGGCATTTTCTGACCAACATAAGTCGCAGACTCGCAGTGATGATAGCTCAAACTGATAATCAGATTATGGTAGCAACCATGTTAGTCTGTTGGAGAATGACAGCATGTAAATGGCTCAATTATATATGTTACTAGCTCCAGTATGATGATCGCTTGAAACTTGTTTCTTGCCTAACTAGTAAATGACTCAAGTAGTATATGTCAGTAGTCTGGGTAGGAACCCTAACTCATAAATTCTTTCCGAGAGATCTTAAATTCATTTGAAACTCTGGTGCATGTTGTCGTCTGACCCTGTGATTTTCAATAACATTTGGTTAAAGGGGTAGTTGAACACTTGGATTCAAGACTTGACGCGTGCCAAAACTAGACTCAAGCTTTGCGTCAATTACACCTACGGGTTGTGGAAGAAAAGCTGGCATTGACACGCATCAAGGTAACCTACAGACACTAGCCTGCCTCAGTTCTAAGTCTCCCAACACACAACACTGACTTCAAAACCTGAAAGCAGCCTCAGCTCTCTGACCTGCAAAGACAGGTCATCCTCAGCTAATGAAAACAATGAGCCAAGCTGAAGACGGTGGCCTGTCCATTCACAGTACTAGACAGTGGTAGTAACCTGAGGAGAAATTCAGTAAGCTTTGATTAATTGCAACGGAGTTTCAGCGAATCACTGCAGGTTAGAGTTAATTATGCAGTCACCTGAAAAGTACTGCTAACAGCTTTTGATTCAGATCAATGTACTTGTCATGAGGTTAACAATTGCATAGTTGCAAACGGATAAATAATACCTGCCAAGAATCAGATGGTGCTTGCCATGTAAGAATTCGACATCATCAAATCAAGATTCGTGACAGAAAGAAAGGTGAACAAGATTGTATACTTGAATATTATTGTTTACCACTTCCTTTGTGAAAATACATGAAGAAACATAGGTTCAGATACATGATAGTAATCAAAGGTGTCACATGACATCCAGTTGAAAATGAGGTCCAAAGCAAACACAAGTTCAAACACACGCACACAATGCCCTTTCCGATCAAAATAATAATATGACCGGAAGCACAGTCATCGTTCAGTCTCCTCCATAAATTCGAGGATCCAGGTAAGAAAAATACAGAAATCAATAAGTGGGGTAAATTCATCAGTGCCGCAGCAGACAAAATCTTCAGGCAACAACTCAATGAACATGATCACATCCGTGGCTGCAACTTATTAACCTCAAACAGCACTTCAGATACAACCATTTCGAGTTGTTTACTGATGTTCGCTCACTGGATCAGTTGGAAAATACAGCCATCGTCAACGGATGAGCTGCCAGGAGATACATAATGATCTGTCACAGGTTCACCTTCTTCCATCTCATCTTCCATGAAATTCTCCCTGCACTCCAAGCTGCAAAAGGATTTGTCACCCCTACAGTTGAAAGACATGATACCAAATATCAAACAACAATCAAAACTGCAGATTTATTAAACTGACAAAACCCATAACAGTGGTGCATCTACTATACTGGGTCACTTACTGGTAGATGTAGATGTCCTCCCCTTCTTTGAGCTTCTCGCTGCAAAAACAACAGAAGCTCATCGTACCCCCATTCAGATGAGGGGGCAAACTCTCCTCACACTTACTCTCATCAGGCATCAGCTGCTCACCGTGAAACTCAAAAACACAATCTCCAAAAATGTGGGTAGTTCTGGGGTTAGGACCACGAGAAACAACACAGGTGTAATCCTCTGAATTGACAATGTCATCAAGGGACATGATACTGCCCTTAAGTCCATCGCACATATTCTCATCCTTTTGTTCAACCACATCAGCTTGAATAGGAGTGGTGGAGCTGTTCTTGCAAGTTAGGTTATCAGTAATCCTCATCTCAGAGCCAAGAAGAACCTTCCTACTGCCCAAAGGTGTGGGGCTCTCATCAGTAAGGGAATCCACTAATCCAAGCCCAACCCTGTCACCAAGCAAGATCTTTTGGTTCTGGCCGGCATCAAGGAAAGATGACCTGGGTGATTTAGTACCAAGGCTTGTGAAGAATTTGAGGTCTAGGGGCGATGTTGGACTGCGGACTGCATCCAATTCAATCAAACATTTGGTGCTCAGTTTGACAAGAAGGTCAGGGACTCTGAAGAACCCCATCTTTTGTGTAATAGAGGAAGTTTGTGGAACCGGGGAGGATTCAACTGCCATTCGATCGCCTCTCGCTTTCTTCCCACTGTAGGGTCAATAACTTGATTTCATAACTTCACCTTTTTTTAACACTATAACAACTTTACAAGAAGTGGGTTCATACTATTATCAGTTTCAAAATACTACATGGAGTGAGAACAGAACAATCAGATGGAGAGATTTTTTTTACGTAAAATTACTCCTCAAGAAATAGCAGCTAGTATTGTCAATCAAGAGCCAAACTAAAAGGGATTCATGAATTGCAGTGTAACAACATGTTTTTTTTCAAGATTCCTTAGCTCGTAAGCATAGATATTGATTAGTTACTAAAACATAAGAAAAGCATCGTCATACGGAGAGCCCAAAAAAAAAGAAACCCTTTCGTGATTAATCAATCATCATCTCATTCTCACCTTTGCTTCACCACTGTCCTTGGCTCGCAAGGTTGTCTCCTCGCAGCAGCTCCGTCATCAAGAACGCTAAAATCTCCTGAAGAACCAAGAACAACACGATCAGTAATCGGTGAAGAAATACGATGGGAGATTCCCAGAACACGGATACGAGCCGAGATTAAACGCCCCAACATCCACATCACCCCGCAAAAAGAAAAAGAATCGAACGCGGACCCGAGAACCGATCGGAACACCCACAAGAGGATAAATAAAATCCAAGAACGAACACAGATTAGAACCGCCCCCCAAGAACGCGTCCAGGACGGAAATGCAGGTCGAAGAGTCCCTAACAAAGAAAGGTAAAACCACGAGGAACCAAGAAACGACCAACCCTTCCTTGGTCTCCTCAGCCTGCAGAGCGCGGCACCGGGTGGGTGGGGAGGAGACCTGAGGGCTGAGGCTGCAAAGTCCCGGAAAGATAAAGAAGAAATAGAGGGGAGGGGAGAGTGGGAGACAAAGGTTTATGTGAGAACTTTTGGTTCTAGCAGTTGTTGGACTTGGACCCTCCTACAGCCTTTGTCCCTTTCCCTTCCTCTCTGCTTTCTCTCTCTAGCGCTGTGTTCTCTTCTCTCTACTTAACCATTATTATTCAGATAGGGAATAATGGCAAGCTTCTTCTTATACTGGCCAAGTGGCAATCGGTGTGATTTGTTTCTGTTCATCAAATTATGTTTAGGGAATAGGGCATTAGTATAAGGTTTGGGAGGATGTCAAGATTGTGATGTCATGTGTGTCTTTGATGTGGAGATTTGCTTGTCATGTTGCTAGTCAGCAAGAGAGGACACAGATATTAAAAACAATGCAAGAGGAGAGAGAAAAAGGAGATATTGTTTGTGACTTTTTTGTGAACCGGATTTTTAATCTTTTCTTATCTTTAGCTGGAGCCTGGAGGAAATGCAGATATGCAGGTGGTGGAGTTACCAAAGAAGAATGATGTCAAATCAGCTTTTTTGACTTGGTTTATGTTGGGATTGTTTATCAGGAATTGCTAATTTAACGTTACATTCACTCAAGATTTAGAAAGCATATTTTGACAGGCGGTATCACCCCTCTCTCAAAAGCTCTCTCTTGGTGATAAATGGCATCATTGCTTCATTCCCCTACTATCTTTTTCCCTCAAAAGTCCTCTTCTTATAACAAGTAGCATTATCTCATTCATCTCCTTTTCCTCCTCCATTCACTTCACCTCAAACTCAAAATAGTTTTGTATTTTAAATTTTTCCCTCAAATTTTTGAAAACAATTATTTTTTAACCACTTTCGAAAGGTTTTTATGCGAACTTTTCGAACCGAAAGTTTGTTGAAAAAAAACTTTTCGATCTGGAAGTTTTTTATTTGAATGTTTTCAGAGTTGAAACTTTTTGATTTAAAACTTTTTTGAGTTGAAACTTTCTGATTTAAATTTTTCGAGTTGAAACTTTTCAATTTGAAAAATAAAATTAGTTGAATTTTAAATAAAAAATTTTGAATCAAAACTTTTCGATCTGAAAACTTTTGAATTAAAAGTTTTTTATGTTGAAATTTTTCGATTTGAAACTTTCTAATTTAAAACTTTTCGAATTTCGAGACGAGGAATGCATATATCCAGGTGGAGTTACCAAAGAAGAATAATGTCGAATCAGCTTTTTGGACTTGGTTTGTGTTGGAATTGTTTATTTCTGTAAAAATTGTGCTTGCAAGAGAAATTTTGCCCACTCCCGGTATGGAAAAGGTATGTCCAGAATCTTTGTGTGAAGATCGGAGAGATTTTGTCGGGGAGTTATGCTAATATTTTAACATATAGAGATTGCCAGGTTAAATATAAGGAGATTATTAGCTAGGGGCAACAATTTATTGCCACCAACAGATGAAAACACGTTTCAATTTAAGCATGCAGTGAAATTTCAAAAAAAAAAAACCAAATCCTTGTTTGGCAGTGCTGAAGTGTATTAAAGTTCATTTATGAGTATATGTGTGCCATCAAATCTGTCAATTAGCTAGTACTCCTTGGGTCACAAATAGTTGTTGTATTGGTCATCGACACGATTTTTAAAACACATATTTGATCGCTAATTTCTATTATAATATATTTATAAAACCTAATAAAATTATAATATTACAAAAGTACTTTTCGAGACAAATATACACATATGATCTTTATATATCCAATTTAAACATTTTAAAAGATATTGACTACATTTATGTTCAAAATAACAACTATTTTTGACCGGAGGGAGTACTTGCTCCGATCACAAAATAATGTTATTTTCAATATTGACATGGTTTCTATAACGCAACTGTAATCACTTATTCCTATTGTAATTTACTTATAAAATTTAATAAATTATACTATTATGAAAGTTCTTTTGAGACAAATGTAAACAAACTATGTTCATGTGTTCAATCTAAATACTACTCCCTTTGGTTCACAAAAACTTACCGGTTTGTGATACATGCAGTCAAACTTTTGAAACTTTAGCTATTGATATCTTTTTAAATATTTAGATTGGATACATAAAAAACATATGTGTAGATTCATCTCAAAACGTACTTTCATAAATTACAATTTTAATAGATTTTTTAAATATATTATAATAAAAATTAGTGATGAAAGTTGAGTTTTAAAGACCATCTCGATATCTAAAATGATAACTATTTGGGATCAAAAGGAGTAATAATACTTATCGGACCTATGTACTCACAAAAATCTATGATGATTTAGTCAAACATACTGTAGTGATTTTACTTCTACATTTATGGTTTCGTCGTTCACGGCCGGGTTCTTGCTTCCATGTTCCGTAGCGGGGGGGTTTTCCTATTCACGCCCCTCTTTACTAAGGCAGCTCGGCATTAACTTGCAAGTCACGAGAATTGATTGCGAGTTAAAACGATTTCTAAAAAAAAAGATCGGGCATTTCGACAAATTATTTTTTGAAAAACTTCGACAAATTAATTAATACGAGTAGAGCAGGAGTAGGAGTAACGAGTAGCGTAGTAATTCAGAAAACATGTGGTCGATGCTTGTTTGCTGTGGATGCATGTCAGGCAAGCTGTGGCGCGATGTGCAAGGGTGGGTATTCAGTTAATTCGGTTTTTTCGGTTTAGTTTATACGGTTTAAAAATATTTCGGTTTTTTAAAACTGTAAATCGAACCGAACAGAATAAATTTAAAAACCGAACCGAATTAATCGAAATAATTCGGTTCGGTTTATTCGGTTTTTTGATTAACCGGATTATCAAGCGACAACCTGTTCTGGATCTTGAGGATGTTGGCGACGCTGGACAAGAGGATCACTGAAAGCGTGCAGGTGAGGGTCTTCACCTGGTCCATGCCGCGCGTCGCTAGCTCCCTCAGCGGCCCAACCTTCACCATAAGCAGCAGCGCCACCGTCCCATCTGCGAACAGCACAAGAAACAGCAGTTGAATCATGGTATCTACAGTTATGTTTCTCTCTATACCAATCAATCATTCCACAATTCTGCCTCAACAACGCACGAGAAAGCTGGGATTTTTCAATAAAACAACCAACTCAGCTTCTTTTCTTCAGCATCATAGTTACAAACTTGTGCAGGAATGGAGGTTGCTTCACAAAACCTCCACCAAATAGGGGGGGGGGGGGAGTGTGCAACCAGAGAGAGAAGTGGGGGGAGTCCGCGCTACGAAACCTTGGAGGCGCACAAATGAAGAGGTCGCCGGGGACAGCATGCTAGCGGAGGGCGAGGTCGTTGATTTCACCGGAGGACATGGCCGAATCTGGAGGTCTCGCCGGAGGACACGACCGGATCTGGAGGTCGGCAAGGCGGGATAGCGCCTCCGTGTAGGCGTCCTCTAGCTTCTTGAGCAGGCGCTGCTCCAACTTGTCCGCCGTGGCTCGGCCCCACGACGTCGTGTCCTGGAAGGGCACTGCGCCCGCCGAGGGTGGATTGGGATCGGAGGCAGCGGCGAGCGGCCAGCCCCGTCCTGGCGATGTGGCCTTGCGGGCAACCCGTGCCACGCGGTTGCGAGGGTGGCCCGTCATAGGAGGGCAGAGACGCAGAGTGGCAGACGGCATGGCGTTTGTGTCTTTGCCTCCGTGTGAGTGCATGGGTCGGTGAGGAATTTGGGGATGGCGTCGGTGGCCAGTGGGATGATGAAGTGGGGAACCACTGGGATGGGGGGGGGGGAATACAGAATACTCTGCGTGAGTGCGTGGGAACTGGGATATCGGTGTTCAATCAAATCGGTTTCTGAACTTACGAAACCGAACCGCAAGACAAAAACCGAACAATATCAAAATAAAAATTGAACCGTAAACCAAAATAATCGGTTAATTCGGTTCGGTTCGGTTCGGTTCGGTTTTTCGGTTTTGGTTAAAAGTGTCCACCCCTAACAATGCGTAAGAGAAACTTGGAAATATATAGAAACAACAAATTATTTTAGTGCGTTGTCTTTCATTGCATGCAAGGTGTTGTTTAGGAAGTATTTGAGTGTTTTGTCGCTAAATAGTACTCAACTTTGAGCCCTCAGATCTAGATTTAGTGGATAAAATCACTCTCCATTATAATCCCTCCCTGCCATTCCCTCCCTAACCCTAGCCGCCAAGTCCACCACCCCACCACCCCTCTGGGGCCACCAAGGCCGCCAATCCATGCATCAATCCTCCTCCCCAATGTGCCACCGATGGTGCGACAATGCCCAACTAACTCGTCGACGCCGACAATGCCCTCCAACCTCCACCTCCGCCACTGCCTCCTGCCACCACGCCTACTAGCTCCGATGGTGTCCTCGTCGTCATTTGGCCGTCACCCCCTAAAACTAACTCAATCTCTTGATTTATCATAGTTCTGCCAGCCGTCACCGCCCTCCTTCGTGCCCACGGAAGATGGTGCCACCACCTCCTCACCACCACCAAATCCCACTATCTGCCTACCACCCCCACCCCCTCCCTCCAAATCCACGGTTCCGGTGCCCAAACCCTAACCCAGGTGTACCCTACCGAAAGCCATTGCAAGAGATGAATGTGGAGCATGAATCTTGATAAAGATCCAAAGGTTAAAAATTCAGGTATTCTCAAACCCCAAAAATACCTAAGTACTCCTTAGCGATTTTCCCTCATGCAAATCGTACATAATAAGGCTTTCTCTCTTTTTCTTTTTTAGTTTGTGAACTCTTCCACTCTTACCTTTATAATGCCCAAATTGGTTTTCTTTGCCATCATATGCAAATGTAACCTAAAAGTACATCCTTTCATAACAGCAAATTAGTAAGGGTACGACTAGCGTCCGACGTACGATGGGAAGATTCATATCGTACACTTTGGAATAATATCCCAGATCAACGAATGCAATAAATTAATTTATCATACAACAAAGTAGGGTTCTATCTAAAAAAGATATGAAAAAATTGTACTTGAAACAAAAATATACATGAAATTACCCATCTCACTCTTATAAGAAGTTTTACTTGAAAAACTAGCACCACAGTTCAGAAAAAATCAAATCTATGTTGTTATAACCATCACAACATTTTGGAAATACATGTGCAATAATTGGGGAAAACACTTGCAACAAATAATTTGGAGAAGACATGTGTTACCACCGAAATTTGGCAGGATATATGACCGATTTGTAAGGCTAAGTCAAATTTGGATATCTAGCCGATATCGGTTCAAATAAGGAAGTTTATCTTCAAGAGATAGAGGCCGATGTGGTTCATGGTTTGTAACGGATTGGAAAAGGATACGATCGGCCTGCACGCTATAAAACAAAATATGAGGCGAGCTGAAAGGAAGAACCAACATAATCAATCAACTTGAACCTACTTTTTATATACTTTCTATCGACTAGGAGTAGCTTTTGTAATTTAGAATCTCTTTGTAATTCGTTTCTGATCAATAAAGTTGCACATCGCCGATTGTTGATCATCTTCGATTACGCCAATTTATCCAGATTTTCTTTCCTCCGATCTTGTTGCTCATCGCCTTTTTCAGAAAAAATCTGCCTTTATCAAACCATCTAATCAGCCGTAACAAGGTGTTCAAATTTATTGTTACGTGTGATCTAATTGGCTAAATAGCTATTTGGATCAGATCTTTAGTGAAAACCTAATCAGCTTAAATAGCTGTTTAGATCGTAATACTCTTGCCAATTACAGGATCAAATCGGCTGACATGCGATGAATCTCTTGAACCCGGTGTTCGCATGTGTTTGAGTCGATCAATCCTACATCATATTTTCCTCACCAACACACTTTTGGCATGCCCGGTGGGACACGATGTCTTCTTCAAGCAAGTCAATTCCACTAGCTGTACGGTGCTATAATCATCCCAACTATGGACGATTTGACGTCAAACAACGTAAAGACATTAAAAATTGGAAGGCCGCGCTTGAAGAGATGATGTTGAACTGCTATAAAAAAACTCGATGTGGTGTTACTCAGAAAACCGCACTTCTCACAGTCAATTTCTTTGATAGCACTGAGGCCTCTGTAGCATCAGACAACAGACTGGTAAGACGATACATGTCTATGCAAGCTAAATTATCTGATATGATTAATCAATCTGTGCACCATGGTTTAATAAATCGATAATCGGCTCTAGTGACGACTCTTAAACCGATGATAGCCAACAACATCAAAGTTGTGGCTCAAGAATTAGTGTCGACTGGAAATCTGCTAGATCCAATGCAAGCTTTGCCAAACTATCAAGTCTACTCAGTGACACCAAGTACGCAGAATTCTTGGCCAATAGCCGATCCTAAACCATCAGCTCCAGCTCCTACTATGATGCCCACCCAGCCGACTTTAATATTGCCCCAAGATCCTCATGGAAGTGGGGTTGCTCATTATCAAGTTTATACCGATGGCACTAAATTGGACTCCCAAGCCAGCTTACCACCATCGGCTCTGTTTTACATATATCCGCAATCAATCACACAACCGATTGAAACCCCCACGTGTCCACAATACACTGAGTCGATTCTTAGAGGAATCCAGCCCCATATAGGGTTGTGGCCTATTCGAAACCCTTTGTTCCCTTTCCACAATCGATGGCTAGAAGGCCGAACATAGGCTATGAACAGCCTTATCATCCTCCATAGGCTCAGGTGCCATATCAACCCTAGCCTGCACACGGGGGCATCATGCCAGTTATGATTATAATTGGCAAGCCCCTAACCCACCATCGGCCAACACAGCCAAATGGGCCGATTAAATAGCTGTGGTGCTACGGGATCAATTCGGTATATAGCCAAAGGGAAGGATAATCGGCTATCGAAAGCTATATCCTGACTATATTGATTGAATTCTAAACCCTAATAATTTCAAAGTCCCCGATTTCGCCAAGTTTTCAGGAGACAATTCTACCACCACCTTGGAACACATCAGGCGATTTATTTCACAATGTAGCGAAGCAGTCCATGCCGATGGCTTGAGGGTAAGATTGTTTTCGTTATCTTTGGCAGGGGTAGCCTTTACGTGGTTCAAACCTTACCTCCGAATTCGGTCAATTCATGGACCGATTTGGAAAGCCGATTCCATGAGTACTTTTCCGTGGGAGTTTCGAACTTAGAATTTCATATTTGAGTTTTGTTTGATAAAAGTTTTAAGAATCAGTCAGTGATTACATTAAAAGATTCAGGAAAATAAAAAATCGGTGTTTTAGTGTGACCTTGCCCGATAATCAATTAGCTGATTTGGCCTTCCAGGGGTTGGTACCCCAATTAAAGGAGAAATTCGGTGGGTATGAGTTTACCAATTTAAGTCATCTTTTACATCGGGTATAGGCTCAAGAAAGCCGTTTCACAGATAATAGAGGCTTTAAAGATAAGTACAAAATTAGTAATAAAGATAAAGATAAAGCCAATGTTAACCTCATCGAATATGATTTTAACTATTCATCTAAAGACGATGAGGCTAAAAGAAATATAGCCGAATGGGTTAAAGGTTCTAAGAAATATTTAGTCTGTTCATGGCTTAAACCGATCAAGAACCGGTTGGAAATAAAATATGCTTTTGATATCTTGAAGTGTGACCGTATTTTTGATTTATTGCTACAAGAAAAGGTAATACGGTTACCTGAAAGACATGTTATACAGTCGGTTGATGAGATTAAAAAGTGAAGCTATTGCAAGTGGCATTATTCTTTTTTGCATAATACTAGTAATTGCAATATTTTTCATCAACAGATGCAATCGGCTATAGAAGTTGGCCAACTGAAATTTATAGAAGAGCCGACGATGCAATTAGATGCTAATCCCTTCCCGATCAACATGGTCCATTGCTCTAAAAAGAAAACAAAGATGACACAAGATGCAGGGCCTAAGATTACACGCCCAAGTTGACATACAGTCAAGCTCTAGTGACAAAGAGACCCTCAGAATTAGGGTCGGCTCTATCCAAATAGAAACCGACCATGAAGGAAAAAGCTCAAGGACAATCAAGACAAAGGGAGACTTACAAATTGCAAGTGATATAAGGCTGAGAGGTCATTGCCACCACGAAGACCGATACAAAGACAGAAGCCCACTTTCTCCCAATTATTGGAAAAGTATGAAAGAGGAATGATAGGCCGCGGAATCATGCACGTTGACCATATGTATTGGCCTGATAACCTTGAAAGAGCTCACCAACGATGTACATTTTGGCAATTCTATTGGGAGAGGGGTCAGCTTTGCCATCACCATACACACGTCTAATGGAGCATTACCCACACCAAGGTGTCCGACAGCGACAGTCGACTAAAGACAAGATATCTGAGCCAATGCAGGACCGTTAAAGTAAAGGGGTCAATAGGAGATCAATCCAAGAAAGGATTTCCAGGCCGATCCAAGAACAAAAACAATTAGATGAAGGGTCAAGTTATGTGGCTAAGGTTGATCTGGCAGGAAAAATACGTAAGCAGATTGAACCAAAGCGTAGATGGTGTCCACCAGGTTTAAGCCAATCTCAGCGAAGAAGACTTCAACGGTTGAGAACCCAGGAGATGAGGAAGGACGAGCAAAAAAAAAAGAAGGGATGAAACCTTTAACGAGCTCCGGCAAATGAAAATTGTTAAAAGGGAATAGAGAAGGAAAGAATTAGTCAAAGATGAGTTTGACTTAGTCGACGATTTAGATTCCCCAGTGATTCTTGACGACTCTCCACCTCCGATGGACATCAACATGGTATTCACATTACCTATTGAGTTTAGGACAAGCACTGCATCGGCTAAGGAGGCTTTTGTTCAACTGTGCTTGGGTACTCAAGATGCAGTTTTCGAAAAATCTCAAGATGATCATTAATATCTAAAGTCATTGTACTTAAAAGGTTATATTAATAGTTGAAAGTTCAAGCTCTATTAAGTTGGTTTTGGTGTTAATGACAAATCTAATGTTGAGACTAACTCTTTTGATAATCATAATATTGATTAGTCTCAATTGTTAATTAATGACAAATCTTTTATGAGACTAACTCTTTTATTGAGCTTAACTCTTATTAGTCTCTTTTGGATGAAAAAGATGGAAATATCAAAGCTATGCATTCGAGTTCATATTATTATATTTTGTTGCATTCTTTGATGTCAAATATGTTATGATTTTATTGAAAAATCTAAATATGATACTAACTTTTTTATTGAGTATATCTTTGATTAGTCTCATCTCATTGAAAAATGGAAAACCCAAGGTATACACTCGTATTCATTTTACGATATCTTAATGCATATTTTGGATTCAGGTTAAAGGATGAACTCTACCATTATTTAGACATCAAGATGTGCATTAATGTTTCAACTCCGTATATACATGAATGCACACATTTAAGGGGAGTTCATGCTTAATTTTGAAGTTTCAAAGTATTGATCTAATTCATCTTTCTATATCAAGGATCATTACTTTGAAACAACCCCTTGAGTATATTTAACTTGTGTAGTTGTAGTATACTCATGGCAATATAGGATAAACTCGAAAGCAATCAAAAATTGAATATGTGCATATTGATTCAAGTTCAATTATTTGTATGCACACATATAACGGAGTTTATTCTGTAATTAATGGTATTAAGAGCATTGATCCCTTTCCACCACTCCATATAAATTGGATCATTACTTTTAGATTCCATCAAATTGAGTATATGAAACTTGTGTAGTTAATATATACTCATAACAATTTAAATACAATTTAAATTGTGTTCGGTTGCCATTCAATCAACAAAGAACTAGTCATGTGTTGATGGTTCACTTTGTTGATCCTAGGACAATCGAAAGTTCTTGAGTATATGAAGCATTAGTTGCATTAATATACTCAAGACACAATTAATCTTTCAATTATTTGTCTTTGGGTTGTGGTCAATCATCAAAGGAAAAGATTAAAGGATCTTGGAAGCATCCATTATGTGTTAATGGAGTGCAATGATGATGAGACAACCATGTATTTTGGACTAACACTTTCAATGAGTTTGAAATAGGTTAAGTCCAAGGTTGAGATGGATAAACGGGACAAGTACGTCATCATGTGTTGATGAGCTTCAAAAGAGGATCCCGAAGCTAAGACAAGGGGAGTTCATCATGCGTTGATGAACAAGATGAAGATCCCTACTTGAAGAAAAGATGATCGGTCATCATAAAAGCTCCAAGTGGCTGCGAGAGGCAAGGGTAAAACTAGTTAGGGCTAAGGATGTGTTCCTAGTCTTTTACCGGTCTCGGTGTTTGGATGGGAGACCGGGTTGCTAGTATAGGTTGACATACTATTAAGAGTCTCCGAGTCTTATAGCTCGAGCTTCATCATTTGTTGATGAACTCAAACCGGTTCACTCTAGCTCACTCTCTTGTTTTGATTTTGCATGAGCTAAGTATTTGCATGTGTTGCAATAAGGGAGTTCATGCTCCCTTCTTATTGAATCTTAATCGATTTGGTTTTTGCATGGAGCTATGGATTTGCATGTGTTACAAAAGGGAGATAGCTCATGTAAATTGGTTCATGTGGTTTTTACATGGAGCTAAGTTTTGCATGTGTTGCAAAAGGTGAGAGCTCATGCATCGGTGTTTTAGCTTGTGATTTGATCATGTCTTGATCATCACAAGGCTAAGTAAAGTTTATGATTTTTCTATTTGCAAATGTGTTTTGCAAATAATCTAGAGGTTACGGTTTTGATCCTAGATCATGTGTTGGCATTTGCAAATGTGTTTTGCAAAGTGTCGGGATCATATGTTGATCCTTACATGGCTAGAGGATTGATATCATGAGTTCTAGGTTTATTTGCAAATATGTTTTGTAAATTATTTTGATCATGAGTTGATCACCAAATGGCATAAGATTTGATCTTATTGACTCTCTCTAGCTTATAGTCACGCTCTTGATCAAGTCTATGTGAGGGATTTTGATAAATCAGATTTTAGACTTAAATGACTACATTAGAGTCTTTATTTTTGTGATATTTAAAAATATATATGGTTTATTAAATCTTGAAAATGGATTGATATTATAGACCTCATGATAAGCTTCGCATAGAATCAAAAATCACCTAAATCGGAGTTCGGAGTAAAAAGTTATGAACGTTTTAGTAGGTGTAACAGTGGTAGCACCGCCCCTACATAGACCGGCCCTAGATGGGCAGTAGCACCGCCTGGGGCAGTACTACCAGCACAGAGGCGGTGTGAAAACTCCAGAGAAGTATTTTTTGGTGGAAATGGCCGGTGCTACCGGTACTAGATGGGCGGTAGCACCGGGGTACTGTAGCAACGGCTAGTTTTTGGTGTTTTTAATGCACAAAAGTGACTGTTGGCCTAGAGGCCGGTGCTACCGGCCCAGTAGGGCGATAGCACTAGCTTTGCTGCACTTTTTGCCCGTTTTTCTGCTCAACGGCTAGTTTTCTTTGGAGAGGCTATAAAAGGAGCCTTGGGGGCTGTTATCTGGTCATTGCTGGCTTTAGGGAAGGTTTGTGGGAGTTGTGTGCATGTGTTGATATCTTACATTTGGTTTTTGGGCTAAGAGTGAGCCCTATTTGCATGTGTTGCATTTGGAAGAGGATTGAGAGCCTCTTGTGCATGTGTTGCACTTGAGAGGAGCCTTGTGCATGTGTTGCACTCGGTGATCACTATTGTACATGTGTTGTACTTGGTGGAGCTCAAGCTAGAGGGCTTGGCTTGTTACTGTTGGTGTTTGCTGACACCTAGACAGCGTGTGGAGGCGTCGTGCGCGGTGACCTTCTCAAGGAGATTGTGAGAAGGCCCGGCAAAGTTGTGAAGGTCAGAGCTCGCCTATCCGGATGGGAAAAGAGCTACCACTAGTGGATTCGAGGCAGGTGCTCAATTCGTGGAGCCAGTCAAAGAGGTTTGGGCTAGCCTCAACGTGGATTAGGGGAGACTGGCAAGTCTCCGAACACCACGGTAAAACATCGGTATGTCTCCTTGTATATGCTTGCAATTCCTTATTTATATTGTTGCAATTTACATTCCTAGAATTAAATTGCTTGCTTGTCTTTAGGATTGTAATTTATTGTTAGAGACATAATTAGCTAGTGCACTTGTGAGCTTAGTTGATTTAGGCTTTAATTTGTAAAAACCTTAGTTTATCGCTTCCGCATTGATTATTGTTTAGGTTTTGACATAGAGATTAATAAAGCGTGTATTTAGTGAGAAGAATTTTTAAAGCCGCCTATTCACCCCCTCTAGTCGGCATCCTCGATCTTACAATGGTAAGCGATCTCAAGGATGTTGGTCGATGATGGGGCAACTGTTAATCTGATGTTCTACACCACGTGTAAAAAGTTGGGTAAGTCCAATGAAGACCTGATTAAAACTAATATGGTTTTGAATGAGTTCACAGGAGATCTCACCGAAGCTAAAGGGGTCATGGTGATAGAACTTACGATCGACAATAAGACATTGCCGACCGCCTTGTTTGTGATGGACGCTAAAGGAAATTGCAGTGTTCTATTGGGGCAGGATTGGATACATACCAATTGTTGTATTCCATCGACTATACACCAAATGCTCGTTTAATGGAACAGAGATGGAGTCGAGGTAGTGCAAGCTGACACATCGGCTCACATAGCTATGGCTAGTTCATAAGCAAATTGGCAACATGATGAGAATGAATGCATATCTGGTAAAGCCTTAGATGATTGTGATTTTATCTGCGTCAACAAAACTAGGCTCATCTCGATCAATGTAAGGCAGATCACGTTTGATCGGACACATGAGATTTTGCATTGATGGAGCCCAAATCGGCAATAAGGGCTCTACAAGATAAAATGCGAAGCTATCGGCAATTAACGGATAGCTATGAGGCCATTGAAAACTTTTAAGAAGTTGATAAATTGGGTCAAGGTTCCACGTCGACTGATTTGATGTATGAAGTCGACATAGGTGATGATGATAGAAAAAGACCAACCTTTATCAATTCAAAATTGGCTGTAGAATATAAGGATAAGTTGGTCAAGCTTTTGAAAATTTATAAAGATTGTTTTGCTTGGGAATACTATGAAATGCCTGGTTTAAGCTGACAATTAGTTGAGCATCGGCTACCATAAAATCAGGTTATAGGCCGTTTAAGCAGCCTCCTAGATGATTTAGTCTAGCCATGTATAATACAATAAAAGAAGAAATTGAGTAACTATTAGAAGCTAAATTTATCAGGCATTGCTGATATGCTGAATGGGTTTCTAATATCGTTGCTATTATAAAGAAAAATGGTAAACTAAAGGTGTGTGTCGATTTAAGGGATTTAAATAAAGCTACACCCAAAGATAAATACCCGATGCCTATAGCTGATCTGCTTATCGATGTTGCATCAGGGAACAAGATTATTAGTTTTTTGATGGTAATGTCGGATATAATCAAATATTCATGGTGGAAGCCAATATCCCTAAGATAGCCTTCAGGTGCCCTGATGCCCTAGGTTTGTTTGAATGGGTGGTCATGACGTTCAACTTGAAAAATGTTGGTACAACATATTCATGAGCTATGAATTTGATTTTCCATGAGTTAATCGGCATATCGTGGAGATCTATATTTATGATGTTATTGTGAAGTCCAAGGAAGATTTCGAGAAACTAGCTGATTTAGAAACGGTGTTCAAGAAGACTAGGGTGAATGGTTTGGAGATGAATCCATATAAGTGCGCTTTTGGTGTATCGGCTGGACAATTCCTAGGATTTATGATCCATGAAAGATGAATTGAGGTTAACCAAGAAAAGGTCAAAGCCATAGCCGATACTAAGCCACTAGCTTGCAAAAAAGATCTACAAAAGTTGATCAGCAAGATTAATTATCTATGATGTTTTATTTCAAATCTATCCACCTGTATGAGTGCATTTACCCCATTGCTAAAATTAAAAGAAGATAAATAATTTGTTTGGGTAGCCGATCAACAAAAGGCTTTTTAAAGTATAAAGAAATATTTATCTGAGCCTTTAATATTAGTTGCGCCTCAGAAGGGGATACCGTTTAAACTCTATATATCGATTGAAGAGGTAACAATTGGAGCTGTCTTGGTGCAAGAGATCAGCTGTAAAGAGCGAGTCATTTTCTACTTAAATCGATGGTTAATTGATGTAGAAACTAGGTACCATTTTGTAGAAAAACTTTGCTTGTCATTATATTTTGCTTGCACCAAGTTAAGGCATTATATTTTGGCATCGTCTTGTAAGGTATTTGCAAAACCGATGTTATAAAGTATATGCTATCAGCTCCAATTCTAAGGGTTTGACTTAACATATGAATCAGCTAAGGCTACTAAAGGTCAGCTAATTGCTGATTTTATAACATGACATGAAACCGATATAAATGCCAACCTAATATCTATTGCCCCTTAGTATTTGTTTTTTGACGGGTCGGTATGCTGAGAAGGTGACGGTATTGGAATATTTTAATATCACCCAAGGGATATAGTTTTGAGTTCGCATTCAGGCTAAATTTCAAATGCTCTAATAATCAAGCCGAATATGAAGCATTACTTAAAGGCCTACATGTACTCGACAACATCGGAGTCGACTCTGTTGAGGCTTATGGTGATTCCTTACTGGTGGTTCAACAGATTAAAGGAGAATATAACTACTATGATGAGATCTTGGTCAAATACTTAGAGTAGTGCTCAATATAATCGGCTCATTTAATTCTTTTTTCGATTTGCCATATCCCTCTTGAATTGAATGGCAAGGCCAACTTGTTAACTCAACAAGCGTTAGACTATAAAATATTTGGCCAATTAGAAGACTATGAGCTGATGGAGAAAATGATCATGTGCATTAGTGCAGACGATTGGAGGACAAAAATAATTCATTATTTGTCTGATCCTTCAAAACCCATAGATCGGAAAATTAAGAGACAAGCCCTAAAATATACCTTGCTCAATAATAAACTTTATTATCAGACTTTGGAGGATTTATTATTAAGATGTCTTGGAATAGAAGAAGCCAAAATAGCCATGGGTGAAGTACACAAAGGTATTTATGGGACCCATCAATCAGCGCACAAAATGAAATGGCTATTGGGGCAAACTGGGTATTTCTGGCTGACAATATTGCAAGATTGTTCTAAATATTATAAAGGATGCCAGACTTGTCAGAAATTTATCAATTTGCAATTGGCGCAAGCGTCGGTTTTACACCCAATTATTAAGCCTTGGCCGTTTAGATAATGGAGAATAGATGTGATCGGACAAATATATCCTACGATGACTAAAGGCCATAAGTATATTTTGGCTACGACTGATTATTTCTCTAAGGGTCCGTTTGGTAGGGCTCCAGCTCCTACTCCTTCCTGATTCTGCTCCAACTCCTCTCGATTTTAATCTTCTAGAGAATCAGGAGCAGTTTCAGATACTGTTCGGCTAACTAGTTCTTGAAAGAGAGATTCTAGAGAGGGAAGAGAGAGCAGAGAGGAAGTTCTGAGGTGATTCGGCCATACTCAGTGGCAGCGGCTCTCCAAGGTAGCTCTCCAGGCGACGCTGGGGTCGAGGCGACGGACGACCAAGGCGGCGCTTGGGGTCAGGGTGATGGGCGACCGAGGTTGCTCTCCAGGCGGCGCTCGAGGTCGGGGCGATGACCGACCAAGGCAGCGCTCGAGGTCGGCTCTCCAGGCGGCGCTTGAGGTTGGGGCTCTTCGCGACCGAGTGACGGGGTCGAGACGGGGAGGGGGAGTCGGAGGTGGTGCTCAAGGCGACGGGGACAGTGGCATCACGCTCGGGGGCCGAGTGGGGAGGGGGAATCAGAGGCGATGCTCATGAGGCGAGTGGGGAGGGGGAGTCGGGGAGATTGGATTCTCCCGGGGAGCGACCTTCAAGCAGCTTCTTGCTCCTAGTGTAAAAACGATAATCACTTCAAAGTGATTCTGCTTCTTCTCCCATAGAGCTGACCACATTCGGCTCAGCTCCTCGAAATTCTTCTGAGAAGCTGCGTGCAGAAGCTCTTCCGAACGGCTCCTAAGTAGGTTGAGGTGATACCTTTGAAAAAAAGTCGAATATCGAAGCTATCGGATTTGTTACGGAATATATTGTCTATCGGTTTGGAATTCCCCAAACTGTTACAACAGATTAGGGCACAATATTTATGTACGATGAGTTTCAGAGTTTTGCTCAAAATTTGGGGATCAAATTATTAAATTTTTTGCCTTATTATGCATAAGCCAATGGACAAGCTAAGTCGTTAAATAAAATATTGATCAAGTTAATTAAAAGAAAATTTGAGGAAAAACCAGAAATTAGCATGTAACATTATCAGAATCGGTATGGGCTTATCGGATTGCTTGCCATGGTGCAACAAAGCTATCACCTTATCAGTTGGTTTAAGGACAAGAAGTTATGTTGCCTATGGAAATCAATATCGACTCGATAAGAGTAGCCAGACAAAATAGAATGTTGGCTCAAGATTATAAAAGTTTAATGACCGATAATTTAGATGACTTGGCTGAATTACGATTACATACATTGGATCAGCTACAGAAAAACAAAGCAAGAGTTGCGAGGGCTTATAATAAAAATGTGTTGCCAAAATCATTCTATGAAGCCGACCTTGTGTGAAAAACTACATTGCCTGTTAGCTCAAGGGATAGCCAATTTGGTAAATGGTCTCCAACTTGGGAAGGATCGTATAAAATGTATCGGCTTGTAGATGGCAATTCCTATATTTTGGATATGTTAGAAGGGGTGGTATTTCCTAAGACAATTAATGACAAATATTTGAAGAAGTATCATCCAAATATTTGGATTGGGTCCTCATCAGCTAAAAATGACTATCATAGTAGAAAAGCAAAATTAACACGTTGTAGTTAATTTTGGCTAAGATGTGATGATAAATAAGTTATAACCAATGACAAATATAACACTTGGCATAATGGAAATAAAATTTAAAACATTAATCGATTAAACAACCGATTATAATATTTTACAAGATGTTCAAAATATTGTTTCAAAATCCTGACCAATTACAGACATTCATTGTTTATAAACAAAGCCCAGCCGATTACAGTTGATTGAGACTGGCTCCTAGGCCCGATAGAACGGCTGCAGCCTTAGCTATAGTCTGCTCTACATCCTTAAGGATTTTATCATCCTCTTCTACAGTGCCAGGTACGAGAACGACTTTGGTCGTTTGTTTCTTCACCGATGCTATAGCCACACCAAGGTTGACCTTTTGGGGTTTCAAAGCCAATGAAGAAGCTGAAAGACCGAGATGGCGATCAGAGGCGGGGTGAATGATCCCAAAATAAAAATATATCCCTTAGGAGGATCACAAATGCATATTTTCACCCAAATAAACCAAGCCAAACCCCTAGATAATCAAATGGAAGCGAAAGAGTCAATTTCCAAGAAAATCAGCCTGAGACCGGTGGTACCGCGCTCGGGCCGGTGCTACCGGGTCACTGTAGCTACAGTGAAATCAAGCAAATGAACAACGATTTCAGCATGGGATCAAATGGGAGAATTGATGTATCTTTTGATCCGTTGATCCAAACTCAACCAAACTTGGTAGATAAGGTCCTTGGGATGTCAGGTACTTATTCCAACCTTCAATCACAAGGATTGATGTCAAAGTTCCGACCTTTATGCCCGAGAACGAAGAACATATCAAGTTTCGACAAAAATCGAAAGAACTTCGATCAAGACTTGCTCGTGGGGTTTTGATGATCAAAGTGATCTTGAATGAATTCCCACACGTCTCAGCAAGCAAGAGAACACAAAGAAACTCAAGGATACACAATCTACAAGATCAAACATTCAAGAACGCAAAAGATCAACTTCTTGCAACAAGAACGCATGGATAGCCTAGATGATTGAAACAAAAATTCAGAAGTAGAATCATTCATCAAACATCAACCTCAATAAAGATTCGTAAGCATGTAGAAGGAGAGGAGGCAAATCCAAATTGCGTAAATGTAAATTGCAAGAAAGTAAATACAGAATGTAAATTGCGTAATTTAAATGCGTAAAGTAAATGAAACATGAACATAAATGAAGAATATTTCATTTCTGGAAGGAGAGGTTACAAAGCCTCACATTCATGTGGGCAAAACTCAAAGGAGCATCAAAACTCTCAAAACCTTCAAGAGAGGAAGGCTACCCCTCCACCCCTATTTATACAACTCTTGGGCCACCTACCACCCTTGGATGAGCCTCTAAACCCTAGAGCATCCATCAAGGGCTAGGATTAACCCACTTAACCAGCCATGCAAGGGTTCATCCAAAACCTACCACACAAATGGGTTTTCTTGCACGGTTTTCAAAGCATACTAACTAGACCCGCTATCCTATCAACTAGACCGCAATCCGATGGCCCTCATCGATCCGAGCAACATCTAGCTAGCATCACATCCATTCCTTGTCTTCATGGCTTGCACGAACTCCGTCTCCGATCATCTTCCGGCGATCCCCGACCGTCTGGACCTCCGACGCTCCTCGCCTAGTCCCAGCCATCCTTCTCCTCATCATAACCTAGCACCGTCGCCCTGCAACCATCAAAAACAAGGAAACTCCTCACATAGCAATGCCCACAAAGATGTGCAATAAATTCATCAAAGTCCACTCATAAAAATTCACTTTTACTCGATTTGGCCGGTGCTACCGTCCTCAGGTCGGTAGCACCGCCCATGGTGGACCGGTGCTACCGCACTCAGGCCGGTAGCACCACACTGCACAAACACCAGAAAACACCCCTCTCTGGAAATTTCACACCGCTCCTCGGGCCGGTGCTACCGCTCACCCGGTAGCACCGGGCTAGCATGGCCGGTAGCACCGCCAGGCAAAAATCCCGAAATAAGGCCCTCTCTAGATTTTCCACACCGCACTCGGGTCCGGTGCTACCGCATGCCCGGTAGCACCGGGCTACCATGGCCAGTAGCACCGAAAAAACAGAAAAGGCTTTAAATTGCTTCCAATTGAAAATCTATTTCAAATCAAACTCAAACAAAAGCATACCAAGCTCAAATTTAGTCAAATACTCATCACAAATCTGGGTAGACCTCCACATGGTCCTTCAGAAGCTGTCGTGCCATTCTGCGCATCTGCTAGGGAATCATTTACTTTTGCTAATTCTTCCTTGAGGGATTTCTTGGCCGATTCTAGCTTTAGTGCCATTTCCTTCATGGCTTTAAGGGATTTCATGTCTTCATCATATTTAGCATTTTGAGCTTTGGTGTTGGCTATCATTTTGTCGAGCAATTTTTGGTCTTTACTACTTCCCTTTTTTCATTAAGATGGCATACATTCAATAGTGCGGCCATGGCTTCCTTAGGGAGATCGGCTTGCACTGCCACCATGGCATTCCTAAGCGATTGGGCGTTCTCTAGTAGATTAGCCAACAGGTTGAAGAGCAGTTTGAAGAAATTGTCCAGTCTCTCTTTCATGCTTGGAGCTGACACCACCTTGGCCGATCTATCCTTGGAAATGGACAGGATTTTCCGAATTTCCTCCAAAAAACTGGTCGTGGCTATATCGACCTCGTCCTCTAAGTCCAACCAGTCGAATCCCAGCACATTGGTGAAGGGCTCGGTCGGCTTGTTGGAAGGCTCAACAGGGCTTGTTGCACATTGGGAGGCTTGAGCTTGAGGCGTTGGCTGCGACGGTGGAGGAGGAAAATTGGCCCCCTGTAGATGGTGGATTGGCCAAGGCTTCAGGGTCAAAAGTGGCCAGAGAAAGTGAAAGCTACAATAAATATCAAAGAAACCTGTTAGCCGATTCATTTAGTTGAATTTGAAATCGGCTCAAAAGGTACTTTACCTGGCATGTGACTGAGGTGTGTGGAGAGCTCTTGCTTGACTTTTCTTGGGGTTTCTGCCCCTTGGAAGCCAAGACTTTCTTGTTTGGTCGGCTACATTTCTTCTCTGTTGAGATATCAACTATAGGTGTTAGTTTATACAAAGCAATAGAGAATTAGGTATAGCCGATGTTCACGAACTTACTCGATTGTTTGTCTAGATTGGAGATGGAAGGGGATTGGATTCCCAGACTGGCCATGAGTAGCTAGCCAGAGCAGTTCCAACTATAGGGCGTGGTTGTTTATTGGAATGACAGACGCCTAATGATTCAGCTGGTTTCTTCCCTGCTGCTTTAGTCTACAAAATAAAAGAAGAGACGATCAGTGCAGTTCAAGAATATTTGAGGATTATCAACAAAAGTCTACTTTAGCCGATACCTCGCCAGTTATATTAACAAAACTCATGTTACTATAACCCGATGAACTAGCATCACTGCTAGAACTCGAGCCGCTACTAGCGAAGTTAGTTATCATCGGCTTTGCAGGAAGATTTTGGAAGAATTCGGCAACCACGACCAATATAGTATACTCTGCTGGATATAATACCCCACATATAGCCGACCACCATGTGGTGAAACTCCCTACTCTCCGAGTGTGCAAGAAGAAATGTAGCAAATCATGGACTTGAATATCATCGGTCATGTGCAAAGCGATGGCAACTACTGATTCACAACGAATACGATCTCTTGGCCAAAGCCGATTAAATAACTAAAAGCTTGAGGGATGTGACCGAAACCCAGTTGTCTTGAATAAACAGATGGATGATATAACTCATAAGATGGTTGATCAGTCTGATTTTTTGCATCCAAGCCAACGGACAGTACGCTCGGAGAGAGAAAAAATTTATATAAATCAAGGGTTTCTTCAAGCATGTCATCGTTATCAGCTGTTAGGTGAAGGAAGGATGGACATGGATAATTATCGGCTTCTCTATAAATGAAAAAGTCACGCTGACTGAAATTCTCGTTATCAAGCTAGAAGAAGAAGGCCAGGTATTTTCTTGCTCTGACAAGTGTTATCTTGGCCTCATTGTTAGAACAGAGGATAAACTTTTCGCCAAATGATCAGCTATTTCTATACTCGGTTCTTGATCTTCTAAAACTTCAAGTGGAAAGGGGGTCATTTCGTATGAGTCGATTTTGAATGGTCGACTAAACAGACAATAAATCCAGTCCTGAATAAACCATAAAGGACAACCCACATTACCAATGGTGTATGACCCATTCCCGTAAAAAACCGACTGCGTATCACATGCATCATTTGGTACCCTACCCCTAAGAATAATTTTCCCAGAGCTAGCTGACAACCCTCAAGAAGCTACTCGGCTATGACTTGATATACTTGGGCGGGTCCAAGAGAAGCGCCACAAAACAAGAATCGGTTGAGCCACATGTTTTCTTCGTCGGACACTGGACCGATTTCTTTATTATTGCTAATATATTTACTCCAACCTTCCCCCTTGGTGTGGATTAATTTGTGTTGAGGTTTGGCAGTAAAAACTTATATTTGATCCTCATCTGGCCTCAAATAGCAGAGCTGTGCTACATCCAAGAGTGTTGGGCCGATCAGACATATCCTAAACATAAAAGCATTGAAGGTGTTCGACCAAAAATAACATGTCGTGGCCACTATGGGCTCATTGGCTTTAGGGTCAGCTAAAGATAAGGGGAGATACTCTGCTATTCTCATCTGCTCCCACGCAAATATTTTTTGTGCCGCTAGCCGATTGTACCAATCCTGCCAACCCTTTAATGTCATCGGCAAAGCCCTAAAACTTTTGCTCCACCTTTCTATCTTATACTCCGGAGCAGACAATGGACGACGAGGAATTTCTTGTTCTATGACCACCGACGGGTCGAGTTTTCCTACTAAACCTAAATAATACTGATCATTGTTGTAGGTGTGAGAATGAGTACCAGATGAGGGTCCATATCCTCTCAGTTGATTGGGGAGTCTGCCAAGTCGATGAGAGTCCAAAAGCAATATTGAGCTGATTAGATGGAACATTGGAGGAGAAGAGTTGAAGCTGAGGAAAATGCATGATCAAGATGCCAATGAGGGAGTCAAGAGTCAAGAACCGTGAAAATGACGGAAGTGAATGGCAGTATTTATAGGGGGTAAACCCAGTGGCATTTGGAAGGTAATTTCTTCGAAGTTTCATGGATGATTAATGCGAAAAATGGCACGTTCACACGTTTTACGGCTCAATAAATTGAGCAGTTACCGAAGATGATATTGAGGATAACGTAAAAATTCATGGTTAAGCCGATTAAGAAGATTTTTGGGAGATTCACATCTCCCAAAAATAGGGGGCACATGTTAGCACCAAAATTTGGCAGGGTATGTGACTGATTTGTAAGGCTAAGTCAAATTTGGATATCTAGCCGATATCGGTTCAAATAAGGAAGTTTATCTTCAAGAGATAGAGTCTGATGCGGTTCATGGTTTGTAATGGATCAGAAAATGATACGATCAGCCTGCATGATATAAAAGAAAATCTAAGGCAAGCTGAAAGGAAGAACCAACACAATCAAACTTCTCACATCTACTTATTATTTACTTTCATCGACTAGGAGTAGCTTTTATAATTTAGTATCTCTTTGTAATTCGTTTCTGATCAATAAAGTTGTGTATCGCCGATTATTGATCATCTTCGATTACGCCAAATTATCTAGGTTTGCTTTTCTCCGATTACACTAATTTATCCAGATTTGGGGAAAAATCTACCTTTATCAAACTATGTTATCAGTCGTAACAAGCTATTTAGATTTATCATTACGTGTGATCTAATCGGCTAAATAGCTATTTGGATCAGATCTTTAGTGAAAACCTAATCAGCTAAAATAGATGTTTAGATAGTAATTCCCTTACCGATTGTAGGATCAAATCGTCTGACACGCCACGAACCTCTTGAACCTAGCATTCGTGTGTGTTTGAGCCGATCAATCCTACGTCATATTTTTAGGCGCCAACAACATGTCACAACAAAATGAAGTATTCCTTGCAACGAGAAAGAAGCTCTATAAATAATTGGGAAAACATCTACAACAATCAACAATAACAGCTACAACATTTTGGCAAACCTGTGCAACAACCAACAAAGCAGCTGCAACAAACCACAAAAGAGGAACAGGGTGGCGATGGTGTCAAGGACCCAAGCTGAGCGTAGGTTAGTCTGGGTGCCGCATCGCCTTTGCACGGCGGCAAGGCCAGCCAGGTGCATCACCACATCAATGTGTTTGAAATCGCCTCGTCTAGTCCCAACACTTTTAGATTTAATGAATGCTGGTCACACCTCATATTTGGAGACCTTCGAACAAGCTCTAGTTGCAGGAGAGCAATCTTCATCGAGCTCTAGTGGCGGCAACCATGGATAAGAGGCCAACGATGTAGCTTGATATGCCAGTGCAAAAATGGGGCAAAAGGAGGTTTGGATCTCACCAGCGGTGTAGTCGGTTTGGCTAGATCTCACGGGTACAACGTCTCTAAGGATAGAGGAGAGAGGGAGGGAGAGAGAAAGCTTGCATGGTTCTAGAGTTAGTAGAATAGAGAGAAGATAAGATGGAACGAGTGGTTGAAATTTGACCATAGGGGCGACATCTAATACATTGCAGCGGCTTGTGTGGGGTTTGAGGTGAGCAGTAAGGGAGAGCATGCTTGGGGAGATGGATGCATTTGGAAGGGCGGAGCAGCCAATGGGAGCTTTGAGAAGGTTGGTGGACGTCCGATCCAATCAAGGAGTGTTTGGGGTAGCAATTAGAGATGCCCATATGGGCCGTGCCAAACGGGCCAGCACGAGGCTCGTCATTGTTGGCACGACCCGGCCCAACCGTAAACGGGTCGTGCCAGCACGGCCTGGTAGACCATGCCGTGCTTGGGCCAGCACCCCGGCATGGCCTGTTTATGGCCGGGCCAGCACAACACGACCCGGCACGACATGACCCAGCCTGACATGGCCTATTTAGCCCGTTTATTCGAAAAATAGCAGTTTTATAGCCATTGGAGGCTTTAAAATTTTGGAAAATTTCAAAAAAGTCCTAAAAACCAAAAAAATTTCCTATAAATAGGGTAGCAACCCCCCTCATTTCCCCACCAGCAAACTTGCAATCTCTTCTCTTCATTATCTTGTGAAAATCCTCTTGCTCTAGGTGATAATTTGGCAAAATTCAAAATAGTTTTGCCAAAAATCCAAAAAAATCCATGTACCCGATCAATGTGGATGTCACCAGGTTCACGGTTCTAGCTCAGACCTTTGATTTCCCTAAGAGTCAACTGCCCTTTACTTACCTTGGTCTCCCCATGGGAACCTCCAAGCCAAAGGTCAAGGACTTTGCTCCTCTTATTCAAAGAATTGAGAATCGTCTCTCAGGCAACATGACATTTTTATCCTATGGAGGAAGACTTACAATACTCAATTCTGTCATGTCTCTGCCTCCAACTTATCATATGTGCACCCTAAAGCTACCGGCAACTGTTATTAACCGAATTGACATGGCCCAAAGACACTGTCTTTAGAGGAGATCGGGGGATCTTCACAACAGGAATCCGTCCTTGATAGCCTAGAGCAAAGTATGCGCACCCAAAGATAAAGGAGGCCTGGGAGTCCTTAATCTAAAATTCATAACAGGGCTCTGCTTCTCAAACACCTTCATAACTTCTACAACAAAAAGGACACACCTTGGGTGCGATTAATTTGGGCATCTTACTATCACAACCGAATACCTCATTCAGAACCTTACGTTGGTTCCTTCTGGTGGAAGGATATTATGAAAATGAGTGATCATTATAGAGGTGTTGCTTCAATTGTGATTAGTTCTGGAAAAACTATAAGCTTTTGGAAAGAACTATCGAATAACATTCTCCCCAGCATTCAGTACCCGACCCTCTACTCGTATGTCAAAGACCCAGACAAGTCAGTGCACTTTTATTCAACATGATGACTGGACTAATCATTTCAACCTTCCCCTATCCGAACAAGAGTTTCGGGAGCTTCAACTTCTTACCATCTTTCATCAACAGGTTCATTGTTCAAACACAACGGATGACCAATGGACCTATATCTGGGGTAATTCATCTTACATGGCAAAGAAATATTACAGATATTTATTTCAAACTGTCCCAGCCCAACCGCCATTCCAGTGGATTTGGAAATCCAGGTGTGTGCCCAAGCTCAGAGTTTTTGCCTGGCTGTTGATTCAAGAGATCGCCTAAATACTAAGCAGATGCTAATAAGAAGATACTACATGGGACAGACAATAACTATGTTCTCTGCACGCAGCTAGCACCAGAGACAACAAAACATCTGTTTTTCACTTGCAATTTTAATACAAAGTGTTGGAACTCTCTAAACATAAATTGGGACACTTCCTTGGACATCATTGTCATGATTCAACAGGCTAAAAGGAATTCTCCTCAACCTTTCTTTATGGAGATTTTCATCTTGGCTTCCTGGCATATCTGGAAACACCGCAATAATTTGATTTTCAATTAGCTCAACGCATCACCCCAATCTTGGAAGATCAACTTCATAGAGGAAGCTAGGTTACACCTGGTCAGGATGAAAACTTCTCTCTCCACTTAGTTCATTACCTGGATTAACTCTCTGTAATCTTACTGGTACTTTAGTTCAGGAGTGTAATCTCTTTTCTTTCCTTCTCTTTTCTTCTTTCCCAGGTTTGTATTATGGTTTGTACCTCTCTTTCGTTAATGTTATTGTTCTCAGTAGGAGTCTCTCCTGTTGATTCTTTCAGAAAAAAAAATCCAAAATTCCAAAATTCGGCTTCCAGCTTCTGTCAAGAAATCAAGGTAAGAATTGTGATTTAATTTTTCACTGTTTTATAATTTTAAATAATATTAAAGTACTAATAGAGTAATTATTTCTTGCAGTTTTCTTTATGGAGCACCAGGTTTTGGCGTCCTTCCAAGCTTCTGATTTCGGGATTTCACTCGAGGAGCTTCTTGCATCCTATCAAGCTAAAGAAGCTGCAGTACCTGTACCATCCTCAAGTTCTACAAGTTCTACTGTGTCGACAAGCACCGGGGCAAAAAGATCAAGACACAGTACATCGGGAGTCTGGGAAGATTTGGAGCAGATTTTTGAGACATCAGACGACGTTCAGAGTAGGTATGCTATTTGTAAATATTGTAAGCACAAATTAACTGCGAAATCTTTAGGTGGAACGAGGCACTTGAAAAGACATACTGAGAGCTATAAAAGAAAAGCGGAGTGGTTTTGAGACAGATGCAGCTGCAATACAACCCCGACGGTACGGCACGTCACTGGGACTACAATCCTGAGGTGGCTCATGAATCTCTTTGTCGTTTAATCGCTTCTCAATATCTTCCTTTAAACTTTGGCGAGTCACCAGCATTTGAAAACTATAATAGGACCGCTCATAATCCTAGATTTTCTGCAGTTTCTAGACAGACAACAACTAAAGATCTGATTAAATACTATAATAATTGTCGTAATAAGCTAAAAGAGCAATTTAATACATGTACTTTTTCTGTGTATTTGACATAAGACATAAAGAGTGGTAGGGCTAAAAAGGATTACATTAATGTAGTTGCTCATTATGTAAACAATGATCGGCAACTAGAGAAGAGAATTATAGGATTCAAATGAATTGATGTAGCACACACTAGTGAAAATATTGCTGATTGTATTGTAAAAGTTGTGGAAGATTTTGGCCTTACAGATAAAATTTTTGCAATAACATTAGATAATGTTTCAGCAAACACTTCTGCAATGACCAGTCTTACTCTGCTTTTTAATTCGTATGCTGAATCTTTCTTATTACATCAGCGTTGTACTTGTCATATTATTAATCTTATAGTTAAATCTGGTTTGAAGAGGTTAGACCAGTACCTTGAACCTTTTCGCACTGCAATATCTTTCTTAAATAATTCTAATCAACGAGTAGTAGCATATAAGACTTATTGTATTGCAATGGAGGTATGTCCACGTAAGTTTGGTTTAGATATGCTTGTTAGATAGAGCTCTACTTACTTGATGGTTAAGTCACTCGTACCCTATAAGAGCATATTTTCTGTTTTTATTAACATGTGTTATCGTAGCCAAGATGACCAATCGTTACTCACAGAGTAACATTGGTATGTTGTTGAATACTTGTTGTTATTTTTGAAATTTTTTTATGATTCCACTGTTGCTTTATCTGGAGTTTATTACTCAACCTCTTCTTTAATTGTGCATCATATTCTAGAAATTGCTACCCACTTAAGGAACCACAAAAATGGTAATATTTTGCGTGAATCTTTTATGCTATGAAAACTATATTTTTGAAATATTGGCAAGAAATTCCTATATTATATGCATTTGTATTTATTTTAGATCCTAGAGCTAAAGTTCAAGGATTTGCTAATGTTCTCTTACTTCTAAGTGATGCGGTGGGTACTGATTATTCCAGTTATTTTTCAAATATATGTGCTAACTTATCTCAAATTTATGCTAAGTACGATCAGAAGTTTGCTGGAGTTCGCATACAGCAACCTCCACTAGCACCCACAACAGGTAAGAAGAAAACTGCATGGGGAATATATGAGGTGCAGGTGTCTCTACCTCAAGGAGTTCAACTACAACAACGTCAAGTGCGGACACAACAAGTGGTGAGGAGCTAGCTGCCTAACTCAACAGTGACACTGTCAACTACTAGGAGCAGCAAGAGGAGGACTTTAGCATTTTGCAGTGGTGGAACGAGCACAAAATAACATATCCGGTGCTTTCTATATTAGCATAGGATGTATTAACAGTTCCTGTCTCCACGGTTTCTTTAGAGTCTGCTTTCAGTCTATCTAGAAGAATAATCGAGGAGAGAAGAACAAATCTGACAAGTAAGATGGTGAAAATACTTCTCATTATGAAAGATTGGGAACAAGCTGATCAACAAGCTCAACACACTACAGAAAATATTGAGCTAGCGGAGACGTTTGAAAATCTTTATCTAGATAATCAGGAAGAATAATTGTAATCTTTATTTTTTTTTCCTGTATCACTGAACTATAGGTTGTACGCTTTTTTCTTTGCCAAGGTTTTCTCGTGTTGAGTTTTTACTTGGCAAAGTTTTTAGCGAGGCAGCCAAACATCAATAAAGCTCATTATTTAATCCTAATTATTTTTCTCATTTTAAAAATTATTTCATATTTTTAGCTTTTTCTTATTTTACATATATTTTTTTTTAAAAAAATTACATCCTTTCAGTTTTCTAATTATTCTAACTTTTTTTCTGTATTTTTTCATACTTTTCGATTTTCTTATTTTTCTAACTATTTTTTTATTTTTTCTGATTTTTTTGGGGCCAACAGGCCGACCCAGCCCGTTTCGGCCCATCGGCCCACACAAAAACGGGCCGGCCCGTTTATTAGTCGGGCCTAAACGGGCCGGCCATTTGGACACCACTAGTAGCAATATCCCGTTAGTAATTTGCACAAACAAAGAATATCTATAAACATGTAATCTAAAATTACACCCTTTCATAGTCGCAGATTATTAATCTGTACAAGTATACCTATAAACATATATATGTCCCTACCCATCTTGAATAGGTGCATGTCTCGGTACATCACGAAAGCAGCATGGCCAGAATAATACCAGATCATGCATGTTCTCGGTGCATGCATCAGCGTAGGGTAGAAACCTAAGAATGGCGGCCTGCAACAGCGACCATCCCGCTAAAATTCGACCACTTTGGCCAAATCGGGAGGGTCCTTTTCCCATTTGGGGGAGACGTGAGCTCCAATCCACGAATACGCCCCCAAAATCAGCTTTACTAATTGCGCTTTAGCTTGCTAGTGCTACTAGTTCAAGCAACATGATAACCAGGAGTAATTCTTTTATTAGGGAAGCAATATGATGATAACTCTGCTGCTTTGAAAAAATATATATGATGATAACTTTGATGAACAGAAGGAACGAGTGGGTTTGTTTGCCTTGTGAGCGACCACTGTTAGATACGATCCCAACCGAAGAATCATCGCGATCTTTAGTGTCTTTTCTGTGGCGAGGAACCAAAGAATTATGACAAATCAATCGCGTAGACAGAAGAAAACAGCACGAAAGGCGCCAACCAACATCAAAAAAAAAGTATTAGGATCAATCAAGAATTTATTCTGCGGTGCAATGAGTTGAATGGAGCGGGATTCCTGGGCATATAGCCAGGGACAAGCAAGCAACACCCAAAAAGAAAATCACATACACATAATAAAGATTTGGTTTGGTTCTAAGCCTATGCATACTGAAATTTGGGTGGTTGCCAAAGTTTGGTAACGATTCTCTTTACATTGCATCTTTAGTTTATTTTGTTGCCAAAGTTTGGTCAAAACTTAGGCCAACAAATTTAAAATTTGATGTATATTGGAAGAGTCTGTATTAATAAAGAAGCAAACAGCCCAATATGCTTATATGCTTAAGGAGATAAACAATTCCATACTCGTAGTAATAATAAAGGTAAAGTAATAAAGGCAAGCAAAGGAGGGAGACGAGAAGAAATGCAAAGCGGTCGTTGGATGCTGACCTGCTGTACTCTTGCGAGGGCATAAAGCCGGGGAGGTTGGACTTGTGAGTAGTGACGGAGAAAGATTTGGAGGTGATGTGACGCGACGCGATCGCGACCGGCGGCCGGTTTGCGCGTCCGGTGCGCAGCGGCGGAACATAAAAAAAATTTTTTGGTTGGGTGCGTGTTTGTCACGTACAGATTTACAATTTTTTATAATGATTTCGTAACATTATAAATCTAATACATGTATTTAAAATTTGTCAGGAGTATAACAGAAATAGTTCTATAACCTTAACAAATCTAAATCACTAAAATCGGAACTAATTTAATCAACAAATTTAATCTATTAAAAAGATAAATTTACAGCATTTGTCAAGGTTTTAGGGGTACCTAGCACCTTTAATTGATTAATTCAGTGACCGAGTAGCTTATACCGTGCAGGCCGTTTAATTCAGTGACTAAGTAGTGTTGCACTGTTGCTCCTAAATAACCAGGAAGGCAAGTTCTGCGGTGCACAATAATTTTTCTATGGCTGTGAGTTTATTCCATATGCCACGATGGACGGTGTTATCGTAGCATCGTCAAGGTGCTATGGTATAAGAGTGTGATAAATAACACGTATGTTCGTCACTACTTCTATTAAAAAGAAGATTAGATTTGTAATTTTATTTCGATAAAAAACTAAATATACGAGGGGGAAAAAAAAAGGCGTGCGGCGGGGGGCCAATCAAGGCAAAGACACTCGTGTGCCTGCGGTTGGCGGCGTGTGTCAGTGCGCGCGCTCTCGTGCTGGCTGGGGACCTAACCGACGATGTTTCTTCTCCTCTCCTCTCCTCTCCCGTGCACCACAACTGCACACGCGTCCGTCCCCGCCGCTGTCGGTGGTCTAGGCGAGCTTTTTCCGTCGTCACCCTTTTCCTTTTTGTCCTGGCCTATCTAAGGTTTCGGCTCTAGTATAATCCCGTACCGGTAGGTCGCGTGTTCGCGTCTGTGCCTGGTCCATAGTATACTCTATGCGAGTAGTATTTTCCAAGGAATACTTCGGCTTCACCGCCGTTAGGTGTATGCATAGGCCATAGGCTCTCCGCATCTGTTAGGTTTCGTTTCATTTCAGTACTGCTATATCGTAAAATCGATCAACTGATTGGAACATTTGGAACCGAGCTCAAAAAAAAACCCTTCTGTTGCTGCTCGCGACGGTTCATTTGCCGTGAGGACAGCCGATGGTTAGTTTCTCGATGGAATGTAATCGATGCGCTTACACATAAAAACAGTGCGACGAAGCAGACAGACTGGCTGACGGTGTCCGGCCGATGCTGGATTCTTCTTTCTTTCTTTTTCGCATTTTAATGGAGTGCTACGTCTACGTAACAACAGATCGGCCGTAGTGACACAATTGATCGAGATGATCCACGAACTTGTCAAACCGAAATTATCGGTATTGGACAAAACACGATGTGATGCCCGGTACCGCGTCAACCACTAGAAATCATCACTTTATACAGGTACCTGTATCTCTCTTTTTAAAAAAAATCTAATTATCTACGTATGTATTTTTAAATTTAGTTCCCTCTACTGTAAAAGATATGGTAGGCAATACCTACGTCCTGCCGCATTCGGAGAGTGCAGAAGGTCGCTAGCGTCGTGGCAAGACTGCAGCAACGTGTGCACGACACCTCGTTGCGCCCGGGTAGTATGGAAGAGATCCTACCACGGTTGGCCATGCACTGCTCCCACGGTCAGTCAAGTTCCTGAGGCTCCGCTGACCTTTCGCATTTCAGGAACGCAGCAAGGAACATGTATCATCTGCTGTGTCTTTCGTGTGGTAGGAGAAAATAATCTATAAATATATATGTGTAGGACTAGGTTTGAAAGAACAAATAAAGAGGCTGATAAGCGATTAGTCCCAACCACTAGGCTGTTCCAACTTCCAAGCAATTTTCACACGACGTTCGTGCGATGCAGCTGCAAGGGCGGGCGTGCATGATGAGCACAAGGATCCGATCAATCGTCGGGATTGCTTTTGGCCCGGTGCTAGCGCTAGCCAGAAGCCAAGCCGGGACTCACATTCTGGAAGCTTCATCTTTCGTGCAGGAGAAAAATGTCCACGAAAATGGCACAAAAGAAGCCTACGAAAAGGGAGGGGAAAGAAAATGGGGGTCTGGGTTTTCCGTGTTTGGTCAATCAAGACAGGGAGGGAGGGAGGGGTAAAGTAACTTGGCAATGCACCGTGCCATGCATGATTTAGCCCACCACCATCACAGTGGCGCACTAGCTACTAGGGCGAATCCAAATCCCACCATCCACCCAACGCAACCGCGCTTTACCTTCGCACACGCAACCAGCCACGACATGAATTCACCGGCTGAATGCCTGCCTTCTTTCGTTGAAATCAAGTGGTTTGCTCTCACTTCTGCCACGTGTTTTGTCTAGCGTGCACTATCGGACCAAAATGAATGCAAGCTCATTCTCTTCAATCAGTGATTCATGACTCAAATCACTAATGGACGATTGTGGGATGTGTGCTGGATCGGATCTTGAGAATTCAAAATCCATCCAACAAATACAGTTGCCATACCAGTTAGATTAAGCACCCGTCGGTGAAATTTGGCACGTTAAGACCGCAATTCAGCAGAGTACAGTGCACACCCTCTACATAGCGTCGAACAGCAGGATGAGCAGAAACAAGACAGGCGATGCCCAGGCCCATGTTTCGCAGGCCACAAACACGGCCGTGTGCATCCCACAGATAAAACAAGGATAGGCAAAAAAAGCCACATGCAGTGAATCAGCCATCTGGCAAGTATTTCTGTGCTCGGCATTTTGCTCACAAAAAACACGAAGTTCTACCAGTCTGACCTTATAGTTCGACGATGGACAGTTCGAAACCAAGTTCTTACAAAACCTTGTCACAATTGCACAAGAAAAATGCAGGTTAGAAAACCTAATATATGAGACGCAGATCAGCTGTGATTTTGCACTTACATGTACAATTGTTTTGGTATACAAAAATGTAGAATATCTCTGAAGACGTGGACTATGACGCAGCCAACACAACATTGGACCAACAACTTCCCAAGTCAGCAGAGACTCATTTAACTTATTGAGGCATATAGGCAACAAAACGATCAGGATCAGCCAAAAATTTCACGAGAGAGCTAAGGAAAGCAGGCCCTAAACACTATGCAGGCCGTCAATTGCCCATCTCTCTGGAAGGAAACAACAAAAATCCAAAATTTTAAACCACGGTTCAAGCATGCATGCACTTCCCTGTGCAAATTCGTCAAGAAAAGAACTCACAATAACATATATACACAAACGCACAAGCATATGCACATTAGTACACACATACTTGTATAAGGAAGGAGAACTGTGCATCTTGCTCTTTTCTTGTCTTGATCTGAATTTTCTCTCAGCATTTGTGGGGTGGCCGCGCCCAAAGAATTGTGTTCCTCAATGTCAAACTTTCTTGTCCTGATCTAAAATAACTCCCTCAACATCTATGGGGTCAGAACGATTGGAATTACATGTACTGAGCCAGCCATTGCTTGCACATGTCAAGAACCGGCAATGCATTTGCATGTAATGCCTACCAAAAGAGAACATGAAGTTAGAACTCTAGTTGTATTGGACGCATGTGAAGGAACAAAACATAAATTCATTCGACCATTAAGTGGGAAACATCTGTAGATCTGTGAAGATGGCTGACCTGATGGGCAACATATTGAACATCAGCAACACTTCCACTTCGTGAGGCTATTTGGAATGCACTTTTTAGACGGCCACAAACAACACAAGCAAGTACTTTCCTGCAGAGTTTAGATACAGTTTAGAAATGGTGAGGGAGCTGCTTCCAAGTTCACCGTAAACCCATAGTACAGAATCATGCGCTTCAAGCCTCAACAAAATGGTACTGACAGGCGGTCATAAGCATGCAAGGGGTGCCTACTGATTTTTGGGGATGGCTATTATTGGCTATGGTACCCAAAAAAAATTCAGCTACAATGACTTTTGGGAATGGCTATAGTGGAGAAGTGTATCTGGATGAAATACAAACGATCACTCAAATTATTTTTAATGAAGTATTGCATAGACAGATCACTTCTGATGATAACTACACAATTGCTGCAACTTAGGTGGAAGACAGAGTACAGGAATATACAGTAGTGCATATATGCAAACATATGGGCATGATCGAAAATTTACGGGACAAAGCAATGTGGGCACCATTGGAAATCCAAATTAAAGGGGAAAAGTGTTGTACTTCCCATATAACATATTACAAGTCATTTGTGGTATCTGAAAAAAGCAAAAATACTGGAGACCAATCGCAATTACTGACAAGTAATGAATTCACAGTTTTACTGCAACTGTTGATAATAGTTTGCAATTCAAAAATACCACGTCACTGGTACCATAGTGCAATTTAGAGCAGTCAGGAAGCAAGAAAGGCTGAAGTAAAGGGTTAAGTTCCACAAGTAGATGTGAACAAGTGATACCTGTGATTGCTGATTAGCATGTCAATAAGGCGATCTGGTCTTTCTTTATGCTTGTTGGCATAAACATTTATAGCAGCACCCAGAACCTTTTACAAGCAAGTGAACAAACAGATCAGCAGGGCAATCATCTAGACAGTTCCCACACGTTAATGAAACAACCAAACAAAGACATCTTCTTATGTTACAGATTTGACATACTGGGCTAATGATAAAGCATATTTATTTCTGTCATGGAACAGAATATATAGAGTATCATTTACACGTTTTACATTTGGTATGTTAAGACTTTTAACTTCTTGAATAGCCTGAATGACTGATAAAACGGCTTCACGCTGCAACGTGGGAAATAGAATTGGATAGGAAGTGTGACAAATATATAGTACTCTTGATGATTGGACAAGTTGTGAAACTCCAGGGTTAAATAATCTCATTTGAAAAAAAGCATATGCATATAGGGTTATTAGCTCAGCATCTGGTGAGGTGATTAACATCAAGTAGAATCCAAAGTTCCAACAGATCCTACCATGAACAACATAATCTGCTGCAAGAATATATATTATTTCTCGTATTCATAGCCTGTAAGCAAAGCTGAAGGCTGCACAAAAACATAGTATACATCACCTGATCCCATTCGTCATCATCTATGGTTCCTCTTATGTTCTTCAAGAACTCCGTTAGTTGGCCACCTTTTTTCCTTTCTGCAAGGGATGCTGCTACACCAGCATAAATATCAACAGCTGAAAAGAATTGGGCAGTCAGTAATTTTGAGTATATAGGTGTATATTTCCCAGTGGTGTTCCAAAAAAATAAGCATAGATTTTGAATTTTAATTTTGCAAACCTAGGAGCAAATATTGAATGTAATATTAGTACCTGGGAGATCAAATTCGTGAAGCATTCTGAAAGCTAAATCAAAATGCTTTTCAGCCAGGGTTTCAACAACCATGCACCTTCGCCTGCAAGTAATATGAGCATATATTTTTTTTAAAAAAAAGGTTCATCGGCCAATAAAGCAAAGGAGAAGGCAACTAATGGTGTCGATCTAACTGATTTTAATCATATAGATAATGAATCAAAGCAGTAATAGTCCCCAAGTGTCAACAGAACTCTGATCTCAAAAATAAACAAATAAATAAATGAAAGAACAAAATCAAAATAATTTATTATTTTAAATTCTTTTTTAGGCTTAAGCTCAAGGAATCATTCAGTAGAAGAAATCAAAGGACAGTTGTGTATTAGTCGATAGTTCTCACCAACAGTTAAACAGCTCAATAAAGGTACATTAAATCTAAACCATGATGCGAAAAAAGTGAATTCAACTTCGCCATGTGGTACCAATTTACGATGAGTCATCCAAAAGATACATATCTTTCAGATAGATAGTGATGTGATGGGAATGTAGCCTCCTCCAAGAGAAGTTCAAAGAAAGTCAACCTTAAAAGCAAGAAGTGATACAAACCTCAGAGTTTCAGGGTCAGTTGGATTCCCAAAAAGGGAGGTTTTCCACTGAGGACCGTCTACACTATTGAGAGCCTTCACTACATCCATCTACAATGTCAACATAAGCAACTAAATCAGCCTATTTAAATCTAAAGTTGCAGGTATCAAATTAATACAGAGCTGAAAAAAAATATACTGGCGTGCTGGTTTTATACGAAATATTTAGTTGGGTCCCAGAGAACCAGACTCAATCATGCACATATATCTTGATATAAAAAATAAGCCATGTTTGACCCAGAAATGTATCTGCTTCAACAGTTTCCTCACCTGATAGGAAACCCTAGTAGAATATTTCATTATCATTTCTCTGGTCAGTTTTTCTGATGCGCTCTTACTGCGAGCAGTCCTTGATACAAACTTCGTAGCCTCAATTGTTCTATCTCGTACAGATAAGGCTTCCTCAAAATGTGTCTGCAATTATAAGAAGCTGAACATAAGAAAACACGACCAATATTATTTGTTTATTTTGCAACATAGTCCAACTAAAATGCTAGGTCCATGTTGAACATAAGCTGCTTTTCCTTAACTGAACTATGTATGCCAGTTATTTTTGTGATGAGCAAGGTTAACTGAGCAGTAAATTATGGTGCTACAGTAATGTACTAGACTACTATGGTACTACAATTCACATGATAAAGCATGTTAATTATCACTGTGCAAATTGATATTCACCATTATTTATTAATTATTATCATTATGGTTTCAAATCACATAAAAAATTACCATGTAAAATAGGTACAGTCACCAAAGCAGCCCAAAATGAAGCTTGTTTCATTCTATCGATTCATACATTTCATGATCACACTTCAGCTAAAACAACTACAGCCATATACAAGCTGGTCAATTGTATCGTACTATTAGCACCAGAACTTAGGCCAATCAAACTGCATGTATATCATGGGGGTAAGAAATTTTGATGCAAAAGAAAGTGTGATGCTACAAAGTTAGTCAAGACATGGACTAATCCATGAACAATTTTCAGCATCTAATTTTCTAGAGGTGTAGGGAAAAACAATGCATTATATTTATAATTTACCGTCAAATTTCTACAATTTTTATATTATTTTAGATGCCTTCTGCACACTATTATCAATCAATTCCAGACATGTACATTCAGTCCCCTGAGCATTATTTTCTGAAAAATACTACTTATGCAGAATGTTGACTAGATCAGCGCATGACAAAGCAGCTGTGCTGTCAAATGATGCCACTGCAATGGAACGAATTACCATAACTAATTGGAAGTTTACATTGCTATTTATGCCCTTAATTGTTTTTGCAAAAACAAATAATCTCGAATGCTGCATAAAGCTTGAACTGACCGCTGGTGTTTCTAGACCCTCACATGAGTAAATCTGCCTTCTTATATCACAATTTTCTACCACATGAACTAGTCCAAGCTGCGCTTGTTTGAGGTGGCATAACATGGAATTTCAACTACGCATTATCAAATGTCTAATTTGAGAGAATGTAAAATTGGTCAACATATATCATTAGTAAAAAGTATTTTTACATGAATATGCTGATTTACAGGGATCATGTCCAGCTGAATGGGCTAGACAACATGCATGCTCCAAAACTCTAGCAATAGTAACAATGCGCATAACTGACTGTGCAATCAAGCGTAGAGATCAACTAGTGCGTTATAACAATGAAAACTATAAAAATAAGATACAGGTGTACCTTGCCATGTCCCAAATGCTTCAGAGCTTCCTCTTGAGACGTTGAATTCACAAATAATTGAATACAGCAAAGGCCAGAAGCAACATGGTCACCTTTTAGAACCTGATATACCATGTTTCATTGTAGCTATTAATTGGCACGAAACCAGTGGACTCCAAAAGAATGGTTCAAAGGAAATTTGGTGACAATACCAGAAAGTTGTAGAGATAATTAAAATGCCGATGTGTTTCACAATAGTTGCAAATGCGAGTGAGAACAACATTCATGTACTGGATCACAGTTGTGTCATGATATGAGGGTGATTGAGTTATTGCCAATATTGTATTCTCCAAAACAGGCATGGCACCATATCCAAGACATAGATCACACAAGTCATCAACTGTCCCATAATCAGTTGTTAAAGGATCACTTCGTGGAAGTGAAGACAAAGATGTTTCCCCTTCTGCGTTTGGTTGGCTGGATGGAAAGAACAGAGAGCATGCTTCAGCATAATGACCATGCCTGAACATGAAAGCACACATTTGTGGTCGAGCATACTGCAAAAACTAAAAAGAAAATCATTAATCATTATAAACTGACGAATTGTTAAATCTGATCCAATTGCTGCAAATGAATCTAAAAGAAGTCAAGAAGACCAAAACTTGAACAGGATTCAAGATTGTGGCTTTAATTGCCGAGATTCTGTAGGGAAGTGGTCACCCCAGTGATGGGTGGGAGGCCAGGAATACAATTCAGGTGCCCACAATAACAGTTACAACATTCGAGCTGTTGCATGGTGGAACTGGGGAGTCTAGAAAGTGTAAAGAAAAGTCTATCTAGGGTAATCATGTAGACTAGAGTTTGAGCTATTAAAGAAAAATATGAACACATTTAAGGAGGACGATCTTACTTCTTGCAAGTAATGGATACATTCAGCATATCGGACACTATCAAGATTGCTGCGAGGACCATCTTCAAGGTACGAGTTAGCTGATGCATATTGGCCATCTATAGGATCTCTAGATTGCCTGGACCTCTCAGATCGTGGGAATGTGGATGGCATATATAGAACATTAAGATAAGCATCGGCAGAAAGGGAATCATCGAAGATGGTTGCTGCACTTTTTGCTAAATGTTCATACCTGCAATGCAAGTTTAATAGCAGAGTTACCGAAAAGAAAAAAAAAGTGCATCTCTTAATAAAAAAATTTCAAAAGCTAGGGAACTGGCAAATTAATTTTCATTTCATGCCACTACAATCAATCAGCTCTTCACCTCAAACTTTACACAGATAAATGCCAGAATGAGATAAGAGAAAGAAAAATTAAATTTAGCATACAAGGCTATGTGTTGAGTTAATAAATGGACATCATAAATATGATTATTTGACCAGAATCTTATGCAGTTGCCTTTTGTTCTTCTCTCTGTGAAAGGACAATGTTTGGTTAAAAGCTCAGAAAGAAATAAAAACATTGATGTCAACCCCTTACATAGAACGGACAGAAGATACATCAACAGGCGGGCCTCCTTCAATTGTGTTAATGATATCGAGGACAACAGGAGTTGCGTCACCTTTGTATTGTTGAAGAGCTTGCCTGGAAAGGAAGTACAACAAACACAAAGGTTATATGACAAAAGCAATAAAAAGTATTACCTTAGTTGACAACAAAAGATGCTCAAGCTAAAGGAAAGCTGAAACTCAGTGTGCTCGAGATCCAACTTTTGCAACGCCCTCCTCTCCGACAGTCTGGACACAAGCAATAGCTACTGATACAAAATTTCCAACATTCTATCCATATCGCAACTCTCTTGACCCTCTTATCACAGCGAAAAATAAAATAAAATAAACATATTTCATCATATTTCTACCGATATAAAATAACAATAGCAGAAAATAAATGTTATTTTATGTTAAAAAACATCCTTTTACCATTGGCCTGCCATATAACTATTCGATACACTCAAACTAAGAGAACATACCATACCAGAGGGCAACACCACTTACATCCGATAAGCAAAAGCATAAAAAAAAGCCCATATTTTGATTTTAGCAACCACCACAACATTAGAACTTATAAGAACCAAATGATCAGAAACAATTTTGAGTTCATCCTTCCTCTTATGTCTTTCTTTTCTAAACATAAACATATTCTTGTGCTTTTCCCCTCTCTTTTTTTGGCAGGACTTACAAGTCAAATAAAGAAGAGTTTTTCCCTTACTTGAACTTCACACGGGCTTGAGCATAGTGTTCCATTCGAACTAGAGCATGGCCCCATGCGACCCACACTGGAAAAGCATCAATCTGAAATAGATCACATCATTAAATTCCCCTAAATGTCCCTGTTATGGAAAAGTATGACGTATAAACCAGAAACAAGTAGTAACATTCAGTACCTTGCATTTTTTACAAGTATATACAGCCATGCTGTACCGTTCATCACCAACCAGTCTGTCACGTAGACTAGTTGAAGATTCTTTGTCAGCGATATCATCAAGCGAGGCAATAGTCCCTGATCCCAGCAGGCTTTGAAGAAGCTCCGCACGCCCTAGCCACAGATCTGCTTGAGCCAGGAGATCAGACAGCTCATCTAGATAATGGCTTCCAGTGCTTGAACTGCCAGTGTCCACAGAAATATCATCAGCATATCTACTTCTTTCAGAGCCACTTGACAAATCACTACTCCCCGCGAGCTTTTTCAGTAGATTTTTTGCATAAGAGAGTGCCTGAAGATATATGTTACTGTCAATTTACCAAGTTGTGATATTTAGAGTGCCTACTGCTGGTCATTTTTCATACCTGTACATAAGTTTCTGTCGCATGATAAGCCCGAGCTATGTTGTCCATTGATGCATTGAGAGGCAATTGAAGGGAGCTTAGTACAATCTTCATCTGAGTAATACACAGCTCAAGTGCACCTTTTCCAGCTACTGACTCATCGGTGCACAATGAAAGCAATGCCTACAAATGGATTCACAAAGACTTACTGCAAATAAATAGTGGAAAGTTGAAACTATCACTAATGTCCAATTCATAAAATTGAACCATTTAAGATTTAGCATGCTAGTAAAAATATTGTAACACATGTCCATTTTTCTAGCTTTATCAATTTGTTAGAAAAATGAATTATAGGAGTGATGGATAAAATATCTTGTCTAAAGAACTCTTGTCACATTGTAAGCCAGATATAAAAACAATGCAGATGCACAAGAGAATCATTACTCTAGTCAAGATGCACAAGAAAATCATTACTCTAGTCAAACTAACACTGAAATATTAGCCCACACAGTCACTGTCTTGCCCTGTTTAGTGTATAGTCACTTCTCACTAAAGCAAGTGTAAATTCTAGTTTCATTTTAAAGTCTTGATCCTATTCAATTATTTGTTGACAGTTAACCTCAAGATTCATTTCAACTGTATCCTCCTTAGTCACATAGTCGTGAATTACGACCCCTGGATACTTTGGAATCCCCTTCGAGAGCACAAGGCTGAAACAATATGCGCCTCTTCATTTGACAAACGGAAAATATAAAGGGGGACATATAAAAAGAAACAACTAAATTCCAATTATCTAATGAGAATGGCATTTAGGAATCAGTACCACACAACGGAACATGACTAAACAAATGAACTATATGAACTAAACCAAAGCATTAACACAGCTATAGGTTAAGTTCAAGGTGTATTTTTTAATGCTTATCATTATTTCTGTTTTTCTACCACAATATCACTTCCATCAAATTCACATTTCTCCACACCACCCGACTTAAGACAAATATTTAAAATAAACATCAAGGTTCAAATCAAACAGACCATAACTGAATATAACTAAACAAACTACAAAAAAAACCATAAAAGCACAACTGAACATTGAGCAAGAACAAGTAGAGAAATGAGTTTAGCATTAAAAAAAATCTAATACCAAGTTCAATTTAGCAAAATTCCAATGTAACTACCACAAATGCAACCTATCAAGAATTAAGGATAGGTACCTTATAATGCCAGGCTACCAAAGCTAGGCCAAAATGCATAACATGAAAAAAGCAACTACAACCAATCCAGACTAATGCAAGTACAAAAATTAGTAGCATTGGCAGACAGATGCTTGATACATTTGAGATATTGCAGAAATAACACACCTTGAACAGTGTGATATCAGGAGAGGTTTCATATCTATGGCATGCACGAGTTGTGTTATCCCTAACAGGGTCTCCGGTAAGTACCCACTCCTCAGGAGCAGAGACGAAAGGAAGTCTATCTTGCCCGTCAGAAGGGTATACAGGTGTCCGCTCCTCCTGTACACCAGGCATTGCTTCCCAAGAGGATTTATCACCTCCTGACCCTGAGCTCTTTCTTTTCAGAAGAATATCTTTTGAGGGGGTTTTGGTGCCACTGTCACGCGGGACCCATGAGAATGCTTTGCGTGCCTCTCTCTGAAAGTTACCAAAACTCTGCGCAAAATTTGTTTTAGCTGGTGTGGCAGCCTTTTTTTGTTTTGCCCTCGACCCAGAGAAGGTTAGTCGAGGTTCCCTAGGAGTAGAATTAGCATTGACAGAGATTGCTTTCTTAGCGTAAGAAATAATTAACTTATCATCCCTCAGGGATGGAAATTCTTTCAAAATCTGCAGTCAAAAATAAGAAATTTTCCATTAGCACAGTAGGTTAAACATGTGAGCACAGACAAATTACAAGTATCACAGCAGCTGTAAGGAGCTTATTACAGAGAGAAGATAATCATTTATATTACCAAGGTTTTCAAGAGATGAGGGTAAACAAGTGTTATGAGTACAAAAGCTAGTTGAGAACGAATACCAAAGAAGCAGACTGGAGTTGCTTCATCATCAATAGTACTTCCAGGATCAATTGAGGATGTTCGTGCAGAGAAGAGCAACGCTGCTGTGATGGCAACGGCAATAGGGAAAGAACACGAAGACCTAAGGCCCAAGAATTAAGTCGTGCAATCTCAGCATCTGACAGATTCCCAACTGTACGCTTGAGAAAAAAGTGCACCTGAAATATAATTAATCGGTATCAATTTAATCATTATCAGAAAATTTTTAACAAACAACTCATGTGGTCAGATCTGGCAACATACAAGAAGTTGTTTTGAGCGCAAGTCAGGTAATAGCTTCATGGCACCAATGGCAACAGGAAGAGCATCATTGGAATCTCGTAAGGTCGATAGAAAACGTGAAGCTGCTGCTGGGCCTCCACCATTAAGTGGATCAGTGGTTAGAAGTTTGACAAGCTGGCGGCCTTGCAGTTCCCTCCGCAAATCAATTGATAAAGAAGCACTTTCAGCGACCTCTAAAGCAGCAGAAACAGCTCCTTTGGCAGCAAGCCGAAGTGCTAAGCCCTCTGGGTCATCTTCACAATCGACTTCAACCTAATAATGTTAACATTAGTCCAGTTAAAACTTGAAAACTTTAAGGCAAGAAGTGGCAATTTGTACTCTGAAGGAAGAAAGCTGGAGCCTATGCTGTTGCAAAATCAAAACGAATGTGAAGGAGGTTTGGCTTTAACCAATCACAATTCTGTGCCCCATTCATTGGGTTACCTCTTGCCATCTGGTGTAATGATCATCAGCGCTCATAATATGACCATACCGCTGTAGAGATTGCTTCACGTGTAGCACCTGTTACAAAATGAGAGCAGAAATTAACAGGCAAAAAATGCTAAACCAGGTCAATAAAGCTTTGCCTGTTTGTGTACTATGTATTTTTTTTTTTTTTGAGTTTTTAGAAAATACCATAGTATCAAAAACTTTGAGGTGTTTGGATACAACAAACTATGTGGTTTTATAAACTGTAGTATGTACAATAACACGGGTTTTTTTATATAGTTTTCAAAAACCCAGTCAAGACCTCTTTTTTTTTCTAAACAGAGCTCATGGCACCGGAGTCTCCTGTCTCCTATTCGCTGCATCGCATCAATATTTTCTCGTCCACTCTCTTTATCACATTATTATGGTCAATCCAATTACCACCCATATATAAACAAGCACCAATTAAAGAAAATCTTCTCTTTATTTCTGCTTCAAAATTCTTAACCACTGGAAGTTGGAACTGTAGATCTGTACATGTAGGATAACTAATATACGCAAATCATCCTTTTGCAGTAGCTTTAACGTATGTACATATAACAGGGTATATACTTGCTAAGTTGCTATCTTCTTTTTGATACTTTAAGAGTAAATTTCAGAAAACCCTACGTCTCTTGGCTTGTGCCACATAACCCTTGGAAGATGTACATTCCTTTATGGCATTCTTCATATCTGTAATATAGCCTTACTTAGATCCGATCATCGATTTATAAAAATGACAGTCTCTAGATGTAGATAATACCAAAATGCACGTTTGATGAGTAGCTCCCATGCATGTAAACAACTTGTTAAATTTCCGCAATTGCTGACTACTTAAGCTAACCACTATTTGTTAAATAAAATACTGTATTGAAAAAATCCAATTGCCAGACATCATGGTTTTTCTCAAAACTGAAAGAACTGTGGTATTTCATCCCTATTGCTTCGAAAACTGTGGTTTTGAAAAAACTGTAACATCCAAACAGGCACTAAGTTTTGAGAAAGCCTAAAAACGTAAGCACTCAAGCACAGATTGTTACATGAAACGTTAAGTAGCTAGACAAGTCAGCCATATGTAATGTTAGCTTGGGGAATTACTCCAAATAAAATCATGCTTTTTCAGACAAAACAAAATCATGGTTTGATCAGACACAGAATACAATACGATCTTTCAAGATAATGTACGAACTTCAAATGTAAATGGATGCTAGTCAAGCTACCTCATTCCTCATCGGATCATTCTCAGGTAAGTGGCAGATGCACATAGTTAAAACATTAGTTGCAGCATCAAGGTCCCAACTGTGCAGGTACCTGGAAATGTTCATATGCACTCAGTAACTCAACATGCACACCTGAAGAATCAAAGTAATGGGAGCATGGCATGCCCTCAGCTTACACATGTATCAATAATACTGAAACTGAAAGAATGTCTAAGCTATGCAAAATCAAAAGGCTTATCGCAGTAATAAAAGGTTGGAACTAAAATATATTGTCGTACTTCAGAGCAAGCTGAGCTGCAAGTTTTTTATTTCTCAGTCTCAGGCAATACTGCCAAGTGTTACTCCCCAAACTGCGAGATCCAAATGTAAGGAATGGTCCTGTGCCTGAACTTCTTTCTTCCCTTTGTTCAATGAGCAATTGAAGCAGTTTATCAGACGCTCCATTGCGCAAACAGCGATCGGATACAGCAAGAGCATCAGTTAATTTTCCTTCATTAATTAGCCTGCAGAGACAAAGTAAATACAATCATCACATACAAATTATCATGGACAGACTTTTTACATTGTGCTGAAAGTCTCGGATGGTAGAGAAAATGGTTGGCAATTGTTCTTCAAATGCCAATATATAAACACCTATGAAGAAACTGCATGCTACCGAGATCAGCCCACAAATGTTAAAATAATCATGAGTCCAATTTATATAAGGTGCAGCTTGTTGCCAGCGGTGATCTCCAGCATTGCAGCAAAAAAAAAGTGCCATCTGTGAAGACAGATGGGCATATACCTTATAGGTGGAACAACAGAGCAATGCAAGGATGATTTCTTTGCAACTCCAAATAGGCTGCAGTGCGAGCAGTAGGAACCCATTATATGTAGAGCAGAAGGCACGGCAGAGATAAGTAGCAAAATTCTGTTACCTCTCAACAGCTTTCTCATATGGTCCTTCATTCTCCCAGTCAAATGAAATAAAAGCCGTTGGCTCTAGTCTAGCATCATCATGTTTAGGGGATTCTAGTGAATTTGAAGCGGCTTTCCCGCCAATGACAATATCTTCAAGCTCTGACTCAGCATCACTGTCAGGTTCACGGGCTCGCTTCGTAGAAAATTTTCCTTTGGATTGATGCAAAGAGACTTCACTTTCAGTTTTAGATGCCACAGCAGACTCAGATACTCGATGAAGGTTAGACTGCATCTGTATCCACCGGTTCAAGGTTGGGTATCTGCAAAGATAAATAAAAAAAATGAAGTTGATTGGCACATGATGGTTTAAAATGACTAATCATTACCTCTCTGATTGCTCAAGAGCAAATTCGTAGAATGATCTCTCGATTTCAGGGGCTTGTGTTGCGTCTTTCAAATAAGTAGGAGATGATTCATTGTCACCAGATAGTATGCTACTTCCAAAAACACATGCCAAAACTGCTCTCACTGATGATAACTGGGCCAAATGCTTCACTAAATTTAACTGAAGAGGATAGAGGGGCTCCTGACGAGAAGACAATGATGAATCATGTGCACTCCATCCTTGAGCAGGAGGGACTGACTTTAGAACAGTGCATGATGTTGATCTGTTTTCCAAATTAATATTAGAAAGGGTAGGTAAAACAGGAATGCAAGCCCATCCTTGTCCTGTTCGTGGAGGATAAACAGGTGGCACGCAAGCCGATATGATCTCATGCACAAAATCGACACCCATTGTGTCAGCCACCTTTGCAGCTGCATCAGTGCTTCCACGCTCAAAAACTAGACGAGTTAAAAGCTGCAAGCCGAAATAAACGTTATACAAGTCCTCAGTACTCGAGCCATATTCAAATTATCATAACAGAAATAAGGAAGCTACTTAATGATGTTGAGAATGATACGAAAAGAGGTAATAAATTCGCTTTATACAGATTTCTCCATCCCCGGCTTCACACTAAAATAGTGATACAAGATACGAAAAGAGGTAATAAAATCGCTTTTACAGATTTTTCCATTCCCGATTTCACACTAAAATAATGAATAATGATACAAGTACACTGAACAACAATTACCCTTTGTTTCTAAACAGGGTTCACTTCATATGCGAAAATGCAGATGTACTTCATGTCTTGGACAATACATCCTCGTGTACATGTTATGTATCAGTTCCTAAGTTTTTCCCTCTTTTCTTTTTGAGGTAAAATTTTAAAGGGTGTTGAACTACACCATGATAATTGATAGGTATTGCACTTTGATGCATAAAAGTTCAGGTCATACATGAAATCATAGCATTAAGCAGAGCTAGCCATTGTCATGTTCGACTAAAATGTGATTTACAAATTTAACCACATAAACTCATAGCAGAAAACCCAGGGTATTATAATAACTAATATCTATTTATTAATAAAAATTTATAAATAAATACGGTGAAATTTGAGGTTCCACACTCACTCTTGAGGCAAAAGAAATATCAAAATAACAAAAAACATATTAACTTATTCATCCATTTGAACATGGACCACCATAACAGTTCATATGAGAGTGTATTGTAATAGGATAATTGAATCAAATAGACCTCTAGGTTGAGTGAATTTCCTGAACTACTGCTTTATTATTAGGCAATTGTAAATATTGGTGATATAACCAGCACTCTATATAATCCAATTAGAAGTACTAAATGTCATTCTAAAGGAGAATTTGCTAAGGACTGTCATTTCAAATGTTCAATACAAGTAAGAAAAAACATCAAAAGGAACATGGTACAGATTTGTACTAACATGAGAACAAGATCTGCAAAGGAGCTTACATCTTTTGGCCATTCGTAGACTAATGAGAAGTAGTTGAAATCATGAGTCGTGTCAGTTCCATCAACTATGTCACCGATGGTTGCAATATATATTATGAAGTTTGATAAATATGTCGATGGTTTGGTAGATACAGGACCCAGGTATCTGTTTGTAGAACCTTTGAGTTCTGGACTGTTTACAAGAACAGTTGAAGCTGATGGATCAGTGCTAGATGCTTGTTTCAGAATTCTAAGTCCATGACCAAGGACTACACCTTTTTCAGAGCTCAAAATATCTTTCTTATCTAACTTGATACCTTCTTTTGAATAAGTACTATCAGAATCCTCATCAACAATAGCTCTTGCAACATTGTGAAGCTTACCTGATAAAGAGATGTTCAGAAGTGCCACCAGAACATCAAAGCAACAGAGATTTACCATTGAACTGAATAAACTAGATGTTACCATGCAAGAACTGACGCTTTCCTTTGAAAGCATCATCGATCATCTGGTGCAGAAGCCCAAGAGGACGTTGCTTTTGTCCAACTCTGCTAGATTCAGCTGACGAAGAGCCACTCATCTCGGTAAAAACTACTTGAAGATATGGATAACCTTCCTAGATGAGACCAAAAGGTATGTCATTCTTGGTATTAAAAGAAAACTAAATGGTTGTTTTGCTTTGTTGAACATGGAACAGTAGGAATATCACATATATTTGCTTTGGTGCGATCACCAAAATAAAATCCACAAACATAATTGGTTTATGTTGTTTTTATAAATAAACGGTTTGACATTGGATTGTGCTAACAAAAAGGTAAGAACTGAGACAGATCCTTAATACATCCTTTAGTGCTGAAATTGTACGTCAAAATTAGCAACTACTTTGCTCAGGGAAATAATAACGCTAAACAAGGTAAGAAGTCCCACAAAATGATCCATGTGATTGTGATGAACCTTAGCTCATCAGGGTAACTACCGTACTAAGGAGGACTGGGACAGGACAGGATGGCTGAAGGGGAGGGATCTTAGGAGAAAGAGAAGACCAGACTGGGATGGTGAACTTTAGATGGCCCCTACCACTCAAAACTATATCTCTTAACAATCCAATCTAATCTAACTCTTAAGGATAACCTTCTAATCAAAACTGAAATAAACCAATAGGCACTATTGCTGCTGACCTGTGCTACAGTACCACGCTTGGCGTAGCAGTGATGATCACAAACAAAATAAAAGCTTACCAGATCCAAGATGGCACGCAGACGCTGAAGGATGCGCTTTATCACTGATATGATAGCAACTTCTTGAATCTGATCCCAATAAGTTGAGCCCATTTTTGGGGAGCTTCCTGGAAATATCTCAGATAACAAACTTGTAGCCTGTACAAGAGAAAAGAATGTTAACTTATATTCGATATGGCAAAAGCAATAAAGTTCAAAAAAAATTGCCTAACACACTAATTATTTATGTTTCAACTAAAATAACTGTGCTGAGGCTCCTAAAAGCAAGCTGGATATCATGGACTCATAAGGCATCAACAAATCCAAAAAAACAACATTTTTTGGTGTGTGCGGCGGGGGATGGTAAAAAGTTGTACCATGCATGTCACAATAGGTTCCATTGCTAATAAATTACATGGTTCACAATCTAGTGACATGCCATGCGTAGGATTTTAACTCACATAACCTTACATCAATTAGGCAAAACATAAGATATAATATTTCAGTTTCAGATTATAAATATCATGCAATAACCAAATGCAGAAGCCTCAAATGGGGAGGATTCATGTCACATGGTGAGGACTGAAGTCTTTCGATAAACTGGATATTAGTTATGGCAATACAAGATTCCAAGAGCATCAGGATATTTTCCACGTGCCAATTTTTAGGGTTGCTCATGTATATCAAAACAATAAGAGTTGATGAAAATGGCAAGAATTAACAGATAGAAATGTTTCCCTTACAACAAATGTGAAGAAACTCATATTAGAATATGTGAATTATCTCATATATGCCTATAATAGGGGACACCATTGACCATTCATCAGTGAGACCTTTCGGATTACATAAGTAAATTTTCCTTAGTGACACAAAGAAAAAGATGGGGAAGCATGGCAAACTTTTGAATCACCAAGTCGAAAGCAAAAATAGTATTTGTAGTAAACCCACCACTCCAATAAAAGACTACACCAGTAGGGAGTAAGGAACATATATACAGAAAAGAAGATAGTGTTATATCCACGAGAGTATGAAGATGTAGAAATGTGTAATCTTCAATGCTTACCTCATCAAGAAGAAATCGACACATATCTCCTGACCTGGCAGAAGTTGCAGCAACATCAATGCAAAGTAGAATCTGGAAGTTCAATCAGATATTCTTCTCAGGTCAAATACTAAGAATCCCTGTCATCAACAACATTTGAGGCAGACCATGATCAGAAATCCTCACCGTAGTTAGAGGACCAAGCTGAGCACGAAATGACAAAATATCCAAGTCCTGTGGGGCATTTGTGTTGTCTGTGGCACGATTTACAGCATCCTCAACCTGGAAAAGCCAAAAGTATTTGCTAATCTTTAGCCTTCAGGCAACATAAGACAAGGAAACAACAAACAATTAAGTTTGATACAAAGTCACAATATTTGCTATAACATTGATAACCATTTAACTGTTTTGCAGAAAGCAAAAAATTTGGTGGAGGTGCTGCGTAGAACCCTTTCCCTTTGCTCATGCCACAATTAAGCATTCACCCAAGGGAGATTGATGACAGATCATAAGATTGCATATCTGCCACTTCAAAACTTGCTAATTATAAGCTGATATAGCAAAACAATTTACTTTGCACTCCCTCCGGTCAAAGAAAAAGTGATGTCCTAGAATGCATGCAGTCAAAATTATTTAGATCAATCATATGAAAATGATGCGAGTACTTGAGTAGGTTGGTCTCCAAAGATACTTCCATATACCATAATTTCATTAGGTTTTACAAATATATTACAACAGAAATTAGTGGTCAAATTTGCATTTTGGAGATTCCGGTCAAGAAAAATTGAGATCCTAGAATGCGTGCAGTCAAAACCAATTAGATTGGCCATATGAAAATGAAACTTAGAGTAGCTTTGACTGAATAAATACTTTCATACCATTATAACTGTATTAATTGTACAAATCTACTGTAATAGGTATTAGTGGTCAAATTTGCATTTTATAGACCGTGACGATGTCCAAAATGTCACTTTTTGTGACTAGAAGTGATATATGGCACTCAACTTCTGTCAGTTTGGACCACTTCCCCTTTCCACACACACAGAGAGAGGAAAATAAGTGCAGAATTCTATGTGCTACATGTGCATGGAGAAAAGGGGAATCAACCAACTTAAATCTCCAAACCAATAAAAAGACAAAAATGACAAGAGTAAGCATACCAATGCTCTTCTGTATGCACCAGCTACCCATTCGGCTAGCTCAAGGGAAGCTTTATCCTCAGCAGGCAAAGAAAATCGCTGTACAGCTTCTTCTCCTATATCATAATTTGCCCTTTGCATGCATCTGTCAATAATTTACAATCATGAAAAATAGATCAGACAACCATGAGACATAATGCATCGATATGCATCAGAGCAAGCGGGCAGGCCTAAGAAACAAGGTAAAAGTAAGAAGCCAAATGTTGAAATCTCGTACAAGTTCAAACAATAAAGTTTAAAAGAAAGTATAAATAATGGATCAAGAATTAAAGTCTATAAAAGGTGTGTAATGGAATAATATTTATTTTAGATTACTCCATAATCTTGCTATTCTTGCCTTGTTGATAGGGGCACATCTCAGTAGCCCTGTCCCCTGGAGTGTAAGCTACTTCCAAGATTGAAGCCCATGGTGACGGCTTCAGGCGGTCAAACATGCTAAAATGTTAAATTGGACATGTGTACAGAGCAGTTCTACATGCAGTAGAATCATTTCAGACGAGACTATACAAGTACAAAACATTGTCATATTTACTGCTATGCTACCATCAATTGTGCAGATAGGAAATGAGCATTACATGGCTATTATTCTAAACATATCTTCTTGAGAATAACCCCAACTGGCATACATCATCAAGTATGGATGTGATGTGGGAAACATGACCACACCATCAGTAAATACTATTTTGGAACAGTAAAATGATAGGACAGGACCACAGAAAATAACCAGGGATATTTAGCTTCATGTGACCTTAATGCAGTAAATAATGCTGTAAGATAATATGTATAGATACTTATAGCAAAAAAAAACAGAACAACCTAAAAAATATACTTGGTAATGCGCACAGAGCTCACATTGAAACCTATCTTTGGGGTGCATAAACAACTGGAAAAAAAAGACAGAAAAAGTACCAATGTACAGACTAAAAAAACTCACACGTTCAATAATTTTGAAGGAGCAGCACGTAAAAGAACTAATGCCTCCTTCCAGCTCCATTGTCGTTCAGACAGAGGTGGAAGGCGCTGTAGAACAGACAGACGCCAATCCAAGTCTTCAATGGTATGTTTGGCATGTTTGAGTCTCCATTCTAATGCCTTTCTACCAGCAGGTGACAGACCAGTACTTGACTGATGATCCATATCAGGGCCTTTGAATAGGATATTATGACGAAGTATGTCAAGCAGAAGCCCAACGAAAGATATCACCATGTTCTTCCCATCAGATTCAATATTATTATCACAGCACTCATGAGTAACAGAACACTCAGAAGGAGCTGCTTGCAACAGCTTGATACTGTCATCCATATGTAACAATGACAATACAATGCTGACCATGAAAATCTGTAAAGCAAGGTAGCAAAATGAAGCTTAAATGCTTAAGGAATTCATTGAATATTTGTAAGATGTGTTTAAAATTCTCAATGCAAGCTAGAAACAGATGAATATGAAAATAGTGACATTATAGTTTATCCAACTGTGGTTAAATGATAAATCAACTTGCATTCATATTTCATCCTCTAAAAGGCAAAATGAGCAATGTTTTTTGAGATTTAAAAGGTGAAGTATCAACAACATTGGTGACACAAAGGTCCACTCAAATAAGATAGGCCATGAATGTATTGTGGCTATAAGCCCATAACTTTAAAACCATTGGTGCACCTAGCAATCCATGTACACCATTGCATTCTTGGTGATGAACTCTACAAAGCAAGCATTGTTATCAAGTAGCGACTAATCAACGATTAGTCACCAAGTCGGCCTTGTAGCACGACTGGAGGATCTCGACTCGACTAGTTGCCTAGTCGAGCGACTTGGAATCCAAGTCAACGGCTAATCGCAATTAGTCAGGCGAATTAGCCTGTTGACTTGGTGCCATGGAGAAGAGGTGAAGGGGAAGGGGAGGGGGAGGAGGAATGGGGAAACCAGGGAAGGGAAGGGGGGAGGAGGAAGGTAGTAGCAGGTTGTAGGTAGTAGCAGGCAGCAGCAGCTAGTAGTAGTAGTGGTAGAAGGCAGAGCAACCAGCAAGTAGTAGTGGACTAGTCGTGACTAATCGGCAAGTCGGTAGTATGGCGACTCAACTCAATTTTACGACTTAATAACTATGAAAGCAAGATATCTGGATTTAATTTTTCTAGATATTCGAATCCAAAGAATAGGCTATCTCACGAATACAAATTCATATCCAAGCAAAACTACCCAAATCTGACCAGACAGCAAAACCCCTATCCAAATACAACCAGACTTGGATCTGGCATTGGATCAGTCGGAATCCTATTGCACCACCCCCAGATTCAGGCATTGTTTCCCTAGGCGTTAGGCCCCTCCCTCCCGCCTAGGCTGATTTATCCCGTCTAGGCAGCCGCCTAGCCTGCCTAGGCGGCGATTAGGTGCTAGGCGCCGGTTTGCCGCCCGACTAGCGCCTAGAGGAACACTAGATTCAGGTGACAACAATATTAATTTTAAATAAAATAGCACCTCAATCAGGGCATGAACAGTTTAATAAATATCAATGATCCTGTGCTAGACTGCCCACTACTTTGCCATCACTTAAAACTGTGTCTTAGTTTTGTGAATTGCAATCCTATACATTGTAAGTAAGATATAGTGCAAAGAGCCAACCTTTCGTGGAGTACTTTTGATAGCCTCCATAAAATTTTGCATCTCCCTCAAATATGACAAAGCTATGTGATAATGGTGATCATTCCCATCATCTGCACACTTTTCCATCTTTCCTAGAGCAAGGGCAACTGACTGAAGAGCATATCGCATGTGCATCAGCTCAATGTCATGCATCCTGTCATAGGTACAAGAAGGCCACATGAAACAAACTACTTATGAGAAAAATGATGTCAATTCATAAGTGGACAGAACAGCAAATTAAATCAAGCCTGTTTCCTTTTTTGGCACAGTAATATTAATAGAAGTTTTAGCATGGCTTAGGAAATTAGCAAGGTGAGCAAAAGGCAGCCCATAAATTACTCAGTTTAGAGACTAAAGATGGGAAGATCTTTGTGCAGCAGGAAGCATTAAGCATAAAAGTCAGAATACAATATTGATAATGGAAACAAATAAGAGAAAAAACACAACATAGCAGTTAACAAATTGTTATGAACCTCTTCCAAGTTGCAGCTGTTGAAGAAAGTGGCTGCATACCAACAAGCTCAATTGCATCTTTAAACTTTATTCCTGGGACCACGTCAAATAGCACCTGTATTAAAGTTATAAAAAAAATTCAGAAGAATATCAACTTATCGACTGGAAACCCAAAGGTTGCTTTTGCGCTCAACATGGGAAAAACATATGAGGGAATTGTAAAATATGCAAAAGTGTCAAACATGTGGGCACATGAATGCATGGTGGAGCAATCAAAACAGAAAAATAAGATATAAGAGAAAGTATAACTCACTCTCATGGGAGTCTGAACAGCTAACCGCTCAAGTATCAAGTTCTCAACAAAAGGATCTAATATTTCTGCATTGTTAACATCTGAATCTTGCTCTTGTTGGGAAAACAACAATGAATTCCTCAAATTCCATGGGCGGCCAGAATTCACACTGGAAACGAAACATGCAAGATCCAGATGAAAGCACAAAAGATCACACAAGTACTCCTCGCAGGATGTCTGCCAATAGAAGCTGTCACAATCCTTCTCATATTTTTTCTGCACACTACCACAGAAGCGAAAGAAAATTCAGGAGCTAAAGAAGTACCTCATCTGTCTGCCTACGGTAATGCGAGTATTCTTGTAGTCGCAGAGCTTGGGATTTGCTTGTCCAGAACAACTGCATTAGCTTTCTCCGCAGTGCTGTCTTACCCTTCAGAATATCCCAGCCCAAGACAGCAACCAATGGTTGGAGAAGGGGGAACAACGAAACAACCTGCAGAAAGCCACTTGCTAGAAGATATTAATGAGGCAAATAACTAGCAAAATCTGTTCTTCAATGCTCATAACAGACCCCTCATAAAAAAATGTCAGTATCCCATAGAAAAATGACATACATTAACAGCTTCTTGAAGCTGTTCCATCTTAATTGCAGATAGAGCAGTTTCCATGACAACTTCAAGGACATGTTTTCCAGAAAGTCGACAATAATGGTACAGATCTTTCTTGCAGGATGTTATATCTGCATTCGTCATGGTTCTCTCATCTGAGTCAACATCCCTCTCCAATGATAATGTTTCCAGAAACTTTTTGAAAGGAAGAGGCATCCAATTAGCATCAGAGACACCATGATCTTCAATTTCTTCAGAAAGAATAACATCCAGAATGAACTAGAAAAAATACCAAAGAAAAGCAATTAGCACCATCCAAAAATAAGTCTGCAAAAATGCATTTCAAAAAGATAGATAGCGGTGACATGTTAGGTACAGTGGAGAAGGAATTGGTTTTGGGGTTCATTAGGAACCTGGGATTTCAAGGAAGGAACAAACATATCTATGGGGCGACTTACATCTAATGTTTTGCCTAAAGCTCAAAGAAAAATCGCTACAAAGGAATAAGCACTCAGATTCTGGAGTAATACATGTTCAGTGGCCTAAAATTTCTGTACATTAAAAAGGTAAGTCAAATTTCCCATAGAGAAAAAAAAACGGGAATGGTAATATAACATGAAGGTTGTATGGTATCAACCAAGGAAAGGACATTAACAAAAGAAGAACACCAGTAGAAATGATATAGAGAACTTTGTAATTACCTGAATTTGTTGGACAAGCTGGGGACTTCTAGACTGAAGAGCTGCTAGATACATTTTAATTACTCTATCATGCGACTCAAGCCATGTTCCACCATAATTAGATGCTTTTGCCCAACCCTTTCTCACAAGCTCTCCTAGGACAACCCTGTAATAAGAAATCATAATCAAAATATATTGAATGCATCCAGATCTATCACCCAGCTGAGACCAACGTACATAATATATTATTAGTTGATCAATTGAACATCACATGTATAATTTGAAACCACAAACATGAATATGATGACGCTACATCAAAATCTGGAATTAGTTCCAGAACTTTGCTCTGTATAACACCGAGTGGTTAGCAGTTTACAACATACTACAAAATTATGTCATCTCACTACGTAGGTCTCTATACGTCATGCCCATTGAAATGTTATGATAGCAACAAGCCAACAACTAACAAGCAGCTGTAGGACTTGTTACTTGCAATACAGAGGTTGCAAACAGAGGAGAGGGGCTGGTGTCCAGTGGGAGCATAGGGACCCCACTAAAATCTTGTGACAAGCCCCTCGAGTTACAGTGTGATTTCATACATATAACTCCAAAAAAACTATCTGAAAACATGAAGTAGGGACACAACTCAAAAAAAATTTATATGCTAATTACCCTGCCGGTAAACAAATTTTACATATCTGTCATCACTGCAACTATGTTTGTTCCTGTCATTTGCATTCAAATGTTGAGATGTGCACCAAGAGACAAGCATTCCTAAAACAGATAAGCTAATTAGCTTGATGTTTTCATCAAGATATTGATATGGAATGGAACCGACTGAAGAGCATCCATGACACACACATGGACCTTAACTGAAGCTATTATTGAGCTTATTGTTCCATGCAACTGTTAATATATTAACGAAAGGGCATTCATACTGTAAACACATATTGTAACTCAAGCTACCACTGAACCTACTATCTCCACACATGTGCTGAGATGTCCATTACATTCTCAGCTCGGGACTCTAGCTAATATTTGTTCCTATCAGATGCTGAGATGTTCATTGGCAAATGTCGACTCAATTCATATTTATATTTTAACTAAAGATGCTGCAATAGAGCTTACTTGTACTCATCCTCCTCCACGCCATGATCAAGGCAAAGGAACCGGAGATGCCCAGTAGCACCCTCGAGATCACCAGCCACGACAAGTGCCTTCACTGCATCCAAGTGAGCGAGCTGCACGCTACGCCGCAGCCACAGGAGCACGTCCGCGCCGAAACCCCCGTCCAATCCGATCTGCCTCGAGACGCCCAAACACAGCGCGTCAAACAGCTCGGCGTTGTCGAGGAACACCCCCCACAACACCCTCAGATCCTCCTCGGAGACCGGGACCTCCTCGACACCGACCCCCGCCTCCCCTCCGCCTTCGACCTCGCGCTTCAGCCTCGCCACTCCCAAATCCAGCAGCTTCGCGAGCGTCCCCCGTACCTCGGCGCCGGTGGCGGGATCGTCGGCGATGGGCTGGAGGAGGAGGAGAAATTCGGCCTTGAGGCGGAGCGCCTCGGGGTTGGGGGTGGAGGGGAGGGCGGCGAGCTCGAGCGCGGCGAGCCAGGCAAGGTGGGAGGGGAGGGGCAGGCGGGGGGCGCGGACCAGAGGACGCCGGGGACGCGGCCGCCCGAGGCGACGACCGCGCGGAGGAAGTCCGCGGCGAGGCAGGGGTCGGCGCGGCGGCGGAGGCTGAGGAGCGCCGCGCGCAGGGGCTCGAACTGCGCGAGGAAGAGGTGGTTCGCGGCCACGCGGGCGAGAAGCGCGGCCTCCCGCTCCGACGACGCCATGGTGAATTTGGGGGTGGTCAGGGGCTCGGAATCACGAGGGCGGTGATGAGCATGGTAGTGTGCACTGCCCTGCAGGAGTTGTTGCGCGGTGTCGAAGAGTGGAGGATTCGGTTTTGTGAAGGGTTTGCTTGTGTCGCGCGGTTTGGGGAGGAGCAGGGCGAGGAAGAAAGCAATCAAAAAGGTTCCGGAGATGCGTGGGTCTTTTTCTTTGTTTCTTTCTTTCTTTTGTGTGTGTTTTGTTTTTCCCAGGGAGATCTACGGATGGATGTGATTAAATCTGATGCTGGATGCGCGCTGGGGCAATCTTGGCTGTTGATGTGCTGATGGGTGCAGGGAGAGCAGTTTTCATTTAACTAGCAGAATTTTCCACTCGCAATTGTGTGTATGTAACTATAATGCCTTTGGAGAATATAGTTGTAATACAGCTGTAATATACTATAATAATATCATGTTCTTTTCTTCCTAAGGGTCTAAAGAGAATACATATAAAAGAGTAAGGGAAAAAAGAAAAAAAAAAAGAAGAAGCTAGCCTGGTCGAGACAGAGGCCGACTTGATCTTGACGGGAGGATTGGACTCGACGTCTGTGTCACTCGACCTTGTGATGCTTTAAAAGGGATCAAGGAGAGGTTGCGCTGCACCCTAACCATAGTGCCACCTCCAAACCCTAAAGCCACCATCGTCGATTTCTCTAGTTGTTGCCACCATCAAAAGTTAGGACGCCACCACCGATGTTCCTTCTAGTGTGTGTCAGGAAGGAGGAGTGCCGCCATAGCGGGGGAAGGCCGCCATGCTAGGGACGTCACCAATAGGTCTAGACCACACTAGTGCACGCAATGACCAGAACTGCTGACCGTGCAATGCGTGAATAAGCTAGGCGGGGCATGCTCTTGCCGCACTTGGACACGCTCTAGGTGTGTGATGGTAGCACAGACCGCAATCGCGAGCTAACTGTCTTCAAGTCATGTCGTCATATATTTTTTCGCATTCCTCACTTGTCAGAGTGTTGTCCTCAATTTTGATCATCATCATGTGTAGGGTGTGCCATGGGAAGATCGAGGAGATCTAGTGCCTTCATCGTTTCCCTTTAACCATTGAGGGCTAAGTAATAGCCTTAGGGTGTGTTCCATGTTTTCCCATCATGGTAGATTCGTTAGAGATCATGCTAGTGCATTTGTTCTAGTAGATGAGAAGAGACGAAGTTGGTTTTGGTTAATGCCGGGTTCCGATTGTTTTGGGTACATACGTCCTATTCCATAACTTTTCCATGTCATGAATAATGTAGATAATTGTCCAAGGTTCCTTTAGAGTGTAAGAACGCCGGATATGTTTGAGCAGCTTAAAAGTTATGGCATCGAGAAGGCTACTGTCTAGAATTATTATGATGCTTAGTAGTTGGTCAAATTAAATCGTGTTCACAGCTAGTGAAAGTTAGATAATTTTCCGCACTTTTCAGAAGTGGTATTGTTTGACACCTTTTGTGTTGTATAAAAATAGATAAACAAATTGCTAAATTTGTTTTCCAGTAACCCAATAGAGCATTCTTTGAGGTTAAGAACAAGGGCTCATATGAATTAATCAAGATTTTTTGCTAACTAGGAAAGTGTGGAAATGTTATGTAGTCTCTAGAGAATGTACTATTTATGTGGTTTGGGTCTCGAGGTGGAAATTTATGGGCATTTGATCAGTCAAACAACGAAAAGGTTATCCGATGAAAGAGGGATAATTAGGTTGGAAATGTGTGTATGTGTGATATTGTATTGTTTGATGATTATGTACTTTTGTGGCACCTTGTTGAGTTTGGATATTTGTTGTAGGGGTAACTTTGGGGTTGGTCTCGTCCACACATCACTCAGCTCCACATGGTTACAAAAGGCAAGTGCATAGTTGAACTATAGACAGTGGTTTGTATTTTTAATATCCAACACTTACGAGATATTTACCTCATGTTTATATTTAATATGGCGAATGCATGATGATGGTTACATGATGATGAAGTACTATGATATATGAAATTGAAATTCATGCATTTGCATAATGAACATATCCATGTCATGAAAGAGATGGTCTACTTCGGTGGACTTGAAATACCTACATTAGTAGTAGGCAACTCCACGGGGTGGAGTGAATAAGAGGGTGGTACATCGATAGGTGTTCACCCAACTATAAATGCTATTTGTTTTACTTATACTTTTAATCTAGCTATTGTATTTAAATTTACAAATGTTGCTTGGTGCAGAAGAACCATATCAACCATCCTTTATAATAAGCCTAGCTTTCGTATAGTTACTTAGACTTGTATTTTGTGCACAACTTGTTGAGTACTCCATGTGATCATCCTTGCAATAAACATCACTCAGTTAGAGAATTTAAAGAGTCAACACCTACTTTGGAGGAGTATCACGAAGAAGCCGACTATTAGGATTTGAACCCTAGTTGATTGCCGATCATAAGGTCACAACACCTATTTGTTTATCAAATTTATTTCATTTATTGTTATTCCATTGTGTATGGAGATGATATTCTCTCTGTTATCACTGTGTGCAATAACGTAATCATAGACCAATACGGTTTACACAGAGGGTCTAGATTTGCATATTCGAGTCCCGACAGAGACCCAAATAAAGAGGGTTGAGATTATTACCCTATCAAATAGTATTCTTTCCATGTGAAAATGTAGAAAGAACGGCGATACATCCTATGCCAATGATTAGTTGAGGTTACAAGTAAGCAAGAGGTGATGCGAACCTAGTGATCGATAGACCAATGACAGTGCATGTTCCTGCTTGAGAGCTATATTGCACAGCGGAGTAGTAGCTATCTGACTACAATGACAAAATGATTCCAACCGGGTGAAGAAATTCTATGTATATATCTTGGAGAAAAAGCTCTGTACTCTAGTTTAGTCACCTGTCAAAGGAAATATGAATGTGGCTCATGTGAATTCACACTGGCCTTCTGGATAGAACTAGAAGGCTATGGGAGCCTATATGTGGTTCTATCACGTTGTAAGGGTGACCAATAGATTTGTAAATTAATATAATATTTTCTTACCAAACCATTATTTTCTAAAAACCTTATGATTGGTGTTGATAATTATTGAAGGAACTAGCAATATATTATCCATGACATGTCTTGTATATTAAGGATTGTTGAGTACATCTTTACTCATTCTTGCTATTATCATCCCTTGATTAGAAATGAACTAGCTTGAGTACTCTCAAATGTTGGATGATGGCCATTTCGGGAACGACTACTTCCAGTCCATGGACATAGAAGCTTAACAACCACTATGGTGCTGATGGCGATTTGGATGTCTAGACATCTTTTGCTCAGCCCATGTGATAGGAAAACTGATAATATAGACTATTATGTAAAATGTTTAGTTAGAGATTCTATAGGGAAAACTGCAATAATAGACAGATGGTGTTAATTCTAATGTATCATTAATCTTTTGTTGGGGCATGATTTTGTAATATTAACTACAGATCTCTGGCTATTTCTCTACTGCATACTCTGATGTGACTTATTATTAAGCAAAACATAATTTATTGGCTATGAACTACTTGGTTGAGTGGGCTCAGAGGCAGATCGATGTACGAAGCTATGAGTTTAACAGTGATGGTAGTTGTACCAACCTCAACTAATACGGAAGTCGAGCTATGAAAGCGCTAGGCTAATATAAGACATATGGCCAGGCTTAAAATGGAGTAGAATCTGCGATATCTATATACATAGCGCATTGTATCACATAACTAGTAGGTATGAATGGAACAATGGCAAACCCGCTGTGTATAAAGCTATCTTAGATATGACGTAATCTTTGGCATAGTATAGTCATGTACAAAAAATTCTTCATAAATGTGGTGCCATCATGTGTGTTGTATATTTAGAGTCGTGTTGCCAACCATCAAGTACTCAACTTACAAGAAAATAAAAATAGAAAAGGAGACACAAGAATTAGTCCTAAGTCTTTTCTCAAATTTATTGCTCTTTTGTCTGTAGGCATGACGTGTACAATGTATTGCCTCTACCTCCTATATAAGGAGAGGGATGTGCTTCATGATAGAATAAACAACCATAGGAATAAACTACACTAATGGGTCTCGTGGGCCGGCTGCTCCTAATGGGTCTTCGTTTAAGTAAAGTGCCCACTCAATCGGGTTCTCGTAAATGAGCCGATATACAACACCCCCTTGGATACTTTGCCAATACTATACTTGTGCTTCGTTAAAAACTTCTTTCGAAAATACAGTGAAAAAAGGTAAAAAGAAAAGAGTATATAGCTTGCGTTCTTGCCATTATAAATGCTGCCTCAATAAAAATCTTCAATTGAAAAAACCCATTGAGACAAAACTCAATTAACAGAAAAAAATGTGAGACCCTCCCTTTTATGGTATGGAATACCATAGAAGGAAGGTTCCAATATGCACACAGTACTAGTCTCATGATCAGTGGCTAGTACGCACATCCACAGAATTGATAACACATACATACACAATATATATTACATCTCAAGCTGTTATACATGTTATTCTTACAGCCAAAAAAAAGATGTAGCGGAAACATTATTATCCTGTAGTTGGCCTTAACCCAGTATTCCCACAGGCAATTAACAAAGTGTAAGGTCGAGGATGCCGACTAAAGGGGGGTGAATAGGCGGTTTTTAAAAAAATTCTCTCCACTAATTTCTACAAAGCAATTCAATCCTAATTTCCCTAATGCCATAACTTTAACAATTATTAATGCGGAAGCGATAAACTAAGGTTTTGACAATCAAGGCCTAAATTCTCTAGGCTCACTATGTGTAGTAACTAATTATGTCTCTAACAATAAATTGCAATCCTAAAGACAAGCAATCAATCAATTTAATTCTATGAATGTAAATTGTTTGAATATAAATAATGAATACAATGCAATCACAAGAGACACGATACTTTTTATCGTGGTGTTAAGAGACTTGCCGGTCTCCCCTAGTCCACGTTGAGGTTAGCCCAAACGAATTGGACCAGCTCCACGAATTGAGCGCCCACCTCGAATCCACTAGTGGTAGCTCCTTTTCCCTTCCGGGTAGGCGAGCTCCAACCTTCACAAACTTTGCCGGGGCTTCTCACAACCTCCGTTGAGAACTCCCGCGCAAGACGTCGCTACGCCATCTAGGTGTCGGCAAACACCAAGAGTAACAAGCCAAGTCTTCCGCTTGAACTTCACCGAGTGCAACATATGCACTCCGATAATCACCAAGTGCAACACATGCACAAGGATCCTCCTCAAGTGCAACACATGCACAAGAGGTTCTCAATCCACTCCTAATTGCAACACATGCAATTAGGGCTCACTCTTAACTCAAAAAGCAAATATGAGGGTGCAACACATGCACACAACTCCCCCACAACTCACAATAACACTAGCACATATCCAATGCCCACCAAGGCCTCCTTTTATAGCCTCACAAAGAAAACTAGCCGTTTGGGGGCAAAATCGGAAAAATCTCAGCAAGCCCGGCACTACCGCCCAACTAGGGCCGGTAGTGCTGGCCTCGACCTCAACGGTCGAATTCCCGCCGGAACTAGCCGTTGGCTCTGAGAGGCCCGGCAGATATCGCGCCATCTGGGTCAGATCTCGGCCGAGCGGCAACGATCACCTAACCGAGCCTGCATCTGGCGGCAAGGCAATACCCCAAAACATACCTTTCTAGAATATAACTACCAGCCATGCGGGCCGGTACTGCCGCCCATACGGCAGTACCACACCTACATGGTTGGTAGTGCCGGCCTCACTGAGCACAAGAGAAAAATCAAGTTTTTTGCAAAAACTTTTCTCCAAACCTTTAAAGATTTATTCTTTGAGCTATGTGAGAATCAACACATGATCACAATACTATGCAAAACACATTTGTACATGTTAATCACATACTTCAAAGAATCGCATTAAGCACAACTTATTTGCAAAACACATTTACAAATAAACCAAGAACTTATGAGATCAATCCTCTTAGCCATGTGATGATCAACACATGATCAAGTCAATTTGCAAAACACATTTGCAAACCCTATTCAAATGCTCTAGGATCGAAACCCCATAACTTCTAGTTCATTTGCAAAACACATTTTCAAATTAACAACTCCAACTTATTTACAAAACACATTCGCAAATAAACCACGAACCTATAAGATCAATCCTCTTAGCCATGTAAGGATCAACACATGATCCCGACACTTTGCAAAACACATTTGCAAATGCCAACACATGCTCTAAGATTAAAACCCCTAACCTCGAGCTAATTTGCAAAACACATTTGCAAATAACAAATCCATTCAACATTTTGCAAAAACAAATTTTGCAAACTCAAAGCACAATCCAAGCTTAGTCTTGTGATGATCAACACATGATCCAATCACAAACTAAAACACCAGAGCATGAGCTCTATATTTGCAACACATGCAAATCTTTAGCACCATGCAAACAACAATTCAAACTCAAGTACATGAGCTCTCTATTTGCAACACATGCAAATCTCTAGCTCCATGCAACCACTTTAAACCAAATTGCTTGAGCTCTCTCCTTTTGCAACACATGCAAAATTTAGCTCCAAGCAATAACCAAATCAAATAAGATTTAATTAAGATGCAAGCATGAGCACCCTTATTTGCAACACATGCAAATACTTAGCTCATACAAAAATCCAAAGCACAAGCTTCACCCATTTGCAACACATGCCAAATGGTTAGTTTCATGCAAACACCAAACAAGAGAGTGAGCTAGAGTGAACCGGATTGAGTTCATCAACACATGATGAAACTCAAGCTAAAAGACTCAACCCCTCTTAATAGTACGGCAACCTAACTAGCAACCCGGTCTCTCATCCAAACACCGAGACTGGTAAAAGACTAGGAACACATCCTTTGCCTCTAGTGATCCACTTGGAGCTTTTATAATTTCCAATTATCTTCTCTCCAGGATCACATCTTATTCTTCTTGTTCATCAACACATGATGAACCTTCTCTTTACTTCAGGATCACCTCTTGAAGCTCATCAATACATGATGACTTCTTCTTCTTCCCGATTTTTCATTATCTTGGACTCAACCTACTTCACAACTTATAGAAGATGTTAGTCCAACAAATACGGTAGTCTCAATTATCACCGCACTCCATTTACACAAAATGCATGCCTCCAAAATCGATTGAGCACAACCCAACTCAATTTGAATGATTAATTGGTGTCTTGAGTACTTTGATGCAACTAATGCTTCATTATACTCAAGAACTTTTCGCTTGTCTTTAATCAACAAAGAGACACCATCAACACATGATGAAATGTTCTTTGATTGATTGAAAGACAATCAAACTCAATTTAAACTCATTTAAATTGACATGAGTATATATAACTACACAAGTTTCATATACTCAATATGATGGTTAGTAATGATCAAAATATGTTTGAGTGATGGAAGGGATCAATACTTTTGAGACCATTAACTATAGAATACACTCCATTTGATATGTGCATATAGATAATTGAACATGGAGTCAATATGTACATAATCAATCTTAGATTGCATATGAGTTTATTCTATATTTGTATGAGTATACTACAACTACACAAGTTATATATACTCAAAAGATTGTTTCAAGGTATTGATCCTTTATATTATATAACAAGAGGACATGGATCAATACAATTAAAACATCAAGTTAAATTATTAACTCCCCCTAGATGTGTGCATTCATGTATATATGAATTAGGAACATAATGCACATATTTTGACTAAAGCAATGGAAGAGTTCAGACTTTAACTTGAATTCTAAGTATGCATTTAGATAATAGAATGAATACGAGTGCATACCTTAGGTTTTTCATTTTCCATCTAAATATGAGACTAATAAGAATAAGGCTCAATAGAACAGGTTAGTCTCATAATAATTAGATTTTTCATTAAACAATGATTAAATATTAATATTAACCAATCATCAAAACCAATGGAGCTTGAACTTACAATCTCCCCCTTTTTGGTGATTCATGACAAATCCTACATTAATTTCTCATTTGGATGAAAAACAATGTATGAAGGGGTTTTGAAAATTAAAGATCGAATAACACAATAAAATTTTCAAAAATGCATATCCCCTTATGGCCTAAGGATAAAACTCCATTAAGCTCTTATACCACTCAACTTATATCACTTAACCAAACCAAAGAGCTTTCATATCACTTATAAATTTAACCAATAAGTTCTTATACCACTTATATATAAATTTTCTAACATAATCAATAAATCCAAGAACTTATACCATTTGCATCAAATTTTGAATTAAACAACAAATCCAAGCTCTCATACCATTGATGCAAAACATTTCTCCCCCTTTTGGCATTTCTCTTAAAGGAACCAAATGAGGGAATTAAGCTCATAATAATTTAGTGTATGCATGTGTGCTAGATTTCAAGCTACACCTAAAGAAGTGCATCTTAGTGCAGTAAAAAGGATTTTCAGATACTTAAAGCATACTCCATGTTTTGGCTTGTGGTACCCAAAAGGTGCTTCTTTTGAACTTCTTGGCTATTCAGATTCTGATTATGCCGGTTGTAAGGTTGATCAAAAAAGCACCTCTCGGGGCTGTCACTTACTTGGAAGATCTTTAGTATCTTGGTGTTCAAAGAAACAAAATTCAGTAGCACTTTCAATTGCTGAGGCTAAATATGTTGATGCAGGCAGTTGTTGTGCTCAAATTCTTTTTATTAAACAAACCTTTCTAGATTATGGTATTATGTTTGAAAATGTGCCTCTGTTATGTGATAATGAAAGTGCAGTGAAAATAGCCAACAACCCGGTCCAGCATTCTAGAACTAAGCATATTGAAATTAGGCATCACTTCATACGTAATCAAGTTGCTAAAGGTGACATTATGCTTAGTCATGTCAGGACTGAGGATCAATTGGCTGATATTTTCACTAAACCACTTGATGAGGCCATATTTTCAAAATTGAGAAATGAACTGAACATTCTTGATTTTTCAAATATTACCTAATTCCTTGGAATGACACACTAAGGGGGAGTCAAGTCTGCTTGCCATGCATATCTCGCTACCTTTAAGTGAACAAAGTAATTACTAGTGTTGAAGTAATAAAAATAGGACTATATTCTAAATGAAAAGCTTACTTGAAAACTAATAGTCATAAAATTGCTGCTGAAAGCCTTCTCTTTCTCTATTACTATATTATACTTTCCTAAAACACAGTGATTAGGTTAAGTAAGCTTAAGAAGAAAAATACTTATACAAAATTTTGAAAACTTAAAATTACTCAGCACATGAGTATTTTCTTTGAGCTTAAGTTTATCATACTCATGCTCTTATGAAAACTAGGGTTCAAATATTTCCTTTTTGACTCCAACGACTCCTGAGTTTATTGGTTGATTGTTCTTGATTGTAAGATTATTCTAAGATCTCTCTACCAATTTATGTGTGTTATTCTTAAAAAGGGGATCTGTCGGGGATCGGACAGCCTGGCGCGCGTCCCCCTGACACGTGTCCGTTCCCCCTCTGTGCCCAGGGGACTGTTCCGAAGCCCAAGCAGAAACATCTCCGGTCTACCGGCCCAGGGCGCCGAACGGACTGTTACCAGTCGGGATCCGACCAAAGATCCCAAGAGACCACCGGGGGACCTCTCCGAGCTCTTTCCCGACCTGGCGGACCTCTCCGAGCTCTTCCTCGACCTGGCGGGTCGGGCTCCCAACCTCCGCAGCGGGACGGGATCCCCCGACTCCGACCAAGCCGGGCTCCCGACCTCCGTAGCGGGGCGGGGTCCCCCGACTCCGACCAAGCCAAGGCAACCCCCACCAAGGGCCACGTGTCAAAGCCTCCACCGCCAGCGACCACGTGCCCCACGGATGGGGTCAATCAAGTGACTATACGAGCAGCGGCCATCTCCCAAGATGGTTTAATGGCTGCTGAAGTCATACTTCCAGTCCCATCAACCGGTCACGTACAGAACGAAGACACGCTCCCTCCCGAGGCAGCACCAACGTCATGAACAGCGGCGTCAACACTCGTCAGGATCGTAGAGGGCAGGTACGCCATTTCCCGGTGAAATACCTAACCGCCCTGACCAGCGAGACGACCGACCCAACATGGGCAGGACGAGAGGTGACCAGTCGACAGGACAAAGGACTGAAGCTGCCCCTTCCTACCGTATAAAGGGAGGCAGGAACCCCGGGGAAGAGGGGGGATTCTCCTGGTCAAGCCACGAGCACTCTTGAGCAAGGATCCAATAACTCTCGTTTGTAAACTTTGTACAGCCATCTAGAAAAAGGCAATACAATACCGCCACACGAACTGGAGTAGGGGTTCGGCCCGAACCAGTATAAACCTTGCGTCTCCTGTTTGGTTGCACAGGTTCCCCTGCTTAGTGTGCCCGCCAAGGGTGCCATCCGGACGAGCGAAGCTCTGGGCCTCGCCCTCCGTACGATCTTTCCCCTCCTTCTTTGCGGTCGGCGGTCCCGATCGTCGACAGCTGGCGCCCACCGTGTGGCCCGAAGTTTCGTTCGTCCAAAGTTCGTCATCTTGGCTGGCTCAACACCTCCAGTTCCACTACCAGCATGTCGCGAACGGCGAGCTTGGGCTCGGGCGCTGTCCCCGAATGCCAAGGCTCCACATCTATGCTCTTGCCATCCTTGCCGCCCCACGAACGTCATGCCTTCGCGGCCGACGGACGAGAGGCAACCCCTGGGGCGGACGACGGTGGCCCAGAAACCCCTCGGGAGGCGCATCGGCTCGCCCAGGTCGCCATCGACCAGGCCATCGCCGCCATTCGACGAGAGGGGCGTGGTGCGACCCGCTCCCAGTCCGGCCGGTTCGGCCCTCCCCGTCCGCACGAACCTGCCCAAGAACGCCTGCGGGCCATCGCCCGGGTCATGGCTGACCCTGCCCGGGCCGGCTCGGCCCTCTTCCGACGGTCCCTGGCTGAAGAGCTCAACAAAGCGACCGACGGCGTCACACCCCGACGGCAAGCGAGCTCTCTGGGCTCCGAGTCTCGCCCCATGACGGCCAGCGGCCCCCTGTTGCGTGATCGCCGGCCGCTTCACCGGCGGGATCCCCGCCCCCGGGCTCGCACCCCAACGCCATCTTCACCGCGTCCCCAACGGGAAGGGTCGACGCGTGGGCTCGCCCGTCGTCAGCAGCGTAATAACGACGCTCGTCCGGACAACGGTACTTCTAGAAGTCCCTCTCCGGACGTCCGACTCGGGCGACAGAAGATCCGTAATCGCTTGCGATGCCACCACAACGGCGCTCCCGTCGACCATCACGGTCGACGCGGGGTGCACCGTCGGCTTGAGTTCTCCCTGTCGGCTGGTGACGACTCCGACGCTAGCAGCGGCGGCAGTGACCTTCCGGCCTACGGCTGCCCGGCGTACTCGAGTGATCTCCGTCGGGTACGCTGGCCGGCCCGGTTTAGGCCGGCGATGATGGAGCGGTTCGACGGGACCAAGAATCCCGCGGAATTCCTCTCCATCTACTCCACCGCCATCCTGGCGGCCGGAGGGGACGAGGCCATAATGGCCAACTACCTCCCCACCGTTCTGGATGGCGCCGCCCGCACCTGGCTCTTCAACCAGGCGTCCGGCACCTTCCGGTCGTGGCGCCAGCTGAGGGGCGCTCTCCACTCCAACTTCCAGAGTTGCTAAGAACGACACAGGCGGAGCGGGACTGGACCGCGTTATCGAGAAAGGGGAACATCTGCGGGACCGTGCGCGGTTCACCTGCGCAAACTCGATCCCCAATGTTTAAGCGAAACCGTCATCAAGGCTTTCAAGTTTGGCGTCCGAGACAGACGCCTTACGGAGGACCTCGAGATTGCCACAAGACTCACCGTCGACAAACTATTCCGCATGACTGAGCGGTACGCGGACGCGGACGATGCTGTCCGCTGGAAGCATGACTATGACCGGGGCAAGCTCGGCCTCGCCTTCGGCGAAACGAGGCCATCTGACGCTAAGGAAGGAGACCCGGGCCCACGAGACAAGAGGCGGGGAAAAGACCGCGGCGTCGAGGGCGGCCAGCTCCGCCTAGTCGCCACGGTCGATGACAAACGTGAAGGCGGGACGCGCCACCGACCGCCGGCCCCGGCCTCAGCAGAACCATCCGCGGCCGCGAAGCAGCGCCGCACGCCCCAACCGGCGGTCGAGGACCCTCCACGCGAACATCCGAGCTTGGGGCAATGAGGAACAGCCCGGCTTCGACGCCAACAAGTTTTGCCCGTTCCACAAGATCCACGGCCATGACCTGCGGGGCTGCAGGACATGGCTGTTCAAGCTGGACGCCTTTTATAAGGGGACTGGGGAAATGCCCGCGCTACAAAAAGGCGATGAACGGCCAGGAGGAATCGACGGCGAGCCAAGCGGACCACGACTGAATTCCAACAGGCGACCGCCGTGTGGACATGATCTTGGTGGTTCCTCCGCATACCGATCTCGGCCTTGGTGAAAGGCGCCGCGCGCCGTCTATCAAGCCACCGCCGGGAAGCCCGCCGACCAACCCTGCAGATGGGGCGTCGTCCCCATCACCTTTTCTCGGGATGACGCCCCCCCGGGGATGTCCCGAGACTTCAAAACTGCTCTGGTCGTCGCCCCGACCATAAGCAACACTGTCGTTGGCCGGGTCATGGTCGACGGGGGCAGTTCCCTCAACCTACTCCTAGCCAGCGCCTTGGACCGGATGCAAATACCCCGGTCGAAAATCAAGAACATAGCGATCCCCTTCTTCGGCATCGTGCCGGGGAGCTCGACCACCCCCCTGGGGCAAGTGGTCCTCCCCGTCACCTTCGGCGACTCCGTGAACTTCCGCACCGAGCTGATCACCTTTGAGGTCGTGGACGGCGATCTCCCCTACAACGCCATCCTCGGGCGCCCCGCCCTGGTCAAGTTCATGGCTGCGAATCACTACGGGCATCGGTGTATGAAGCTCCCAGGGCCCGGGGGCGTCATAACGGTCCGCGGCGACCTTAAGGCAGCACACGGTTGCGAAGAAAAGGCCCTGACGCTGGCCGGCATACTGCCCCAGCCGGGCCCCGAGATCACCCCGAAGGACGCCCGTCGGAAGATGGCTATCCAGCCAAACGGACCGACCAAGGCCGTGCAGCTCGAGGAGGGGGACACGGGCAAATGCGTCTGCATTTCTGCCCAGGTCGATCCCAAATAGGAAGACGAGCTCGTCACCTTCCTCCGAGATAACAAAACCATTTTCGCATGGGAACCGGCGGATATGCCCGGGGTCCCACGGGAGGTGATCGAGCACAAACTGCAAACAAAGCCTTGCTGCAGACCCGTGCGCCAGAAGCTTCGGCGATTCTCTTCTGAGAAGACGGCGATAATCAGGGAGCACCTCGACAAGCTCCTTAAAGCCGGCTTCATTCGCGAGGTCAACTACTCCGAATGGCTGGCCAACCCTGTGATCGTACAAAAAAAGGGCGGGAAGTGGCGAATGTGTGTCGACCACACAGGTTTGAACGCTGCATGCCCTAAAGATAACTTCCCGCTCCCTCGCATAGACCAGATTGTGGACTCCACCGCCAACGCCGAGATGTTGAGTTTTCTCGACGCCTACTCCGGATACCACCAGATCAAGCTCGCCGCGGAAGACGAAGACAAGACCGCCTTCATCACGCCGTTCGGAACCTTCTGCTACACGACCATGTCGTTCGGCCTCCGCAACGCGGGCGCCACGTTCCAGCGGCTAATGGCCAAAACCTTCGACCCGCAGATCGGCCGGAACCTCGAGGTGTACGTCGACGACATCATCGTCAAGAGCCTCTCTAAAGCTAACCACGTCAACGACCTGGCCGAAACCTTCGCCAACCTGAACAGGTTCGGCATCAAGCTCAACCCCGAAAAATGCTTCTTCGGCACGGCCTCCGGAAAAGTACTCGGCTACATGATCGGGGGGTCGGGCGTGGGCCCGAACCCGGAGAAGATCGAGGCGATCGAGCAGATGACCGCTCCGACCTCAGTAAAGCAAGTGCAGAGCCTCACCGGCCGCATCATCGCCCTCAGCCGCTTCATTTCCTGGCTCGGCGAGCGCGGGCTGCCTTTCTTTAAGATCCTGCGCAGTCATAAGGGTTTCGAGTGGACCCCCGAAGCCCAGCGGTCTTTCGACGAGCTCAAGGCGTACCTTTCGCGTCCTCCTCTGCTGACAACTCCACAACAGGGAGAGGTGCTGCTACTTTACCTCGCGGCCGCGACCCAGGCCATCAGCGCGGTCCTGGTAGCCGAACGGGTAGGGCGGCAGCACCCGATCTACTATGTTAGCGAAGTACTCCACGGGCCGAAGGAGCGCTATCCCCAGGTCCAGAAACTCATCTATGCACTTTTCATGGCCTCACGGAAGCTCCGACACTACTTCCAAGCGCATGCGGTGGTCATCCCGAGCGACCTCCCGCTCAGGGAAATCCTCAGAAACCCTAAGGCCGGAGGTCGTGTCGTCAAATGGGCCATGGAGCTGGTCGAGTTCGACCTTCGCTTTACGGCCCGCACCACCATCAAATCACAGGCGCTGGCAGACTTCGTGGCCGAGCGGACGGCGGAGCCTGCCCCCGAGTTCGAGGTCGAAGCCGAGGACCCGTGGACTATGTTCTTCGACGGATCGAGATCCTTTGAGCGCTCAGGGGCCGGCGTCCTCCTCATCACCCCTCAAGGTGACCACTTGCGATATGTGGTCCGCTTTGGTTTTCCCGCTACCAATAACGCGGCGGAATACGAGGCCCTCTTGGCCGGCCTCCGAGCCTGCAAGTCCCTGGGCATCCGCCGCCTAATCGTGAAAGGAGACTCCCAGCTCGTCGTCAATCAGTACAACAAAGTCTACCAGTGTTCGGAGCCTCTAATGGCCAAATACCTCGCCGAGGTACGCAAGATGGAGAGATGGTTCCGGAACCTGAGGATCCAGTACGTACCAAGGAAAGACAATTCCACCGTCGATTCCCTGTCCAAGCTCGGATCATCCGGCGACGAGCTCCCGCCGGACGTCATCCTTGAAACCTTGGCCACACCGTCCGTCGCCGACCAGGAAGACCCGTGTAAGGACCCGAATCCACTGATTCGAACCCACTGTGTTTACCGCACTAGTCCCAGGATCAACGCTAGTGCACACAGCTCAACATTGGTACATATCACATCATACACAACGATAATAGAATAATAGTTCATTCATTGATATATCTAAAGGTATGATCTTATGACCAACTTACATTATTAAGCCACGCAGGGCAAGACTGGAAATATAAACTAGTAATTAAGCAGCGAAAAGTAGAAAACGTAGATAGCTCATCAGTTCACCACAGGCAACCGACAAGGCTCGGACCCTAATGACTCGTGTCTTCCTAGACTTCCTCTTCCAACACAGGTGTAGATTCTTCAACTGTTGATTATTGTTGTTTGGCAAGGGTGAGTACTTAAGCACTCAACAAGTTGTGCACAGAATGCAATTCTATGTATCTATATGCAAGGCTTATTCCAATGGATAGGCTATCATGGCTATTTTGCAAGAAGCAGCATTTATGAACGAATACAGTAAATAGATTGTAAAGACTGTAAAACAAATATCAATAGTAAATAAATTCAGTATTTCTCAAGTAAACCAAGTTTCCAATCCTAAGTCAAATTCCATCTTCCATATGGCCTAACGCCATCCCAACCAAGTTGTTCATTTTAATTAAGCTAACCCTTAATCGTAATTCCGAGCATTGCTCAATACATGAGCACGGCTATCCGAATAGTTTCACACTCTGCAGAGGTTATGCACTTTACCCACGTGATACAACCAAACACCACCAAGGCGAGTGATTATAACAAAGCCTTTACAATGCTCTGGCTTAACCGGATACTACCCGCTAAGGTTTCAACACTGGTGGGTGCGAAAACCATAACCGGGCCCCCTCTTGCGCCATGTGAATTACACCATAACTCGGGAACTCACACCGACCACGATAGTACCAAAATCAAGACATTGCAAATTACTCAGCTAGGCTGGCCCATACCAGACATGTGGTTGCAAGTAAGACTCAGGTCAAAGGCTTGCAAGGTTAAGTCCTTATTGTGATCAAGGCAATACTTCCACATACCCTCTGCCCATCGGGCCCACCTTGGCATCCTCGCCCCTTGTCACTTGCCCCAATCTAAATTATTATCACCCAGTTGATTACCAAGCACCACGTGCCATCAACAATTCAACATCGTTGCGTGACATGACTCGCCACAACAACTCAATCTCATCGTGTAATCCCACATGACACACAAGTTCATAACATTGTTCCATATTCCATTAACCAAGATTAATTATCAATGATTCTGACACATGTGATGACGTGGCAAGGCTAAGCAACTAATACGAACTAATCCTCCAATGTTGATTATAATTATTAACCAACTATGTTTAACCAATATAGGGTGACAATGGATCATGGCATACAATGACAAGGTAGGGTGTAGATCAAATTGGTATAATAGCTAATTCCCAATTTAATTTGAAACAATTGTACACTTGAAATAATATGCAATAGGGTAAAACAAATATAGCAATTTTATAAACATGGGTTCAACATGATCAAAGCACAACTTGC